>OZ010576.1:100933045-101348045 GCA_963932145.1 Acanthosepion lycidas | reverse complement strand
ACTGAGTACTTTATTCCATAAGAACAGCACACCTTAAAACTATATTTCTTTATATATATATATATATATATATATATATATATATATATACACACACACACACACACACACATATTTGGTTAAAAATGACTGGCAATGTACTGTGGTTCCTACATCAGCATTGTTTGATGTTATCAGTTTGCTGAGAGATTTTTTGCTCCATTTTATATATATATATATATATATATATATATATATATGAAAAAGTATAGTTTTAAGGTGTTCTATATTTCTGGGATAAAGTTCTCAATATCAGAGATAGAGTATGTGTAGAGATAAAAGTGAATATTGAAGTCACCATTCAGAGGTGACAGACTATTTCATGCTAAAGACAATCATCAGGCCATGCACACACACACACACATACATACATACAGACACACACATTTAAAGGGGATATTTATAGAGACAGAACTTTTCACCATCCCAATAATACTTCTGAAATTGTTTAAATATTTAACAGCCGAGCAAAATGTAGTATAGATTCGTCATCAGAAATGATAACTGTTTCCTGTTGAAAAGATCTAGAGATCAGGACAATACTACATTGTGGCCCTGGGTAGCCAAAGCGTAATAGTTATCTATATAAACAAGATTTTAGATTAATTGTATAGATTTATTTGTTTTTTGTAATTGCTGGATTTTGCAAAAAATGAAAAGGGAAGGCACAAAAATAAAATAAATTGACCAATCAAAAAAATTGACAGAAACACAGCATCACACTTGAAAAAGCAGTTAAGAGGTCATAAGC
Organism: Acanthosepion lycidas; assembly: GCA_963932145.1. Classification (NCBI taxonomy): domain Eukaryota; kingdom Metazoa; phylum Mollusca; class Cephalopoda; order Sepiida; family Sepiidae; genus Acanthosepion; species Acanthosepion lycidas. The sequence goes on along the minus strand of OZ010576.1, from coordinate 101,347,255 downwards.
TTCTGACATTTCCACCCTGTTTCAAGGCCAAAAAAAAACAAAATAGATTGACACTGACCTTATTTCTTACATTACTACTACCCCTATCATGGTCTGACTTCAGAACAACGATAAACGGACATTTCTCCAGACTACAATCAATATCCACCTTATTAACAAACTTTTTGTTATGCTCAGTACCAAAGGACACACTCTAAAGAAAATAAATAAAAAAATATTATTTATTTTAAACCTCTGAGTCAGTTTTTTTAATGCCCAAATTTTCACCCTTGCATGGATTATTGCTGCCATATATGGTCTGGAGCCCCTTCTAATTGTCTCAAGGTCCTTGATAAAATCCAAAGACAGATATACAATGTAATTGGCCCTGATCTGAATTTAAGCGTTCAACTAGGCTGTCAAAAATGTTAAATGTAACTGTCTCTTCTACTCCAATAGTTTCATGCCTCGCACTTCTCGCCTGTGGAACTCCCTCACCATTTCTTGTTTTCCTGATAGCTATTCAACTATTCAAATGTAACATCAATCGATGTTTTCAAATTCCTTAATCTATCCCCTAACCTTCTGTTCATCCTTTCCTCTATCAATCCTCTTTCTTCTCACTCCAACTCTGTAACCCCTTTCATGCTAGTGGCTTTTCGTCTTCCTTGGAATTGAATGCTTAAAAAAAAAAACAATTATCCACATGGATAACTATGCCACATCCTTTTTGGTTATTAAATTCATGAAGTCTGGGAACCAGCGAAAGTAGCTCACTGGAGCAGATACTGGGAAGGTATTTGTAAAAAAGACAGAGGGAGGCAACAGCATGTCTGTGAGAGAGTGGCTGCAGATGAGATGTAATCTTAGAAAAATAATGAAGTAGTTTCCTGTTGCATTCTCCACAGTTTTAATTTATTGTAATCTTTCTTTTAGACTGCCTTTCACCAATCTTTCCAATTTACCTTGGTGTTTAACCCATAGATAGAGGAAGAAGGGACATATTCATTATTTTTCCAAGGGTAATAGTGCATTAGTGATTGCAACAGAATAAATTTTTGGTTATTCCCATGCACTTTCGAGTTTCATGGATAAATTTTCTGTTTTCTCTTACAACACTTCCTTTCTGTACTAGATTGATTCTTTCATATTGTGTTATCTCTCTTGCTGACAACCAATGTCGATCCTGATCCGACTTAGATGGAAAACAGCTGGGAGACACCAGGTACTGTAAGAAAACTCCTACAATCCCAAATATATTTTGGCTTTAAATCAACCACAAAAGGGTGATCATCTTTAAAAAACACTTTAATTAATCAATCAACTGTAGATAGCCATAGATTCAGTTTACTTACAATTAATGATTAGTTATCACATGAGGTAACCCTAGAGGTTTTACCAACATTGCTCCTGAACTGTGCTATTTAAATTTCTTCACTGTATGTTGGAGAGTTGGAAGAAAGTTAATGTTTTCTAGTCAGAAGTAATAGTAAAGAGGGCATTGCAAGAGTAATTAATATAGAAAAGATAATATTAAAATTACTGTTTACTTATTATTTTTGCCCTTATATATTTTACTCTGGATAAAAAATGACAAAACAATGCTTAAAACAGAGGCATTAAATAACCCAACAATGGTTAACATATCACTAAATCAACAAAGCAAATCAAATTAAACAACAAATACTTGAGGAAGCCTGGAGAGTAGACAGTCAAATCATTAGGAAAACGAAAACAGCAAATATCAGGAAATTAGTCTGAACGAAATACAGTTATTAAAATGTTTCATTTAAGGAATTTCAGACAACAGTATTTTGCCTAAACATTTTTAATTTCTTATTTTTGTATTAAATAAACAAAGGCAATTTTTTGTTTAAAAATATTTTAATAATAAGAGCTTATTTGTTTATTGTGGAGTTAAGCTATGGAAAATGAGCCATCTTTGAGGAAAATCTGTAGTTTTACCCATATTTGAAACTGAGGCATTCACATTACTAATGTGTTTTTTTCTAGAGGTGCAATACTATCTAATCTCTTGCAGAAAAAAAAAACAATGGTTTACAGTTGTACATGAATGAACATCACATCTTGCTGTGCCTGTCAGTTTTATTACATTTCAAGTGTACTAGAGACATAAATATGTTCTATTACTGCTGGAAATGGGTACTTGAATTAGTTTAAAGGAAACTGTAATGTTGAATATAGAATGATGAAAGTTTTCTTCCAAGAATGAACCCCAAAAGATAGAAGAACAATTGCAGCTTAGATGTCAAATAATCTATTATTTTTTAAAAATCTTATTTTAAAAGGATATTTTTTTTCATTGAATTATACAAAAGTTTCATCTTGAAAGAAAATTGTTTTCTGGCTCTCATGGCTACCACTGCAACTTCTTTGGTCATTAGTATAATGTATTTGAAATTTTTATTGGGCAGAATAGCTGTATTTACAAAGAAAAAAGTGAGAGTGAGATTCATTTGCTTGTCATGTTTTATACACACATGCTTGTCACACAGCCAGTTGCATGATAATAATGATCAAAATTAGACTCTCCTTCCTTACTCTCTAACCGTTATAGAAAAAACAAGAATAGAAAAACACCTTTTTTCTATAAACACCAACATTGCACGTCTTTGGCACATACTGCCTTGACTTTAACATAGCCGACAATTCTTTCAGTTTGGTCATCAATTTTTTAGTGCTTCTGTTTTATTTGATTTGTTTTCTATTCTCACATGTCTTTTTAGCTTAGAAACTGAAAGGTTTGATTGAAGCCTGTTAACCATCTTGAAGCCATATCATTAAAGAATTAATTTCTAATCAACTTAAGTGGTACAACTATTGCATTTCATTTGAAATGATTAAGTTATGTTAGTAATATATCCATTTAGAAGAATTGAAGTGGGTGCCATTATCTTTTTATGTTGAATAATCAATTTGAATTAGGTGTTTGTTTGATGAGTGTAAAGTATAATGCATATTGACGCCACAGCAAGGCAGCTTACTCTCATTATCCATATTAGAAGATTATTATCTCTTTAAGGAAATGATATCAATCGATCAGGTGAGTAGAAATCTGTGCAAAACAATTGTGATGTTCTAAGTTGCATGTCAATAAAAAATGAGACTGACTTATCTCAATTGGAATTTTAAAATGTTTTATCCATGTGAATATTTATTGATAAGAAGAGTACTTTTGATATGGCATTTCACTAAACATTACTTGAATGAAATGGCCATATTTAAATATGATCTTTATTTTAACTTCACACAATAGTAAAATTTTATTAACCTTTTGTGGCTAGAAGATTCTCTCTGCATCTTCTACGAGGGGTAACAGACCACCAAAAGGGCCAATTTTCATAGTAAATATGGATGACCAATCTTTACATCTAAACTCAAGTGTAAAATATGGTCAATCTTTGCATCTAGACTCAAGTATAAGACACTGTTAATGTTTACATGTAGACTCAAGTATAAGACACTGTTAATGTTTACATCTAGACTCGAGTATAAGACACTGTTAATGTTTACATCTAGACTCAAGTATGAGACACTGTTAATGTTTACATCTAGACTCAAGTATGAGACACTGTTAATGTTTACATCTAGACTCAAGTATAAGCATGACCAATGTTTACATCCTGACTCAAGTATGAGACACAGCTAATGTTTACATCTAGACTTGAAGATAGATATGGCCAATGTTTATGTCTAGACTCAAGTATAAACATAACCAATGGCCCAAAATGTCTTTATCTTTGTTGGATAAAGATCATTGTTTACAATGAACTCTAACTTTGTTATATGACAAGGGTCATTTCATATGTGATTTCAACCTCCCATAAATCAACATAGGCTACCAGACTGGATGAATTATGTGTGGTTGTTCTTAAGAACCTTAGTCCAGTGATATTTCCAATCCTGGCAAAGTTGTTCAACTACTGCCTTAAGAAGAAATGATTCTCAAGTCTATTGAATCTGTCAGTTATATTCACAAGTACAACTACATTGTGGAATAGAGTCCTCCATGGAGGCTTTACAGAAAACTGCAATCATCACCTCTACAAGTCTTGGGTTAACAGTCCTAATCCACCATAGCTTCATCATCTTCATTTCCTACTGTTTCTACTTACATTCATATCACACACTTCATTCACTCTACCTTGAGTGACTGTTTGACTTTGTATTATGTGAACTTTCAAACAAAAAAAGATTACAGTTATGTCCATTTATTTTGTTTTGATTGCAGACAAAATCAAAAACTAATTTTAGGAGTTAATTTTTCAGGCTTCCTCTGCAAAATCTTGAATAGCAAAATAAAAAAAAAGTAAATTTAAATAAAAATGGCACAAGTGGAATGAAGTTGGAAAATGAGCCAAGTAATTTTGCAAGAGACTTCATTGTACTAATTCTTCTAAATACTGCCTTGAAAGCCTTATGACTATCCTGTTTACTCTAGGCTTGAGAATTATATTAAGATAACTAAAAAGTGAGAATGCTTATACCTCTAAATGTTGAAGAATGATTATTTTCTAAATCTGGAAAAAAAAAAAGAAGTAAAAATAATTTTCATAAGAAGTTACTTCTTTTACACTATTCATCTTGATTTTTTTTATTCATGTTCATTACTTACCATTTCTAGTTTTGTTGAAATCCCTCTGCACAACTCTTCAATGCTAAACTTAAGTAGAAAATGGGGCAAGAGAAGCCAAGATACATTATCCCAATAATGCAACAAACTTCATGTTTTCACTCTCAGTAAATGAAAGTTATTTCAGACATTTTTTTAGTTGGAAATCCTAAAGTCTGTCAGTAATAACAATGAAAATGAAGGTTAAGCTATCATCAGGGATGAACAATAGTTTATTATCAATTTACTTTCTAATAACTGGAGCTGGATCTCTACATTGTTCACCATTTATCTTTGTTGGTATACACCAATGGAAAACATGAACAGAATCTCCTAAGTAATGCTAAATGTAACTAGTGGTAGTAGTTCCTTTTAGTATCAAGCTGAAAAGGACATTTTTTCCAACTCATTTATAAAAGCACTTTTTATTTCATCAATGAAAAGGGAAGGGTCTGTTGCTTATTTCCAACTATTAATAGTAACTGATCTTCGTTCAATAAAGTGTTTCTTTATTCACATATTTAATTTACTCTGGCCTATTAATTTTTGGAAAAATGTTGAATCATGTTATAGATAGAGAGTGGTTCCTCCTTAATAATAAACTTTAAGAAATATGTTTGCTAAGATCTACAATATGATGAAAACTAATCATATGACAGTATATTATAATTCTTCTATTTTATTAGTTATTGTTATTAATCTCTACTCTCCTCCTTTAATGTGCTATGTCTCTTCAGAACGTAGTCGACAATGACTCTCAAAAACTTCCAGTATTTTGTAGCTCTTAGTAATGCTTTTTTTTTTTACTAACCTTCCCATTCCTTCTGCCTGTGGTTAAATTATGCTGGAAATACTGGATCTTGTTTGATCACCAAAGTTAAGCAGTGTCAAACCTAGTCACTACTTAGATAGGGGACCACTTTGGAACGCCTAGTATTGGATGCAACATCTTACAATTCAAAAGATATTTCCGCTTTAAATAACTGACTATTCACTTTTCCTTCTCTTATTTTCAATATGTCCTGTACATGTCAAATTTTGCAAAACCTCTTTCTTCATTATGAATCCCAAAAGTTTAAGTTTCTTTCTAAATCTTCTGCTGGATACCAAGCCATATAAGATTCCCGAGAAATGGAAAGGCAGTTATAGCTGATAAAAAATCAATAAAAATGAATATATCAAAAACAAAAGTCCTGCACACAGATTTCAAAATAGCTATTGATACATATATCTTAAATAAGTAGCAAGAGTTATGGAATACTCACACAAATAATAAATTGTACAAAATCAAACCTACACTTGGGATAAGACATCATAAAACCAGTCCTTCCCAAAGAGAAGAAGTTATCTGAGCCAGAATCAGAATTGGTCATGCCAACATCACATATTCATTCTTTCTATTAGGTAGGTGCAAAAATAATGTCGTTTTCTCACATATGTTACTATAGTGAGAAAACGACATTATTTTTGCACTAACCTAAAAGATGAGAATCCACTTAGTATGCTGGGAGAGGTACACAATAAAACATTTCATGATGAACTGTGCTGTATTTGCCTCTATCCATAAATGCCTTTATAATAACTTTAAGGAAGTTTTCAAAAATATAAATGGAAGAAAACATTTTGACCTACGATAAAAACTAAATTATACACCAAACTTTAACCCAGACAATTTCACCTATAGATGGACTATACAAGCGATTTTCAACTATACTTCAGGAACTATAAAACTTAAAACTTTCTAAAATATTATCAAATAAAAATCCACTTTTCAGGATTAAATGAGTCAAGAGGGTTGATATGCTAGTAAAGCAACCAAACTAAAGCAAAATTTCTAAAAGTCATTTTTGTTTTCTTTTTCTTTAAAATATTCTTATTGCTCAAATGCTTTATCCATAGTATGCTCACTGAGCATTCTTCTGTAGAACCACATTTCTGTCATCTCAAATAATAACTCCTGCTTGAGATTTTAGTTCTTTTGAGATGGCCTTATTGGATATAACTTAAATAAATCTGATGTGTAGACATATTTTTGTTCTACATCTGCTACTATATTTTTTTTTTATTAATTTTCTATTCATAGACAGACAGTTTGCTCCCATTGCTTTATCTAATTCACAAATTCTATCATGGGGATAGAAAAAAATAGTATATTCTGAAATAAATACTATTAAGTTTCTGAAATCTGCTAGACATCTAAGAACATATCTATCATGGAAGAGGAGAGTTTCTTTTTCTTCTGTGTATCATGTCCCTTCAGAAAATGAGGTATTATGGTTCTCCACAATTTCCTATCCTTTGTAGCTCTTAATAAATTTTGTCTTTTCGTATATCTGCTAAATGTTGCTTCAGCATCTATTTGCTCGAGCAAGGTAGGTTATGGGCTGCTTTCTTTTGTCCCTCTTGCCTTCAATCTATCCCGAGTATCAAATTTCCCAAGCCCTCTTTCTTCATTATATAACCTGGAGATTTCAACTACCTCTTCCTGATGTTAAATATGTGTCCTTTTTGTTTCCATTTTCTCTAAAACTTTGTTGTTGCTCACATGTTCAGGCCATGATATTATCAGCATCTCTGGGTAATCTTTGGTAATAGTTTCATCTTTTATAAATGAAGAAAAACACAAAACCAAATCTCTGATATGTAGCAAAACATTTTATTCAGCTGCAGACTTTGTTAAAGTTTGGAAAAAACGTCCCTGAAGCCTCACATTCATTGGCTGATATTGTGTGGCTTGGGGCCTTTTTCAAACATGGATTCTGTCTTCTCATGAGCATGTTATGAAATTCTCTCCTTTTTCCTCTCAGTTTTGCCATACATGGAAATTACAGGTGCTCAAGTTTACATGTTGAGGGCAGCCACTGATATCATGTGAAATGCTGGGCTCACCCCTTGCTCAGAGCACATCCCGCAGATGCACCTGACATCTTTGATATTGAGTGCAAAGTCTGTTCAGGCATCATGTTACTTGTATGGCTTCAAATGATTTTTTTCTGGAAAATTTTTAGGACAATAAAGTTATACAATTATTTATTTTCTTCTATCAGGACATTATAATGGAGTTAAACTTAACCTGAAATTAAACTTCTATCTTTTGTTTTATAATGGATGCACCAGATGTAATATCTCTTATTTATTTTCACAAAAATGATAACAGCTGCAGAGATCAAGGCAACTTCATTAGATAGAGCAAGTTTTCTGTGACAAAACATTATTTTTGCACTTCTTCACAGAAGTCAACAAAATCATCAGACTGAATGTAACCTGTCCTGACACCACTACTGAAACACATTAACTAATGTCTAACCATGCTCAAATCCACTATTTGGTCTCTATAAATATTCAGAAATTTCTGTGGGCGCCATTTTTTTCATATTGTGGAATATAGTAATACATTTATACTTTACACACACTTTCATGTTAGATGTCACTCTAGCAAACTGTAGATTGAGAAGAAGCCAAACACAAGAAAAATGTCTCTTGGTTGGAAAATTTAACTTTGTGTGTCATATTAATAAGTATTACTATCAGAGTGTCCCTTGTATATTGCTATATATTCATATACTAGTTTTCCTGTCAAGTCAAAAAAATAAATTGACATATGCACTGATTATTTTTCTGTGTGAGTAATCTAAAAGTATTCAATTAACTTTATTATCAAATATAACAAAGAATTCCACTTTTAAATCATTAAAATTATCCAAATAAAATTAACATGAAACAAAAGAAATAAGTTACTTACTCAAGACATTTTATTATAATTTGAAATGATATGTTTGTTGATTGGTGTCCAATAAGGTCTTCTGTAAATATCATGACAGAATATTTCAAAAGTAAATAATTGAGATCAGCGTTCATGACCAATAAATATATAAAGTTACATTATGATTTATAGAGCAGATAGAATATTCAGTATTTGTTTGTGTTCTGATTTGCATGCATCTTTCCATATTTTATTTCAAAAACATTGCATTACAAACGAGAGGTGTGGGTATTAACAAAGGTGTTGGTTTTGTGTGTATTTTTAGGTGAAGATGCATGTACAATAAGTAAAAAAAGAAGACAAAAGAAGCGTCGAAAAAAATCTTGTGTTTCTGCTAAAGACATTTATTCCTTTTATTTTGACTGTATTGAAACAAAGTTAAAATGTCTCTTGAGTATATCTGTTTTTCTTTTTGTTTCTGAGATAATTTGTGGGAAATAATGATAGAAATGGGTAAACATGGATGAGCTCAAGTCAGCTTCAGGCTGAGTTGGAAAAATTGGAACTTTACTAATGTTCGGTCCTCACTAGACTGGGGAAACTAACATTCCACAGTGGGAACACTATTACTGAACACTATTATTGTGTGGTTTAAATCTTGAAGACAAGAAAGAGAAAGATTCAGTCCTTTCTGGTTTCTTTATAACTTGCATCATGGGAAAATGAAATTTTTTTTTTATTTGTTATTATTATTTTATTTAATTTTATCCATGGTGGCTAGCAGAGATATGAATAAAAGCAGGAAAGTATGATAGCATATAAGTAGTTTGTGTTATATAAAGATGGTAAATGATAATCTTTAGAGGATAAATATTGGAATAGCAGAAGTAACCATAATTAATCAAATTTTGATTAGCATATCTGTTTTTCCGAGTTACACTCAAGGTAATCAGTGATCCAACTTTAAAATGTTTCTTTTGAACAGACATATTTAATATTATAGGGACATTCATTTATTTACATGTAATTCTGAAATAATGTGAAGAATGACTAAAATTCGGATAAAATTGTGAGATTATCCTATTTGTCTGCCAAAGAACTTCTACTAATGATCACTAGATAATATACCCAAAAGCAGTATATAAGGAAAGGGTGTAAAATCTTATTCTCTTTTTTTTCTTTTAGTCACAGTATTAGAAGTAGGACATGTTTTGTTTTCTTCCAGGGGATTCTTTGCTCTCCAGCAAAGTATACTCCATATTGAACACAACACAGCCTACAGACACTCATATCTAATCCCTGCTTTCTCACTGTAATAATGATGTAAATTAATTTTAATATGAAAATTTTTACTTGCAGCATCCCTAACTTCAAGGCTGTCACTCTACAACAGGTCTGTAAATGTGTTAGGCTTACTTGAATATATAATAACATACATAATATTTCTACAAAACCATCTCTCTTCAAATATAAGTTTTTCATAATGCTTGATATGAAATTTACACATATATATATATCTACAGATAAGGACATATTAACATATATAGTTTCATTCCCGCCTTTGTTATATTCTCACTATTTAGTTTGTTCAAGCAATAAAATATGTTGTTAATTGTACATAATTTCATTTGTCAGGAAAGTTAAGAGATTATGATTATTTAGAGGCCTGTTCAAATTAACCATGTGTCCCCAAAACTGTGTACCTCTAAAACTTTCAGTAAAAATTCTTACTACTTCAAAATATATCAACATAACACATAGATTGATAAAGAGAATAACAATAGCATTTATTTTATATGTACAATTCAAGCAAAGCAAATAAGATACAAATGAAAATTAGGTTGGTACAATTTAAAAGTATGTGGATAAAGAAAAGATTTGTGTGAAATGAATGTCTGTGCTCAAATAAAAGTCAGTATATAAATGAGTGAACAGAGTGAGGGGAATTCACACACACACATACACACGTTCATTGAACTTTGATGTTGCTTTTGTCAGTGGAGCTGGGATAGACAAATTCAAGACTGTTGCTTTGAAGTTACTGGAAATGAAGTCTGTTGAAAGTCTGACAACCTATGCTTATAGTGCCGGTAACTGGGTCAAGACTTAGGAATTTTCAACCACACAGTTTGGAAATTTTATTAAATTATTATGTCTGCAAAGAAAATAAATATTCAATGAAACTGATTTTGCAATTTTAAAATTGAATGTTGAAGCATTGTTTTTGCGTGTGTCTGTGCATGTATATCCAATATATCACTATACCTTATTCAAGAAAACTTCTGCAAACACAATTATTAGTCCATATACATTCTATTTAGTTTATTGTATCAATAATAATTGCTAAAAAAATTAGCAACTGTTAAACATTTTACCTCAAACAAAGCAAGTAAAGCCACCAATCTGCCACTAGGTGGGATGCCACTAGCATTTACCACTGGTGGACCACTGTCAAATCACCAGTGTGTACCTCTCGGAAATGTTACCATTGGCAGACCACTAGAGACCCACTGGTGACTGCCAGCAGAGGACCGCTGGCATTGCTATTAGCAGCCAGCCCGCCAGTGGGCCACTAGATGCTTGCATGTATGGTAGCCATTGATCTTCAGCTTCAATAATTGAATAATTTTGGTGTCATTTAGGCATGTCTAAATAACAGAAATGAATAAGACAAAAATTATGTCATGGGCCTTTGCTCATATCACATTCAACAAAAAAATCCTGGTTTTCCTCCATTTTATAAATTTATAACAAAAAGCCTGTTTTTCATGACACAAGTACTGAAAATCTAACTTCCACTCTTAAAAGAATTCACTTGCTTCAACATTAAAAGTTAATTTTTCACAACAAAAATGTTTACAGAGTATTTGGGTTAAACTACCGAGGAAAATATGTTTCCTTAATAAGTACTCCAGTTCCAGGTTGGTGCAGCCTTCGCAACACATCTAGTTTCCATTGTAAATAATATATTTACTGCGTTTAATGGCAGACAAAAACTATTAATTGTAATCAATTTTTAAATAACAGCTGCTGGACCAATTTATTAAACATTTATTTACTTGCTTTCATGTTGGATGCTGAAATCTTTGCAGAATTTTCTCTGTAAAAAAAAAAAAAAAAAATTGGGTTTGTAACATTTTGCAAAAAATAAGTTAATGCATTTTATTGTATTTAGAAAACTGGATTCTTATATTTTCATCTCTTTTAAAAATGAATAATTCAAAAATACAATGTTAAATATTTTCCACAGATGAAATGTTGCAAGCTTATTGCTCAGATGAGCTTCACTTTTTAGTTCAACTAGTTCAAACCTTTAAATTTAGGACATGTCTTGCTACTTCACTCAGCTTTTTTCCACATGCAAACTCCTGTGAGATTTCCCTTAATCTCAAGTCAAGGGTCAGTTGCTATCTATCCTTCTGGGAAATAAACCCACAAACAATAAAAAATGTAAATAAATGAAAAACAAGATAAACACAAATATGACATGATCTACTTTAGACATATGGTCACAGGACAAAGGTCATGTATTATTAGGTATAAAAAGCAGCATGCTTTTGAAAACATTCCTCTTTTTCTAATTTTCTGTTCTTTGGACAACTGTTGTTCAGCATGTAATTTTTGTCATGACCATCTTTAATTTTTTTCAAGAGAAAAAGTGTTTTTTATTAGTTCATTATTTATGTTGGAAATTATTGTTCACTGCTGCTTTTAGTGAGCTAGTAGTAGTGACAACAATACTCCTCTCCTCTTAGATTCATATCACACATCTGATTCAGTAACTCTCTACCATGAGTGGCTCTTGTGCATTGTATTTGTAGAACTTCATATTGAATAAAATTGAGTAAAATGGTCAGTGTTTGTTTACATTGTGAAATTCTATCAAGATGGATGGAAATATTTAACTTGCAAACAGTATTAAATAACTTGCCTTACTATTTGAAAAGAAGCAGTTCAACCAGATATCTACTTAGTAATTAATCAGAGATTTTCTTTAATCTATGTTTTAAAATTACATTACAGGGCATAGGATTTTTCTTAATGATATATTTTCATTTCTTATTATATTGCATTGAAACAAATATCCATAGAGTTTTTCAATAGGCAGTAATTTCATTTTACATGTCACTGAAATTTATAACATATATAAATATTCAAAAAAAAATTGAAAGCTGACATTTCAAAGCATCTTTCTTTATGATTCATATGTGGATAGGGAATTTTTACTATTTTTTTTTTTTTTATCAAATGTGAAAATGGAGGAAAATGAGATGCATTTTCATTATACATGCTATTTCAATTCTGGAAAGGAAATAATGCTGTATAAATATCAGAAAGTATATGACATTTGTGGAGATAGTGCCATGTCTGAGAGTGCTGTTTCAGAACTGGAAATTTTTTATCTGGAACACTGAGAACATTCCAGCAAGTTGGGAGTTGTTGATAGCCCAAATTGAAATACTAATTAAAAATAATCTAAGTCACATGACACAGAGTGTTTCAGAAATAGTCTACATATTTCATATGTTCATTGTAAGGCATTTAAAACTGGGATATGGGGATTAATAAGATGTTTAGGTGCCCATTGATTTAAGGTCAAAAAAATTAATAGACCAAATTTCCATCTGCAATGCTCTATTGAAATATTAGAAATATAATCCAGTGATCACAGGCGATAAAAATATACTGGGGTAAAAATGAAAGCAGCTTCCAGTAATCATTCCAAAAGTCATGTAGTATCACATTCTGGTGGCACTAATGGCATGCCAAACCTCCAGGAACCGGTTCTATAAAGGCAGGTAAAATTTAGGAACATTTCTACATATTTTCTTTTAAGTCTGAGAATAGAAGCAAATCACTTTATAATATAAAAAAAAAGAATTAAACCATTTTGATAATTTAAGAGAAAACATTAAGGTATTTCCACAATGAAATTCTGTTATGATCATATTTCTGTTAAAAAATATGATGTGTTTTAACTTTAGTATCATCAGCTGTGTTAGGGTTTGTGAGTCATATTTGAACTGAATTGCTGTAGTCCTAAATATCCAATGGAAGACCGATCAATTTTATGACTAGAAGATTTGCCACATTGATGATTTCTTTTGTCAGAATAAAATATGTTCATCACAGACAACTCTCTTTCAGTCCCCGCACAATTTAGAGCAAGGCTACTAATTATATTATATATCAGCTATTAATATATTTCCTGAAAAATCCAACAACTAGTTTCCAAAGTTTTTATAATTTTAAGAATTAGTTTGCTTGAACCAGTAGGATGCAACTACTGTTTGGTGGAATTGTGTATCTGTTCAGATATATTCCCAAATGGACCAGTTAAAGGTATCAGTTGTTGAAAAGCATTTACTATTAGCCATTCTGAAAAGTATAATCTTCCATCAAGACAATGCCAGACCACACAACTCTTTGCAGACCAGACAGAAATTGGTACTGCTTGTGTGGTATGTCCTTTGACACCTACCTTATTCACCTGATTTTGTACATTTGGAGTACAACTAATTTTGATTGCTACAAAGTTTTCTTAATGGAAAGGATTTCAATTTTGAAGAATCCTCTAAAACCCTCTTAACGCCAGTTCCTCATCTTGAAAGATTTAACTATAGTGATGGTGAAATCATGAAACTGTTTTGAAGTGGCAAAAGATAGTATGCATGTATGTAGTTGAATAAATCTATGTGCAAATATATATATATATATATATATATATCAACTACAAAATTTTATGTAAGAAGCTAATCGAGCATATAACCAGTTAGCATATTGTTAATTTACCTCCCTACCGCTTTTGCTTTTACTTAGTAAAAAAGTGGAACACCAGACTCCTATATATCTTATAAAATAACGTAACCAGTTGTTTCTGTTCATAATGATATTGTATAAGATTTATATGCCAACAACTTTGTGTCAAGACCTATATTAATTTTTTTTTTTTTGCAGGGAGTTTGAATTTAACATAGGTCACATTCATTTGGTTAATCGCAGTAAAGTGCACAAGTGTATTTTTAATTCTTTTTTTTTTTTTCAAAAAAAGAGAAAGTATTCTGCTTTTGCAATTAACCATTCACTCACCAGTAGTTTACACATTTGTAATGTTCAAATATAATTGCAATTGTGTAGTGATTTTTAACGTTTTTGTTTTAATATCATAAATAATATTTAGCTCTACTCTGTATTGAGCCCTCTTTTAAATTAAATGTTATGAACAGTGGAATTATACTCCATTTGTTCTCATTTTACTTGGAGATATATATATATATATATATATATATATATATATATATATATAAATCAGTTCAAAATACATATAAAAGCTATTTTAAAAATTATACTTTTGTTTGCCATTGAAAAGTTGCCATCAGAAAAAGAGTACATTCCTTTATTGATTGTGGCTGTTCATAGGAAAAATATATCGAAACAGAAGTCCAAAATGTCTTCTATATTTACCATTCTGACAAATTAACATCTAACTTGGCTCACATTGAGAACATAAAAATACGCAGATATATATATATATATATATATATATATATATATATATATATATATATATATATATATAATGAGACAAAGTGTAAAATCTATAATGATGCATTTCAGCTTCTTCAGAAAGGCATCATTTTTAGATTTTCCACTTTGACTCATCATCTCCACTTATGTTTCAGATACTATTATATATCCTAAACACACACACACACAAATATATATATATATATATATATATATATATATATAAAACAAAACACTAAAAATAACCTATAAAGTAAGAAAAACAACCCCAGCTTAAAACAACACCTCAATACAATGTAAAATTAGCCTAGATAAGAAAATGGTGAAAATTTCCTTTCCAGAACAAGATAAAATCCTAAAGAAGTCTCCAACAGACTATACCATTTTCTTGCATCTTGACAACTTCCTACAAGAGATGCTCAAAACTTCATTTGAAGAATTCCCACTTCCAGAACTTGAGACTTCAATGCTACCAGAATAAAGAGACTTATTTATTACTTGCCACAATGCATAGATTCTGATATTTCTTATTTCAATTAATAAATTTTATTTGAAGTTGATGTCAGAACACGAAACATCAGTAGCAGCTCAGAATTTGTCTCTGAAGTTGGCCATTGTGGATTTTCTCAAACCCCAGTTGGAGACATGGTGGCAAAAATTTCAGAATAGTACTACTTTAAATAACTGATCCTCTCATGAAAATAGGAAATAATTGTTTTCAAAAATTTTTGTAAACGCTCATCAGACTTCTATCTAACCACGACATTTCTCAGAATAAAAAAAAATTGTTTAAACAATTTAATAAGGAATGTCCTGTTTAAAATATAAATTCAATATCAAATTGATCTCTTACTTCATAAAAAGCTATCCATACTTTGTTGTTATTTAGATACGTCAAGTACGAAACTCTGTATATGTCATCAATAATTGTGTACTAATACAAATTGTGAGAAGGAAACTAGATAGATAGAAGTAAAGAAATTATTATTATCATAATTAATGCACCATGCCATGATATAAACATTTTAATTACAAAAATTGTTTACATATAAACAATTATTATTCCAGAAATACACAGATAAAATATAGTTGTTATATATCTTATTCAATATGTTTATGCAATCTAATCAGTTATTTTAATCAATTTAGATTCTACACTCTGTCTGGAAATATGAATTTATTAGCTTGACCTGACTTTTCAATGTAATATTTCAGGGGACTTTCAAAATAGTTCCACTTAATGTAATTAGTCCAAGTATAATTGAGGCCTTCATGTCACATAGTCTGCTTCAGTTTTTTATCCAAATGTATTTTAGACATGTCATATTCTATCTATTTGCTAATTGCTATTCATATTGTCTTCTTTGACATGATATAATATTTATCCTTCAACATTCACACATTGTTCATATTTTTATCCTGATATTAATGCAAGTATTACTACTAAAATTGTTAAATTTCCAATTCTTACTCAGAGCAGACTGACTCATTGTACAACAATAGATATGTTGGGTTAACTTTCCTTCCACTACCCTAATTAATATCCACCATGCTTGGCCAGTCAAGTGATTCTTTACAGTGACTGAGTGACATGTTGGTTGGTACAGACAGGGTCTTAGGGGTTCATGGCACAAAGAGATGGTGCTTCTCTGATGCATGGAAAAAGCACATTTGAACCAAGATGTGCTGGCAGCTGAGCATAAAAACAGGCTTCTGTATTTCTTAGCCTTGCTTTTTCATTGTTGAAAAAGAGGCATACAACATATTTACAAACTTGGTTTGTATGTTTTTGTTGTACAAAATAAAACCTCATTTACCTTATTCCAACTATTAGGTTGGTGCAAAAATAATTTCGTTTTCTAACATATGTTACTATGTGAGAAAATGAAATTATTTTTGCACCAACCTAATACTATGTATATATTCTTTATTTTTTAATGTTTCAGTAAATTGCTGTACCTACAGCAAGAAAGCCCATGGCAATAATACAAAAAAGCATTAACAACAACTAGACTAGTGAAACCTACTCTCCCAAAAAATTGTTTTAAGAGAAAGATTTTATAAATTTCAACAGAAATGAATGCTGAATGTTTCCTGAAAAGCTTACATTACCATTGAGAGCAGCCATATATATATTTGTTAATAAATTGTTAAATATGTTTTTGTATTATAGAAATATTTTAATTATTTCGTGTCCTGTAATGCACCTGTTTACATGCTTTATTTTCTCATCTGGATTTTTTTTTTACAATGATTTACAAAACCTGAGAGCCACTTAAAGACAAGAGGGTTACAGAGTAAGAGCCATAGATTTTGCAGATACATGTGAAAGATAACATTAGGTTGGTGCAAAAATAGTGTCGTTTTCTCACATATATTACTATGTGAGAAAACGACATTATTTTTGCACCAAACTAATAGTAACCTTAGACATGAACAGTTTAAGATTGTAGTGATTGGGGAAGTGTTGTAACCTAGGAAAGGTTACTGAATAGAATAATCACATGAGGGTTGGTAATGAATGATGACATTTAGGACATGAACAAGACATATAAGATTCACCAGCAGCATGTAAAAGTAGTAGTCAACTGCTAGAAGTGAGTCAAGTGAATTCCACAATGAATCTCCAACTGCAGGATATCTACTAACCACCCCACGCAGTCCGATGTGGCACAAGACCGAATTTAATGTGAGGTATCTGAGCCCGTAGGCTCGACCAAAAATTCCCCATAGCCCACATATAAAATGGGGTCAGGTAGCTGTTTCTCAAGACAAGACTCTGTCTTTTGACATAGCCTTGTCTGGGGGTCCTCTTTGTCCAGAAGCAGAGAATTTAACCAGCAGAACTGGAGACAAATCTCCAACTGCAGACCAACATACAGTATTTACTACTGTATTTATGTGAATGGGGACATACCCATTATCATCTATAGGTATGCTACAACAGGAAGCAACCTCTTGGGAGTTGGTTCTGCAAGGCAGTGGTTTGCTAAAATGTGCATATCATGGTGGGTTCTTAGCTATGGAGGTTTAGACTGGTGGAACTAAGCAGTGTAATTTATCTTAACATTCTCCATAGAAATAGTAATAGAGCACTGAGAGGCATGTGATATTTTGTCTATAAGAAAGTGGTTGTAAGGTTGAAAATAATTTCTCACAAGTTCACGGTTTTGGACTATCATAAGTGTGGAAATCATAGACTGGGCAACTCCTGCCAATATATGGCAGTGGTACTTCATTTTTTTGCTGATCTGGCTATTGTAAAGACAGGATAACAGGAAGGGTCAGATATTCGTTACAGTGGAATGGGGAACTGACCATTTTTCCAGCATCTTTAGAGATGGATCGTATGTACAAGTCCCACTGGGCTGAATTTGTCTTAATAGGCACTCAAGTCACAGGGGATCCCTGAGGAAATATTTTTTCATTGTGTTTAGTAAAAGTTCTGGGTCTGATTGGTGATGACAGAATATAACAAGCTAGGTGTTATTTATATCCAAAAGTTTCTATCACACTCTTTTTTAAAAACTAGACATTAATTGCAAATTAAACAGCTGTTTTTTTTTATTTTTTAATGCTGTAGACTTTTGCACAGCATCCAATTGCAGGTAGTATGAATTTTATCAGTATGGAAAATGGAATTGGTGACTTGAATTTAAATTTTGGTCTTAGCATGTTGCATTCAGATTCCACTTTTATCCTTAATAGTGATGGGATCCAATTATTCTCCCTTTTAGGAATAGGTTAAATATCATAGTAGTTTAGGCTCTCTAGCTTTGGAAGGTAGCCAGTCTTGGAGAATGAAAATTATGATTTCAAATCCATGCAGATATCAATAGGCAAAATTTCCTCTATCTTAGCCAAAAGGTTATGGCAGTTCACAGACATTAAAAAGAAAAGGAATCTGTGAAAAACCATTATTGCTTACATCCTAAAAGGACATGGTTTCAAGAAACATCTATATTTAAGACAAAAAATTTTATGGTATATTTCAAGACTAATGAATTTAGAGCAATCACTTTGCTGAATCTATCATTGTTCTTTTACACAGTACATAAACCATATTGTTTGTTTCCCCTTTTTTAGGTTATATAATTTTTAGGTTGGTCACCATTTTAACCCCTTCCAATGGTGCTTAGCACAAAGAAACTGACACAATAAAGGCATTACATCAAGAACTTGGTTGATAGTTTTATCCTCTTGAGTTCACATCCAGAATTAACCCTCAGCAGTTTGTTGCTTTTGTCAACTCTCTCTTTACATTTGTCTATTTTATTTCCATTGTATTATTGGAACTTTTGTTTAATGTAGCCTTACTTCATACATTTTATGTTTGTATCTCTCTGTGTAGAACGCTTCCATTGCATGTCCATGTAAACTGTTGCAAAATGTAAACTTCTTGTAACTTCCTTTTTTTGCAAACTCACTGCAACATTGGAGTGTATTCTTGTAGTAAACTTTATACATATTCATGTATACAAAGTATTTGCTATCTTCTTTTATCCATTTATTGCACAAATGGTTTCAGTTTTATGTTCAAGCTCCTGGATGTTTGTCACATTTCTTGTTAGTTTTATTTATTTGCATTTATTTCTCTTCTAGTTTTACCCTTTTGGTTCTTAATAAACTTGTCGATGTATGGGACTTCATTTATTTCAGAGTTTCAATTGCCTCACTGTCTTCGAGTCTACACACATGTATGACATGGATGCATATTCTTGGACGCAGAACAATCATACATATCTATAAGTCTACATTTCATCTATGCTTAGAATATTGCTGCCACATAGGGTCCAGTGCTCATACTATCTATCTAGATCTCTTTGATAAAATCAAAAGAAAAATAAGCAATGTTACTGGTCTTGACCTGGCATTTCTGCTTCAGTCAGTTTGTCACTGCTGTAAGGTTGCCTTCCTTTGCCTTTTCTGTGAATAATTTCATGGTAATTGTTCAAATGAACTCTTCAGTATGGCACCTAGAAACTTCAAATTTAAGAGCATTACTAGACAAGGTCTCCTCAATTTACAGTTGAGCTGGCTAGACGTAACCATTAATTCTATGCTAACAGTTTCTTTTCTCATGCTTCTCACTTGTGGAACTCCTTTCCAGCTCCATGCTTTTCAGCCAACATTAATATGCAAAAATTTAAATGCAGTGAATTGCTATCTGCTGTTCTCTTGATTACTCCTTTTGTTCTCACTCCTGAGGAATGCTTCTGTTTCTAACTCTTCCAAACCCAGCAATCCCCTTTAAAAAAAAAAGGAAGATTTCCAAATATGTCTTACTTTGAATTGTACTTTTTTTCATCCAGCTTCAGCTACTTCATAATGAATAGTTTTAAAATTATAGAAGATTTTTTTTTATTATATATTTTTTTTTAAATTATATTCCGTGCTAATATGAATATATAATGGAAAAACAAAGTGGATAAAATAAGTAAAAGTTTATTGTAAAAAAAAAACAAAAACCCAGTACAATAAAAATAAAGGTAACAGTTATGCACAAGGTCATCGCAAGTCAATCCAGTAGTGAGTGCTACTATTGAAAGGTCAGTAGTTCTCGCATAAGTCTGAGTTGTATTCAACAGATCCCAGCTAGTATATTTAGCTACCCCCCCGACGAGGGTTGCATGTGGCACAAGGCCGGTTTAACATGGGTTCTCCGAGCTTGTAGGCTCGGCCAAAAATATTCCCTTTTTTGAACCCGTATAAACGGGTTCAGGGGTAGTTCACCTCCCCGAATGAGACTCTGCCCTTCAGCAGAGCCTAGTCCAGGTTCCTCTCTGCCCAAAGGCAGAGAGTTCAACTGTTTAGCTGGAACAGATCCCAGCTAGTCTCTGTAGTCCGTTGACTTACAGATACTTATAAGTAGTTACTACATATAGTGTAGTTACTCATGGGAGTGACAGGTTATTCCATTACATTAGTCTGTCTCTGTAAAAGTTATTTTGGCCATTAAGCAGGATATATAGAATCTACAATATTTAAAATTTATTACATTTACCCTCATCTGCCGTTGTAATGATGACACTGCTTTGTAATAATCCTTACTTCCCTGTTTGCTGTTATTTATCATCCAAAAATTATAATTTGATTAAATGCTTAGTAAACACAGTCTTATTTAACCTTTCTTTATGTGCCATGTCCTTTCAGGGCATAAGTGATAGAGGCTCTTGATAAGTTCCAGTTTTTTATTACTCTAAGGAATTCTTGTTTCTTTATCACCCCCACTTCGTCTTTGTGGCCCTGGTTCTGCCATCCATTTATTCAAACTCATCAATTAGTTTTTGTCTTCCTTCTACTTCACTTATCCTTAATATTCCCCATGAGTCTTAAATTTGCCAAGCCACCTTTCTTGATTATGTTTCCTGAAAGTTTTAGCTGTCTTAGATTCTTAGCATCAGCTTCTTTTCTTTTCCTTGAAACTATTGTTGCTCATGCACTCCATCTGTGGAATTCCCAGCATTCCATATTACTTGGTCTCTTCTTTGTCATTGAGGAAAGTAACATTCACTTCATGTGGAAAACTAGACAACATGTACCAGTCCAACACTTTATTCTTTGTTTAAAAGGTGAATTTTGTAATGCTTAATGGTTTGCTGAAAGAGAGTTTTTGCTATTTCTTTAAACCTTCAAATTTCTTTGTTCCATTTTCCATCATCTGTTAAGTTTCATGCCTGTTGTTTGACATCTCTGATATGTAAGTTCACTCTTTTGCTGACAACCATGCATTTTGTCTTCTTAATGCCTTTCTTCTCAACTTAAGCTCTTTTGGTTTTCTCTCTGAATCTGTGTATTTAATTAAGGTTATATTACATAGTTCTCTTACAATCATTTTGCTGTACAACTAAAATATATCTAATCAATGAAATGTTCCTATAATTATTTTCTATTTTCACAAAACTTGTTCTTTTGCTTGCAAGCTTTTTTTTTTCAATTGGCTTATGGATTACACTTTTCTATGTAAATCAATATTTCCTTATATAGTATCTTATCAAATCCCTTTGCATAATCTATGAAACATAGGTAATGATATTTCAGCATTTGTAATGCTTTTCTCTGATATTTTGATCATAACAATCACACTTTTTACTTTATTCCGCACTGTTCTTGCTCTATTCCTAATCAGATTTCACTACAAATCCCATTCATTAGAATTCTAATGATTAATTCAGATAAGTGGCTCATTAAGCTGATTATCTGTTTGCTTTGATTCACAATTGATTTCTTTGTCTGTGCTATGAAGATTGTTTTGCTGACGTTCTCCAATATTTTACCGCTGTCATATATTTAATACTACAGGTTCTTTCATGCTTTTACATGTATGGTTGCCTCTATTGTCATAAAAGAACTCTCTGATGTATTTATTCAACTTTTGGAATTATTGTGAGTGTTCTATACTTTTATTTTATGCATTATGCCTCTTATAAAAACCATAAAGAGGATGATAACTGTAAGAACTTTCAGTCCCACTAGGGAATGCTGGGATCAAGATGGATCCAGCAGGTACTTTGAATAAGTATATTAATTCTACATCTCATTTTGTTGTTTTGCTATGATTTTTCAGTGGCCAGTCTCATATAACTTATCTTTCCACCCTAAGCCCAGTGGAACATGGCTGAAGAGCACAATTTTTGTTTTTCATATTTTGAATCTTCTTATGCATGTCTGCTACTTCTACATTCTGCATTTTTCCAATCTCTGCACATTATTGAGTCATCCATCTTCTGAGCATTTGGTTCTATTTTTATTTAACATAATGTATTCTGCATATATTCTATGCATTATCTGCTATTGATCTTGTCAGTTATCCATTATCTCCTGTTAATTCCCCTCTGTAAGTTCTCC
The DNA here is from genome assembly GCA_963932145.1 of Acanthosepion lycidas. Taxonomy (NCBI): domain Eukaryota; kingdom Metazoa; phylum Mollusca; class Cephalopoda; order Sepiida; family Sepiidae; genus Acanthosepion; species Acanthosepion lycidas. The sequence continues at coordinate 101,324,564 of OZ010576.1, read as the reverse complement.
ACTTTCTTTGGGTTCTGTCACTGGTTCTAACCAATGCCTTTATCCACTGTGCCATGTGTCCTTGTAATAAATATGGCAACAAAGATGAGGACAATAGTCCAAATAATGTAAATAGAAAACAGTGTATATTTGTCATTCCTTTCTTTCAGCCATCTTGGTCATTCCTGCCATTGTATTTAGTTGCTAGTAAATTAAAGATATACTAATGTCTATAATGGGGAACTGGAAATAGTTTCTCTTTTCAAGTCCTCCATGAAATTTATTTCTTACTATTTCTCTTCCACCAAAGTATACATTTTTAGTGTAAATTGATTTTATTTTCATAACACTGTAAATTACACATATGCATATACAATCTTTATATTTAAATCACATTAACAGGAACAACGGACATGTTGTTGTATAAATATGCCTCTTCCTTTTGACAATGCACAATTCTAGAGTAAATATATCAGATGATCATCTCGGAAATTTTTTGTGTTATTAAAAGAAAAACCTGAATGTTGCTTCACTTAAACCAATACTATTCACATTATTATCTGATGAGGAACAAAGCTAAAAAATCTTTATGCATAAAAATATAGAGGAAGGAAAATGATGGATAACGATTAAATTACTTGGACTCACAAGATGACAGATTCATTGGCCAAAGCTATTTCTTTCGATACAACTTTTTCTTCAATGGCAATTTTTTAGCATATTAAGCAAGCATGCTTCCACTTCACTTGACAGAAAATATTTTCCCACCAACTCAGATTTTTTTGTTATTATTAGTTTTTTCTCCATTTCTTTTTTTTTTTTTTGTACAAGCTAACAATTCCTTAAAATATCTAAATTGTTTATTTTTCTTATCTCAACAATGGCAAAATTTCATAAGTTTTATAAATCAGAGTTAGGTACTCAAAAAAAGAAGCAATACTTAAAGTTTAAAATGCATTTTAAAAACAAATCATCTTTCTTTAAGAGTTAATTTTAGTTTTTATGTGGATGTAAAATTTAATCTATTAGCTTGGAGCTAATAGATTAAATTTAATATTCCCAATAAGCAAAATACTTTGGTGCATTTCAAACTGAATTTAAACTGATTGTAATCTTTTTTTCTTCATATCAATAAGATTCATCTTTATTGACAAAATCGTCAATGCAACATTTCCAATCTTTCAAAAATAAAATATATTTTTTTGAAACATTATTTGAGAAAAATTAGTTGGTTTAAAGTTTAATTAATCTGAATTAAAGCAAATATTACTTTAAGTTTCAAATATAGCAGTTTTTTTAAGGAGTTGGTGTTTTTTTTTATGTGCTGAGTAATTTATTGACATCCTGATGCTTGAGAATTTTAACTAAGGAGGAAACTAATGAGAAAGATTACATGATGAATACAACATAAACATCTTATTTTGTATAATTTTTAACTACCTAGCATTCTTTAAAATTTTAAATATTTCAAGTATCCTACTATTTTATTGAATTTTAGGTATTTTTTGGCTTATAGCCATACTTAAAAGACAGTTCTTGAGAAAATGTTAGAAAATTACCTATGAATTTTAAATTTACTATAGCTACCTCTCTTATTTTCTGATAATGATAATTACAAAATTCAACACATTCATGTACTCTTGTTTAGCTTAGTTTTTCCTTCTGCTTATACTATTAGGTGTTGCAGGGAGACACAGTTGTCTGTCAGTGGTAAGGTGAGTGTCCTGGAGAAGAGATATCTTGTGAGCTCTGTGAGTGTCTGACACTGAGTCACTCCAGTGTCTTCTTGGTCTGCCCCTCACTTTCCAGCCAGAGTACCTGAGGGTGTATGCTTGTAGGGCTGGTTGGTTGATAGGGATATGAGTGAGGTGTCCAAACCACTTGGTCCTCTCTATTTCGATGTGTTGTATGAATTCATTCTTGTAAAAAATTTCAAAATTCCTTTTGAAATGTTGTGGGTCATTAAATTGTAGTGAGCCTTTTCCATTTATGATTAGTAAATATAGTTTTAATCTAATAATAATATCAATTGGCCCTGACAAATTAATACAGAATTTTAAAAGATTTAAAGTTTATTAATTATTCGAATTAAAATTTTTAAAAATTGAAAACAATTCTTGTAAAAATTTATTATTCATTGAAAATGTTTTTCTTAAGACAATAGTGTCTATATTTTATTCATAAAAACTTTTTTTAATTAAATAATGTCGTAGTTTTATTTCATGATTCAGAGAAGATATTCTGTAACATAATGTCGTGCTTCACGAGCAAAATTTGATGATTTAAATTTTTCATTATAACAAATATAACCATTAAACGATAAAAAAATAATTTTTTGACATTTTATAAAATTAAATCAACAGAGGATAAGAGATGTAAAAAAATATTTTTATAAAGATTTTCTAAAAAAATATACATTTAAAAATAATATTATTTATTTAAGAATAAGTCCTGAAAGTTTCATTAAGATCCAACATTTATCTGATTTTTTTGCAAGACTCAATGTGTCTTTCACCATATTTATCATTTTGCACTGATGTCAGAAAAACGAATTTTTAAAAATTTTTCCATGATTGTAAAAATATAAAACAAAACTTAATTGAAAAAATCCTTTGATATTCCTCTTAATAGAATGATTTAAAGATTAGAATGTTGTTTTTATTATGTTTGAGACTTTTTAAAAAAAATTATACATGCTTTTTTTTAACAAATTTCTTCAGGTAGATGGTTTTATATTTGCTCAAAAAAGAGACCATAGAGAGGACATTAACAAAAATTAAAAATAAGCCCTATGATAAAGATTAATAATTTATTGTTTTTTAGAATTTGTGTCACAACTGTAGTTTCCAAGGTAAAACATAATTCTTTTGGCTTCATTATATTCACACACACACACACACACATATATATATATATATATATATATATATATATATATATATATACATACACACACACACTTCCTTAAAGAAAACCTGAAAAATGCATTTGAAATAATTTAAATGTCTTCTTTGAAGTTAAATTTTGTTTTATTTGAAAGCTAATAGCCTAGAGGCAATCCACATTAAAAGATAAATTATTATGTAATTAAAGGTTTTAGGCATTTTTAAAACATTGACACATTCACTCATGAAACTGCTAATATTGACAAAAAATTGTAAACAGAAAATTTAAAATTCAATATTTGTCCTAGTGATGTGCATCAAAGTCATTTTGCTAAACTCAATGGTTAATTAACTTGATTTTGTAAAAGTATTTACACACAGTAGCCTGTGAGATCAAAGGTTGTATAATTTCACTCCTAACTTAAAAAGAGCATGAAAAATTAAAATTAAATATGAGAAATCAGTAATCAAGGTAGCCTGTGAGGTCAATAATTATTTTGGGATGTCCGTTTTGTGATGTCAACAAATGCTCATTATCACATTCAAAATGCTCATTGTAGTGGAGACTTTGGAATCACAGATACTAGTAGTAACTCCTTTCACTAATACTCGTAATAGTAAAACTTGTTTGAATAGTAACTGCTGAACAATAATCTGAAAAGTGATCAGTATAGAGAATTGTGATCACTTGGATGTCACACTAATTCCCATATTTACCTTTCCTTTATGATCATGTGGTTTACTTATTAGAAATGGAATCACATGTGTTCACTGGTTATCTGTGTTCAAATTCCAGTGTTGGCAATGACACTTTATCCCTATAAAACAAATTATAAATATATCTTTCAAGCCATCTCTTAAAAACACATGAAAAACTTAAAGGATATACAGAAGACCAGCTGTGCAATAATCAAGAAATTGAATTTATGTTTAAAAACAAATTATCTTTAGCCTTATTGTTGTAGCATACCTACATACAATAATGGATATGTCCCCATTCACATAACTACAGTAGTAAATACTGTATATTGGTCTACAGTTGGAGATTCATTGTGGAATTCACTTGAATCATTACTATCAGTTGATTACTTCTACTACACGCAACTGACAAATCTTCTATGTGTTGTTTGCATCCTAAGTATTATCGTTCATTTCCAACGTTCATGTAATTATTCTGTTCAGTAACCTTCCCTAGGTTACAATATTTATATAATCAATGCTTTATGTATATGTTATATAGGAATAAAGTGTCACTGCTGACACTTGAGTTTGAACATAGATTGCCAGTGAGCAAACACACGCGATCCCTTTACTGAATTAAGTAGACCATATGACCATAGAGGAAACACATATATGTAGAAAGTAGCTGATGACTAACAATCTCCATTTCTAGTCTATCCTCTATTACTATTCGGATCTGCATTTCTATACAGACTGTGATTACTCTATTCTCTTCTCAGTTCAATACAGTGGTTACTTTTCAAGTTAGTATTATTGAGCAAGTACTATTAGTGCAAGGGCTATTCAAAGGCATCTGACACCAGTATTGTTCAATGGCATACTATAGTTGTATCTGTGATTACAAAGTCTCTACAACAATGAGCATTACAAAAGTGATGAGTATTCATTGGCATCACAAAACTGTCAATGAGTGTTCCTTGACATTACAAAAGTATATACATTTTATAATTCCATATGCTTTTATGAAACTTAGTAGAATTAATAATTTGCACATTAATTGCATCCAATGAAATTGAGAGTTTGTTTTATATAAGGAAGTAGTTGATATAAACACATGTAGAAAATCAATACACATATGTAATCAAATGAGGTATATTCATGGGTGAAAATCAATATATATATATATATATATATATATATATATATATATATATATATAGTTGAGGTAGATAAACTCGTGTGAGAAATATTTCACAAATTATCACATTGTAGGAGTCCAGAGTTAGACTTTGCTGCTGCCACTGGGCCTGTCTCTGACCAAAGACATTGCCATTGCTCTGGTGAAGCTTGCCTACTCTGAGAGTGTGTCCATCACTCATGCCAGCCATTTTGGATTTGCCTTCATAGGTGAAATCATTATTGGCTTTATAATGAGTCTGTGGCACAGAAATTCCTGCTGTGAAAGCCGCATAGGCTTTTTTTGATTGGTCAGAAAATATCTTTTATGACCCTGATCAAAATATTGCAAACACCCACAAAATTAAAAAATATACATGCAATATAAAAAAGGACATGAAACAAAACACCAAATATTTCCACAAAATAATCTATTGTGTATTCAATTTATTTGCTAATTAAATTAACTAAATATTTGATATAATGTATATAAGCTCAAAATGAGAAATCAGAGATCCAAGTTCATCGCATTTGCTTCTGCACAAATACCTTTGGGAAAGGTATGAATCTACTTCTTTTCCCCTAACCATGGGTTGCATAGTAGAACAGACTGGGTTCTATAGCCTTCATTGACAACTAATCTACCACAGAAAAAAAATGGCAATCTACTGCAGGAAAATCTTCTGCCTACTTAATCATGAATTGAAAGAGACATGATCACCCAAGCTTGTATAATCTGGCATTTAACTAACAATTTTGTTTGTATTGGGTAATTTTCAGATTTTTGTCAATTTCTTTAAAACTTGGGGTAGGAATCTTTTCCTTTCATTTCCGAAAAAATGCATTTATTTTGGTGATACCAAATATATATAAATATATATATATATGGTAAACAGTGCAGAAAGGTATTCTGTTAAACAACTAAGTTGTCATTTGATTTTCTGTTTATGTATTATATAACAACAGTATACAAGAATTTCTAAATTTTTATTTAGATTAATTTCTGTTAAAAGTATTATTCTGCTTTCTTCACAAATCTCTATCTCTCTCTCTCTTTCTATATATATATATATATATATATATATATATATATATATAAAGTTAAAAATAACCCTGTTTTGTGGAATTACATATGGCAAAGTAATTCTGTTTTAAAATCAGGATATGTCTAAAAGTTTGTTTTTTTTTTTTTACACATATCCCATATTTTACACAAAATGAAAGTATTTGGCTACGTATATAATTCAAATCAAAATTTGAATTAATATCTAACTTCTGATTATATAAAAACGATCTAATACATACAACCAAACAGATTCAATGCAGTTTATTTCATAAAATAACATAATGTTGAAAAAATATGACTTCAGAAAAGAAATACAATTTTAAAATCAAGTCTTCTAAAGGGAATGTGTATTTATACAAAACTCAGAGTCGAAAGAAGATAAGTTTCATTTATCATTCTTAATGCATTTCTCTCTCAACATTGAGGACACTAATTACAAAGACTGCTTGTCATCAGAACATTACCTCCTAGAATTACACTTACCAACTGTTTCTTTTTTGGTGTAATATAATCATATATATATATATATATATATATATATATATATATATATATATATATATATACACACACACAAAGGGTATTCAATTATGAAAGAAAGTGTAAGGCAGTTTTAGAATTTTAATGTTAATTCCCATCTTTAGGAAGCTAAAGGCAAAATTGGAAAGCATATTATTTCGATATGTGAAAAAAAGTAATTGATATTAACATTCCTTTTCCCTTTGTAAATTTGCTTACATAAGGCTCTGTGGTAAAAACACAATTCTACATCTTATAAGATGTTTTTCTTCCTATCAAACTATCCTATTTTGTGTTCTTTCAAACCAACTGAATTATGAGATATAAAGGTTAAGAATTTATGTTAGAAAACATAGATCCCAAATGGTATAAAATGTGTTCTTGTGTATATGGCTGTAATATACAGGGTGCAATGGATAAAGTGTCTTCTAAAGTGTCTCAAGTAGGTTACTCAATACTTCCCTCTACTACTCTTGCATTGTATTCAGGGTGCGATAAATAAATTGTCATCTACTTTATGCAAAAATGAAAATAATACTGACATCTCATTTTAACAGATATATTTAACAAAATTATACAAGAATATTTTGAAATACTAAAGAGTAAATTTATTCAATAAAATTGCCATTCAACCACAGACTCAAGATGACTTTGGAATCTTCTGCAACCCTTCTGGATAGTTTCCTTGTTTAACTTGGTAAATGCTGCCATAATCCTTGCCTTCAGTTCATCTTTGGTGTTACAAGGAATTTTGTTGGTTTCTCACTCAACTGGGTGTTTGTGCCCTACACATAATAATCAAGGGGGTTGCAGTCTGCAGAGTTAGGTGGCCAGATGTAAGGGGTGAGGTAGTTGCAGAAATTGCCTGACTGGCATGATTGGGTTCTCCTGCTTGTGCAGCATGATGCAGACTCCTGTTGCCAGACCTATGGTCTTCCAGAAGCCACCCTCCTCACTCAGGGCAGCACTACCTCCTCAAGGCACTTGATGTAGGCTTCTATGCTGAGTCTGAGGCCCTCACCAACAAATTATCAGAACAATCAGAGTGAATTTTCCAAGCTGCTGTACCTTTGTAATCACCATTGGACCCATCCAACTTTTTCCTAATCCTCATCACTGTCCTCAGATTGACACCCAAACACTCTGAAATGTTTGTATTGGAGCTTTTGGTATGAATCTCAAGCAGCACAGCATGCTGTTTCTTAATTCCTGGTGGAAGAATTGCATCATGGTTCTCTTCTTTTTTTTCTCAGAGAATGCTCAACTGACCCTACTATACTGTGTAGTCGACAAAATCAAAAACAAACAATGCACAATTAAAAATATAAAATTGCAACAATTTACCATGTGTGTATATGCACATGGCCAAGTGGTTAGAACGTTTGCTTTCTGACCATAAGATCCAGGTTTGAAACTCACCCAGGCTGATATGTCAGGAAGGAGGCTGCCTGATGTTATCAGAATGGATTGAGATTGATCCTAGCATGCAACAACTTTGAAAAGTGCATGAAAAGCACACTATGGGTTGATTCAAGCCTTGTGCATGAAATTGGATAGACGGAATTCTTGAGGGCCATCAATAGCTGTGCTAGCACAAAAGCTACAAGTCATCGTGGCTGAGAGCTTGTGCATGCTGGCCTTGTTCAAATTGTTGATCACGCTAGAAAACAAGCTTTCTCCCAGAAACTCTAACTAAGGTCTCCTCAGCATAGTTGCAGTATAAACCACAGGTGGTCTATATGAGCCTGAGCGAGCATCTGAATTAGGGATTGGCTAGCTGCCCTAGTAGACTGGTATCCTTGAATATGAGTGGCCAGTTGTTGTATGTATATATTGCATTTTAAGATCATACTGAAGACATGACAAGCATATATATTATTAAAAGATTTATCATCATACCTTTAGCAATGCATAAATGATATTTTTTTTTTTATTTCAAACATGAATCTAATGATTTAATTCATTTAATTGCATCATTATACATTTTAACTAATTTCAAATAATATATTTTCATATGCATCATTTTAGTATAAATTTGATAATGGAAAGATGAATTAAAATCATCCAGTTGCACAGCCATTAGAACTCATGGTACAGCGTGGTGGCACACATGTTTTCATATTTAGACACAACATCATGGAAAATTCAGACGAAAGGAGAGAAAAAATTGGAGATGAGTATTAAAAAAGGCTTAAATATTTTAAAGATTTTTTTCCTATTAATCTTCTCTAGAATTAACCCAATGCTCTTACTTCTCGGAGTTAACTGGTTTGGAAATCAGAAGTTTTTCATCTATAGCCTCTTTTCAAGGTCAAGTACAAAAAAAGAAGTTAAATAAACAATATCCAGTAACATATTTGTTAATCAATGGCTCTGCAATGGTTTGCAATAGACATAATGTCACAGGTTGTAGTCTGTCTCTTTGAGGAATCAAAAATGTTATTTTTCCATTGTTCATTTTTTGAGATGACAGCCACTTTTACGTGTGTGTATAATTTCACCATTCATTGACAATGTTGGACTTGATATTATTGTTAACTGTTGTATCCTTAAAGAAGATTACAAACAGACAAAGGTGGTACTTAAGTGAAAGGAACAGCAACACAGGTGTAGATGAAAGAAAGATTTATTGTAAAAGAGAATAAACTACTGAAAGATAGGGAATCAGTTAGTAGGTTAGTAATTCCTGAAACAAGTCCTCGGTATATCCTTGACTTACTTGTAGCAGTTAACTACTACTTCTACACACTGCTGGCAAATCATATATGTGTTGTTCTTGTCCTAAGTATTTTTGTTCATTACCAATCTTCATGTGATTATTCTATTCAGTAATCTTCCCTAGGTTACAATAAATATGTAAATGATATTGAGAGGTTATTTGACTTTTAAGTGATGGCTGTCTTAGTTTTACTCTTGGCATATTTTTTAGTTTCCATTTGTATCATAAGTGATTAGGAAATCTCTTGTACTCCAAATCTCATCATGGAAAAACACAGAAATGGTTTTATCATTAACACATCAAATGTGCAGAATGTGGTAAGCCATTCGACTTTAATTACAAAGAAATATACTAGGACTATTCAGGCTACTAAGGACGTGTAAAAAAAATCACAACCAACTGTTAGTATTTTAAAAAAATGTAATGTTAAATTCTCCAGATAAAAAAGAGATTGATAATCATAATCATGATATTGCAAGGAAATAAACTTGAATCTAAGTCACAATACATTGAACGTGACCTCATATGACAGTATCACTGAAACTGACAAATCAGCCAATTTTAACACAATATCAACCAAAAATAAAATATGGAAACAGGTTTAGTTTGAGAGATTTCAAGAGTAAATAGCAATGACTTTGCTTTACCTATGACATTGACAAATGTATTAATCAATAGGCTGTGATGAAGTGCATAGAATATTGATCAAACACAAAGTGCAATATTAAGTCAGCTAATCACTCTGTAAGCCACAAATACCATGCAGCTGAGAGAGCTTAAAAATTATAATAAAAAATCTGATATTCACCACTCAACAAAGCAGTCATAAAAGAAGATAAGTTTACCTAGAGCCCGGTTGATGTTCCTCCCTGGTCTTTTGAACAGGAATAGAGATTTATCCATTGTTTCATGTTTAAGATTGGGTTTCCTCTTCCTTCCAGAGTCAACATCAACACTATACTTCTAATGTCTACACCTAAACTTCACTTACCATCCAGTTCACATTCCTTCTCAGTCTTTTAAGCAGGAGTAGATATTTTACTCTGTGTTCCTTGTTCTAAAATCTCTTCACATGTTTTCCTTCCCAGTAGACCCTTGCATTTTAGTGGCATTTATGCTTTTAATGTGGGGAATTGATTTTAAAAAAAATTAATTAGGATAAAAATTTAAAGTCAGAGGCATATTAGTGGTCGCTACCTCATGTCTATAATTAAATTCTTGATAACAGGACTGAGGTTGTGAAAGGGTACTCAGGATATTTCATTATTCTTTTTATGAGATGTCATATGTCAGCAGTAAGTGGCAATACACCTCAGATTCATTGCTGAAGGAAAAACCAGGAGATCAGAATTTATGCACTGTCCTCTAGTGAAGGAAATGTTCTTTATGAGTAAGTCAAAAATGTACTTCAGTAGCAGGAACAAAAACTTGTTGGACAACATGGTGCAGCTAATATCAATCATGTTCATAGTGGTTTGACAAAAGAATGAAGACTCTCTGTGTCAATTTTTATCGCCTTAAATTTTGCTTTTGAAATTAACATTTCTGCAGTTCTGGAACAGTTTAGGGCCTGAATATTTTTTAGCCCAAATGATAAGCACTGTCTGAGAGCATCATGTTTGATGATGAAGAAAAATGTTGCAGACACTTAGCACGTGAGATAACACTGAGTCAGTGTAAATCACAAGAGATCATCAGGCATCATGAGAGAATTAAATGAAAAAGTTGAAAAGGAATGAGGCAGTACATACCTGAAAAGGTTGGAATATTTGAAATGTTGAAATGTCATTTTTTTCTGAAATATTTGTAAACAATAGGGAATTAATTTTATCTGTATATATTACAATTATGATACTAAAACTTCTGTCTGCATTCTTGATTGTTATAATCAAAATATTTTGACCCTTCTTCTGGGTATTAAACCAAATTCTTTAATCAATCTTCAAGAGTAGATGGCTCTTATTCCACTGTCTGTGCTAGAGGACATCCTATATCAGATATTTCTTCATAGTAAAATAATCCTTGACTTTTGTACTGAACCAGAGTATATGAGTTTTAGAGTAACCAATGCAAAGATTCAACTCCTAGCCATGAGATAACTGTTAGGTTGATATCTGTCTATATTTTTGAGATGAGGTTATGTAACTATTTACACTATTCAAACTATTGTTATTAGGTTGGTGCAAAAATAATGTCGTCTTCTCACATAGTAACATATGTGAGAAAACGACATTATTTTTGCACTAACCTAATATATTCACAATGTTTCAGCCTTTGTACAATCCATCCCTTCTTCAGGTGATATATGTCGGAATTTCAAAACAAGCTCATTATTTCATCCACTGAGGTAGAGTGTTCTTACTTCACTGTCTGGGCTAGAGGACAACTTATATCAGTTATTTCTTCATAGTAAAATAATCCTTGACTTTTATACTGAGTATATGATTTTTGGAGTAACCAATCCAAACAGTCAACTCATATCCATGAGATGACTATTAGGTTGATATCTGTCTATATTTCTGTATATTGTAACTACTTACACTATTTACATTGTTCAGACTATTGTCACATTCACAACATTTTGACTGTTGTATGCTCTGGGGTTCTTCAGGCAAATATGTTGGAATTTTGAACAAAACCCTTTATTTCATCAATCACGGTAGATTTTTCTAGTTCCATGTGCCTTTTCTGGATATCTCAGTTTTCAGTTATTTCCCTTTAGTAACTGACAATGGAACTCACAACTCTTTGGGTAATGTCACTGGATTACTTTAGCCAAAACTTTTATCCACTGTGCCATGTGTGAGATATCCATAAAAGGCATAGTACATGGAAATGGAACAATCTACCACAGTGGATGAAATAATGAGTTTGGTTTGAAATTCCAATGTACATCACCTCAAGAAAGACAGAGCATACAACTGCTGAAACATTGTGAATATAACAATAAAGATGAGGACAATAGTCCAAACAATGTAAATAGTGTAAACTATTTTATTTGTCAACTGTATTCTTCAAAAAATCAAGTACGATTACTTTTTATTCATTTAAATATTCACCATTACTTGTAAAGACTTATTGCCACTTATATAGCAGCTCTTTTGATGCCTTTCTTTGCCACTTATCTAGCAGCTCTTTTGATACCTTTCAAAATTCCACAGCTTTTGTTCTGAACACTTTTCAACAAATTCTTGAATTGGGTTCTTACTAGAAAGAGTTCTCCATGAAAGCATTCTGCAGCAATAAAAAAACAGATAATTGGTGTGTTCAAGAACAGGTGAATATGGTGGGGTAGAACAGACCAACCAAATTCCAAAATGGTTTTGTGTTATTCTTGCTGTAATCATCATTGCTTTGTCATGGAGAACAAAATTTTTCCTATTGATGAGCACAAGATGTTTTTTACCAACATTTTAGGCCCATGGTTGAATGTACATTTAGTGTTTCAGGAAATCTAAGTGAATAATAACCTGACAATCTGCTCTCTCTCTCTCTCTCACACACACACATGGTTCTCAACCCTTGTCAATTCACTGCCCTTTGCATTCAACACTGTCATATACAATCCATTTTTCATAACTTTTTTAAGGAATAATTAAGATAATACATTTGTCATAAAAAATGGTTCCCAAAAAACGGAAATTATTTATGACTTATAGTAATGAGTTGGCTTCCTGATATCTTTTCTATATTAGATCATGTGTGTCCTGTCATATTCAGTTTTGAACTTCAGAGAAGTTTACTAACTCCAACAGTACCTGAAGAAGGCCATGCACACAATGTCCAAAATATTTCAATGGAAACAACTTAGATGAAGAAACTAGACAAAATAAATCAGTGTCTAATCATAGTAATCATAATATTAACCTTTTCCTTATAAGGAAAAATTCAGCATTCATTGACTCAGAAGAGAGTGCTACTTCCAGTTGAAATTTAAAAAACTTTCTCTTAAAAAGTTTTTTCAGGAAAATAGATTTCTCAAGGGCAGTAGCTGTTATTGATCTTTCCAGTATTGATGAAAGTTTCCTTCCTAACTTTTTTGTTTTAATTAGTGTGGAACATCATTATTTTAACTATGTCATTATTCTCTCCTCAGGTTACATGCGCTATCTATTTTAGTTGTTGCTGCTGTTGAAAGTCCTTCAAAATATAATTTTTAAATACTGTAGTTATCAGGGAAACAAGTAAACAGAAAGGAACATGTAAACAGAATGGGAAGTGCAAGAAAATAAACTGCCCAAATAGACATGGCTGCTTCATTTCACTATTTCAGGAGTAAAAGGGTTGGACCTAGATGCCGATCTACTAGCATGCTAAAATACATGTCTTCATGGCATCATGGGATAAAAAAACCTTGTCAGACAAGTTGCCATGAAAATATTTGTAAAAAACACAGATGAAAGCCATATTACATTGGTGAGAAAGTAACTGAAGGTGAGATACCTGATCAGGCTGGATTACATTACAGATCCTTCTTTGGATTTTGTGAAGAATCACTAGATGTACAGCAAGAGCACCAGACCAGATATGGCAGCAGTATTCAATGCATGATTGAATGGTAGATTTATCAATGTGCAAGATGGATTCTGGTGATAAAAATGTTCTGGCTCAACATGGTGACCCAGTTCTTTGTAGTGGATGCAGCTATTGATTTGATGTAGTTGTTCAACTTTATGTATTAAATAATTATTTTTTAGTGGTAGTGTATTTTGGCTCAGATCTTCTGAGGCTGACCTTTAAGGTCAGATGGTAAAGAAAACAAAGGAGGTCTTTTTTGATTGGTTAAAACTAATGTGGGATGGAAAATGATTTCAGGAGAGTTAAGTTTTTACATGTCCGAGAATGTAGACATATAATTTTCATGTATGGAACTTGTTTCCCAGTGTGAATGGTAGAGAAATCCCACTGGCTAGTTAAAAAATGTACATATTGATGTGTTTAATAAAATAAATAATTTTAAAATCCCTTTCGATGAAGTTTTCATTTTACCTCCGAACACAACAACTAGTGATCACAAGGCCAAGAGAAGAAGACAACTTTATTATGATGGCCTCAAGACCATCAACTAAGAGACCCCCAGAACTAGGGGTCTATATAAGATTTTGCTTATTTAGTGCAGTGGCAAAATACTCTCCAGAAGAACATAATGCTAAGAACATTATTGTTCTGATTTTGTTACAAGATGTGTGTTAGGTGAAACTACCCCCAGCATAGCATATTCTATGTTCACTTTCCTTATCTCGACAGTTATTCCCTCTACAAACTACTATTCATCCTAATGTTTTCCCAAATAACTTGTATAATGGCAAATATTAAATAAAAGATATGAGATAAAGTTCAGCAAATGTACCTTTACTTTTACGTTTCTTAGATTGCAGTATTATTTGTGCAAGCCTTTCATGTGAGGTACACTGATTCCAGTGTTTTATTAAGTTATTGTCTTGCCTTTAATTAACTCAAAATAGGCTTTGTAATTGCTGTCTTTATCGTTCTATTGCTAATCTTTTTCTTCCATAAGATATTTCTATTTCATTGATATATTAAATGCACACATTTTTTAGCATGAACAGATGTTGAGTAAAAAGAAATTTATATAATACCAAGGATAATCAATGAATCATAGATACCATTAAATGTCTAAAAATATAAAGGAAGCAGATTAATTAATGATTTGTTGGCTTCTATTTAAGTTGCAAATTCTTTATCTCCACCTTATTGAATCTTAAAACGTACATAAATGGCAGCATCTGTTAAAAAGTTTTAGTATTAACTTTTTAACAGTTGCTATCATTTATGTAGTTTATAAATATTTGAATAGAATATCACTGAATACAATCTTAGCAATTTAACAACTTTGATTTCCATATAATTTTAATATTTATTTAAAAGAGTGAAAATAAGCATAAAACTTTTGAAATTCTTTAGCATGTTTAAGACATTATCAAATGTCAAATGCAATAACCAACATAAAATATGTCCACTTGGTGGATATCAAAGGTATCCACTGCACCAAGTGACACTAACATTATTGTATTTAAATATATTACAATGTTTTAACTGCATATGCCTTTGTTTTTGTTGGTACTGATGTTTTACAGTTGGTAATTTTTATCAAATTTCCTTGTGTTTTTATCACAATATTATGAAAATTAGTATTAGTCTGTAATAAAGTTTCAAATAATTTACATATATAATAAATATTCTCATTTAAAATTTAATGTGCATAGGAATTACATCCTATATATATATATATATATATATTTCAACCAATAAAATCCCATCAGAAGGCTTGTTTAATGAACAATCATTTTAAGGGCAATTACTGCCAAAATACTTGCAAACATAGTTGTACAGCTTTTTTATAGTTGTTATTTTTGGGCCATTTATGAAATAACAATAATAACTCCATTCTTCACTCTTGCAAAAACAAAAAATATTATGTGAGCCAGTGTGAAATTATTTTTTAACTAATGAAAACCTTGTATTCAAAAAGATCACACCACTATGTCAAATTACATTTTGGATCCCTTTACAGATATAAAAATAGACACATACTACTTCTTGAGGCTCAAAAACAATTACAGAGACAGTTTGATGTACATGTGCATAAACACACATAACTACACATGTACACAATAGAAAACACAACAACCAGTCATCCCCTGACTAAGGCCTTGTCCATACACACAATAGAAGGTAATAAACAGCAGCTGCCTCATTAGAGTTTGTCTTTAAACTCACAAAGACATTAGGATGACTGTTATAAAGTCTGTACACACATTTTACACCAGAATAAGAACACTTAATTACTTGATAAAACAAACTTCACTGCAAGGAAAATTGAATATTTTATTGTTATTGTATATTTCTGAAAAGAATATATAAACATTATTACAACTGATGTTCTGATTCTGCTTTTCCTTCCAAAAATAACCTTTTATTTATATTATTTACATTGTTTGGACTGCTGCTCTCATATTTGTTGCCATATTCACAACGTTTTGGCCGTTGTATACTCTGGCCTTCTTCAGGTGACTGGAATTTAGAACTGAACCTTTTATTTCATCCACCAGGGTAGATTGTTCTAGTTCCATGTGCCATGTCTCAAAATTCCAGTCACCTGAAGAAGGTCATAGGGTATAACAGACATAGTGTTGTGAATATGGCAACGAAGATGAGGGCAACAGTTTGAACAATGTAAATAGTGTAAATAACTGCAGTACCTCATCTCAGAAATATAGACAGATATTGAACCTTTTTATATATTTCATTTAAAAGATGTGTTGTTACATATTTGGAATCCCAACACTCAGATAGCAACAAAAACCTGGGTAGATATGTAAAATTAAAAAAAAATTAACTTCAATGAAGTTCTTTGAAGTTTTATTCTAAATTCAATATCCTTAAATGTAATGTAGATACATTCACTATGAGCACATAATATTATTATTAAAAAGTTTATTTTTAATTTTAGCTTTGATTTTCATCATTATTTTTGCCATTGAATTTTCAATTTACCAATAAAATTTATGCAAAAAAGTTATTAAAGATTATTTAGTTTTGTATCAGGTGGAAGTTCAGTTAATGATGTTGCCACTACATATGTCACTGGTCAGTCTACATCTAGGGATTTTTAATTCAGCTTGTGTTTTGTTGCTATAGTTAGGGAATGCTGGCATGTTCTCTACAAGTTGCAGCTCTTGACAGGACATTTGAGAAATGCAGAACGTCTTCCCTCTCTAATGCCACTGATGTTGCCCTGGGGAATTTCAGGAGTCAGTACAGCTTGGCACCAGTACCATCACAGGAACAAGTTTTCAATGCAATATTGAACTGCCTTTGGGACGCCAACTCCAGGAGTTTCCTCAGAGTTAACTGCAGATGCTTTTCGCATGATTGGCTGTGTCCACAATGCACCAAAGTTTTGAAATCAATTTTCCATATCAGAAATTTCTTGTGCTCAAAGGCTGATAAATTCCATCCGAAATGATGATAATGCACTCATAATAGAAAAGACAACAACCAGTCATCTGCCGATGGTATTATGGAGAAGAAATGAGCCTATATCTGTGACACAGTGTTTAATAAATTTTTCTTCTACATGTCCATCATGGCTCTCTACAATTTTATGTCTTTTTTGGGATCTCCTCCCAGTGGCATTTTGGCTTGTTTGTTTTTGGAATTTCTGGAAAGTGGTCATTTCAGAAATATTTTAACAAGAAAATTCCTCTTATTTCAGATATATACATGATTCCCTACTAATATATCCACAAGACATAATTTTAACCAATCTTGTCGACAAATTAAATAATATCAAACAATAGACTTTACCTTTGAATCAGAGTCTAAAAACATTTTACCTTTTTTAGATATCATATCACACAGAAATAATAATGAACTTCAGTTTGTGGTTTACAGAAAAGCTACCAGCAAGAATGATCTGGTTGAATTTTATTCGCACCACTGTAACAAGATCAAAACAGGAAACTACTTAATAGTACTAAGAAACTGCAGCTTCCATGACCATCTTTCTTCAATCATTGTGCACTGGCTTTACAGAAACACAAATAGTATCAGATAACAGTAAAAAGGAATAACTTGAGGATTTTCAAGTAGCAACAACTAAAAATGGATATCACATGTAACTGGAACTGAAAATAATGACACAATCAAGATGCTGACATTCGATATTACTTCAAAAAACGGTTAGGAAGAAAACTTCAATCAATACTAGAAAGAACAATGACTACTAGTGGACTTGAGAAACCTATTTTCATGAAAAATTGTTTTAAGAGAAAGATTTTATGAATTTTAACTGTCATTAATATTAGCTATTTGGTCAATGAATGCCAGATGTTTCCTTATAAGGAAACAGCTAATATTCCTCTTACCATTTATGTGGAGGACTCTCCCATCGATTTCAGCAGTAAGGTTCCAACAATTCAGTTTAAAAATGAACTGCAAAACTATCCACACAGGTGATATAGTGGTGAAATCTAGTGCAGCAGCATCAAAACTGGAGGCATGGAAAAAGAGCCCAATCTATCCTGCTAGTTAACCCATCACTGGAGGAAGATAAATTCATACTTTTTTTCAAGGAAGTCAGCATGAAATAAAAACAGAATTGATTAGAATTTGAACTTAGCTTGACAATTTCACTTTCCACACTGATAAGTGTTATAATCTAAGCATATATGCACAGATAAGACAAAGTGGAAAACTTTTACAAACAATATGTTACACTTTCCTGTGGTAGGCATTTTCAAGCCAGAATACAAGACAGAACTTTGTGTAAGGAAAGTGCTTTGGAATTTTTGAGGAAGAGGTAATAAATAATCTAAACAGAGACTACATCCATTTTTTGCATACTGAAGTCATTAACGGCTGCTGGATTTTAAATTAACACACTCTTACTAGATACTTGTTTTTTTCTTTCATTGTGCTATGATTGCTTTCACAACAATTGATGATATTTTGTTTGGTCAGAGGCTAACAGTGGGAAACTGTGAGATCAGTGCAATTTCTATATATCTTCTTAGTTAATTCTTTTTACTAAGAAGAAAATAAGCACATAATCAGATAAAGTAAATAGCAAGTTGAAAAAAAAAACTCTCAGTAAAATAGTTCCTTCTCAGGATTAAATGTATTAGTAACATTTTCCCCTCATCTTGTCATGCTCTGGCTCACTTTAAAAATTAATATATCAGTCATTTATTAGAATAGACTCATTCTCTATTGTTCAGCCTTCATCTTAAATAATACAAGTTCCAATTGTGTCAAAATCTAATAAGTTTGTACATAAAAAAAAATCAAGTAAATATTTTCTCTTGACAATACACAGGTTTTACTGGTGCTCTACACAACTTCAATGTCATGACCATCAGCAGCCCTGTTAAATTACAATAGAGTTTTGTTCATCATAAATCTAAAATGCTAAAGTTTCCAAAGATTACTTCAGAACATCAGAGGCTGGGCACTGTAATGTACTGTAATGATTAGAATGCTCTCTGGCAAGATCAATTACAAATGAATTGTGAGTTTGTTCCCCACAGGGTGCCATATACTTTTAGCCTTGGGCTACATCTCTGCTTAGAAAATCACCATATGTGATTGTGTCCCTCTACTTCTTCCTTTTTTTATATCTGTGAATTTCCATGACTTCTTAAGAAGAATATTGGTGTGATTTCCCATGGCTCTTTTCCATGGTTTTGAATTCAAAGATTCCTTCACTGAGATTGGTTGACATTTGAACTTGACCTGCTAACATCATCTTCATGATAATAGTTATTATATCACCTGCACATGCTTTCCAAGAACATTTTTATATGCCATGTCCCTTCAGGATATGGATAATCATGGCTCTCCACTTACTATACTTTGTAGCTTTTACAAATAAGTTGCCCCTTACTATCACTCACAGGCCCTATCCTGCCATTCATTTTCACAAAATCATTAGGTATGTTTCTCAATATGTCCTCCTCTCCCTTCAATATGCCCTGTGAGTGTAAAATTCTCCAAATTTTTTCCTGTGCTCCAGAAATTCAAACTTTTTGTTTCTGATTCTAAGTACAGGTGACCATTTTGTTCCCATTTTCCTTAGAACTTCCTTATTGCTCACATGCTCTGTCCATGATATATTCAGCATTCTTCTGTAGAACCACATTTCCCATTTTCTTTTCATCTATGAAGAAATTATTCAGCATCTTAATTCTTAGCTTAGCTTTTAGAAGTCATCTTCCACTTTTCCAATGCACCTTGAGATTTTGGTGTCAGATTTTCCCTTTGTCTGTTAACACACCTTCCAGATAGTTAAATTTCTGTACTTGCTCAATTTTGATATCTCCAATGAAATCCTCTAATTTAGGATAATAATGCTGTTTACATTTTTTTAATCTTCAGTATTATCATGTTGCTCTTATTAAGTCCAATACTAATATCAGAATGTCTTCAAATCTGTATCGTCATATAGGCCTGCGGATCAAGCATTAGCATTTTATTGTGCGAGTTTGATGAAAAAAACATACCAAATGGAAATAAGCTGAAGCCATAAATCAAAACCAAGATAGTCGTTCATTTCACTCAGTAAACAGGCATACAAAATAGTCTTTTTTTAGTAAGTTATTTTATTTTGCATTCACCTCAGCCTATCAAGTTTGTTATTCCACATCAGATAATAAATAAAAGACAAGCCCAAGAAGGTGTTATCTACAAATAAAGAATGTTTTGAAATTTCAATGATAGGAAATTAAGTTAGGAAAAAAAGCTGATATTGAAAAAAAACCCACATATTTCACTTACAGGTGAGTGAAACTGGAGATATTTTCACTTTCAGCTTGTTTTTAGGGATAGAGAAAAATATACAGTTCCACTAATATGAATTGTTTAAAAACAATAACAAATTTACCTAACACTGTTAGATAGAACAGTGAAGCACTGACTTACATGATCTTCATGTTAAATATTAAATTCATTATTCAAGCCCCCAGGAAAAAGAATGAAATGATATTTTAAAAAATTACCAAGAACTGTTATGGTTAACTTTCAAACAATAAAATGGAAAACTGAATTAAATTTTCACATTAATCTATGCTATAAATATTATATTCTTAAACTTGCATACAAATTCACTATTAAACTATGGATTAGTAATTACCAAAATTTAAATATAAAACAAAATACTAAACCTGCAAATTAACTTATTTTTTATCATAACGGATTGGTAGATTTTATAACATATCAAAATTTATTGGTTTATTTAATTACCAAATCAGTTTTTTAATTATATTTGAGAACAGAGATAAACATAAGGTCATATTTAGGCTACATGCTACAGGTAAATATTGGCCATATTTGGCTTGAGATCACAGGTGGCTATGTTTAGATTTGAGGTTACAGATTTAACATTGATTTGTTTGGATTTCATATCACAGGTAAATATTGGCTGTGTTTAGATTTGAAGTAACAGATAAAGATTGGTTGTATTTAGACATTGTTCTACAGGTAAATATTGGCCATGTTTATATTTCATGCTACACCTAAATAATGATTATGTGTATGCTTGACGTCACCGTTAGGTGGCTACTGTGTCCAGATTTAAATCCATAGGTACACAGTGGCCATTTTTAGACTTCGTGCCAGATATAAACATTGGTTGCTGATACCTAATCAACCCTACCAAGTGGGTATTTATCAGTATACTTCTTTAACACATTTCTTATAATATTTATCCTTTGTATTTGCTGGCCTATACAGTCCATCATTTACAAATATATTTTCACCCTACTTGACAACTGTAGCATAAAAACCCTAATTGCTTGTTATTCCCTCCACAATACCAGTAAAATTCAAGAAATCTTGTAGATTCAGAAACCTATCATCTATGCTGCAGTATTCATTAGTCTTTAGACTTTAGATCCCAAAAAGGCGCTACATCTTCATCATATACTTCTAACATCATATTTTAAAAAATATCATTGTTACGCCATTTTAAAATTTTACTCACTAATTGTCTCTACCCAGATGATGACTTAAGAAAGTCAAGAACTTGTATCATTTATCCTGTAACTTTCTTATGATTTGTACTTCACAAAATTTCAGACTGAATTTGCTTCTTTGTCTGAGAAAGATTATTTTTAACTTGGAAAAGTTGATCATTAAAAATCAATGCAAAATGTCTGTAGTTTTAACAGTGTTTGCCTTAAAGAATATTTTCTGCCTAAATATGCAGAAAACATGTTTAATGTATTCCTTGTATGTGTTATAAAATGATTGTCAGAGCATCTAGACTTACATTTTGGTACACAGACAATTATCTATATTATCTTAATATTTGACTTTTACTTTTATTAAAGTTTACCCAATATAAGGCCACTTACTGAATAAGATGTTCAATATGTATGCAAGAGGAGGTAATGGGTTTATGGGGATAAGGACAATACACAATTACTGACCTGTGATTGAACAGGTTAAGATGGCAGTTTTCCAGGAAGTATCAGTGTGGGAGCCTATTCTACAAAGAAGCAGTTTGTAGGAAGAACACTTATATATAAAAATATATAAATATCTTTATTGTTATATATATACTACAAAATCTCAAGTTATAAGTTACACCAAAGAGAACAATGAAGAGACTAGAAGTCAAGACTGACTGACAACTATATCCCAGCTTCTCGAAATGAAATACTCAAATACTTCTTTTTCTCTCATAAATTGTAAGAAATGATATTTACTTAAATGTATGTTCTTTTATTAATATCAGGCATTTTTATGAACATTTCAGATAAAATTGTTCAAAAAGATATATTCACAAAAAAACAACTTTTATGCACCTTTAAAGGCAAATAAATTGGACACTACCTTATCCCAATGTTTCGGTCTTCTTCAGATGGTTGGAATGTCAAACTGAACCCTTTATTTTGCTCACTGTGGTAGACTGTTCTAATTCCCCATGCCATGTCTAATGGATGTCAGTTATCCCTCTTAATTCCCCTCTCCAAGTTATCCACTGCCTTAACCAGGTATTGAACTCACACTCTTTGGGTCCTGTCACTGGATCTAACTAACACCTTTATCCACTGTGCCATGTGTCCTTGAGATAAACATGGTGACAAAGATGAGGACAATAGTCTAAATAATGTAAATAGTGTACATAATACCTCATCTCATATAGACAGATACTGAAATATATTGGAGTTTTAACTTTTATCAGAATTATTGCAAGTTTAACTATTATGAATTACTACTCTACATTGTTGTTGACGCCTGTTTGCATTTGAGCATCGGGAACATCATCCTTTCTCCTTATTCCTTTCTCCCACTTGATATCTGTGGCAGAGATGACAGTGAAAGCCCAGCTAATTCCTGAAGAGTTATGAGCAGGAGTCACAGAGGAGTGTGGGTGGTTGACACAGCTGGGTGAATCAGCCCCACCTGACAGCACATTGCAGATCCTCTTCATGTTGACAATTGAACTTGAGATTCCTGATTTTTTTCCCCCAAACTGGATGGTCCTACATGAGGGAAACAATTTCCAACAATGGTTTCACAGGTCTCAGGATTGATGTTGGCATGTGGTCAACTTATCTTTGAAGTGTTGTTTCGGGCTTCCATATAGCCTCTTCCAATTGGCAAGTTCTCCAAACAGGATGATACGTGTCATAGTAGCCTCAATACTGAGGAGAGATGTCTGAGAGAAGTTGTTGGTGATGTGTTCCTCCCAACTGATGTGATGTATTCTTCAGACCATTATTTCCTGAGACTGCTTCAGAGGTTTGATGCCCTGACAATATAAATTCCATATCTTGTTAGGTTCTTGTAGTGTGACTATGTGAGAGCATTTCATATGCAGTATGAGCCACTTTGATGCTGTTGTCAAGGTTTCTTTCATAGATAACATTATTGTTATGATGATGCTTCCAAGGTAGAGAATTTCATCGACTTCTACCAACTGTCCATCAATGTTGATGCTTACATCCATTGTTGCTTGTCAAGAACCGGCTGGCTGAGGATCTTCATCTTTTTGACATTGGCCTGGATTCTGAAGTGTATTTAGACATCATTATTTTAGTTTGCCAATTCCTGGAGATTAATGTCATTCTGGTCCATAGTTTCATTGTCATCAGCATGCACACAGATGGTAGTACTATTTGTATGCAAATGAAACTGGTGAGGCTGAAGAGTCTGCTATCAAATCTGTATCAAATGTCAATGCCAGTGCTGCCATGAGGGATCTCATTGATCATAGTATCAAGGTACAGAAAAAAGAGTGTTGGAGGTTACACACATCCTTATTTAAAGCCATCAGTGATAGGAAATGGGTTCAAAAGGTCCCCTTGATGGTTCACCTGGTCTCCCAGTCCATTGTTCCACTGTACATACATACTTATAAAACTAGCTGAGTTAGTGCAGTGTTGTTAAAAATTTAGTGTACTGAAATTATAATTTAAATTCAGGATTCAGTATAGAAACTGACAGAAAAGTTACATTTGATTTGGAAGTCAATGTATTTTCTTTGTTTGTAGAAGTTAACAGGTTGCATGTTTTTGTGTATTTTAGGTGAAGGTACATGTTCAATAGATGAACAAAGAAAGAAGCATACAAAAGCTTGAGTTGCCATGATGGATGTTTATTCTTCTTATATAGGGAAACAAAGTTCTCAATGTATTTTAAGTATGTTTGTTTTGGTTCCGAAGTTAGGTTAACAATGGTTAAAATGGTTGGGCTCAAGTCAGCTTTGTGCTGATTTGGAACGACCAATTCATTTAATTCATGAGTAGGGCTGCCAAAAGACATCCAAAAGTGTTGTTGGAAAGTGTAAAAAAGAGAAAGATTCTGTCCTTTCTAGAAGTTGGGTCATAAAATCACACATGTGATCAGAAACCCTTTCTGGTTTCTTTATAACTTGCATCATGGGAAAATGAATTTCTTTTATTGTCTATTATTATTATTATTATTTTATTTATAGGTTTTAATTTTTCCACAAACTTAAATATACAGTTTATAATAATTGTTTATTCAGCCAAATTTAAGTTTATAATAATTGTTTATTTAAGATTAACTTTTGGATTAAGTTTGTCAAGTTATTCAATTTAAAAGTGAAGTTGATATATTTAGGATGATGTTAAATTTATAAATTAGTGTAGCTGAAATTAGGTAAAAAGTTTATTCTGCAATCAAGTTGATAACATGGAGGGTGATGGTTAAATTTAGGATCACCATAGCTAAGTTAATTCAACTGAGAGAATTTGATACCACTGTGATTAAATTTAAAATCAGAGCAGAATTTTAGATGAGTATTTTTGGTATGTGAATTGAATCTAGGATTAAAGAAGACAGGTTTAAACCAAGCACTTTATTAGATGGAGAATTAAATCTTAAAACTGATTCATTTTCTTCCATGTACCATTTACCTTCATTAAATTAGTGATCATGGCTCTCCACAATTTCCTGCCTTTTGAAGATCTAAATAATCTTTTTTTTCTATAATCTCTCCTAAACCTTCTTTGAGTATCCATTTACTCAAACTGGTATTTCATTTCAAGCAGTACTTTATGAGAGTTTGACAGTTGTCCATGCTGCATGTCTTCCCTTCTCTAATGCCACTGATGTTGCTTCAGGGAAGTTTAAGGGCCAATACTGCTTGGCACTAGTACCATCAGAGAAACTACCAGAATGAGTCTGGATGTAAGACTGAACTGCTTTTGGATCTCCAGCTCTAGAATTTGCCTGTCAGTGCCTTTCCCATGATTGACTATGGTCACAAGACACTAAAGGTTTAAAATCAATTTTCCATACCGGAGATGGGCTGCATTCTTATGATGATAAGTTCCATTTATCTGATAATGATGCCCTCAAAGTGATAAAACACACAACTCACATAGGCTATTTTCTTTTTCATAATACCAAGTCTGATACACATTAGTGCCAGTGTTTATAGTATAATAAATTTAAATTTATTTACCAACAGAAAAATAGTCTCAGACAGCAATATTCTTTTTCAATGTGCCATGTCCTGTGTGTTGGTAAAGAAAAGAAAAAAAAGAAAACAAATAATGAGTGTCAATTTCCGGTAGAAATAAGTCTGCAACATTCATCTCTCATCCACAACACTTGTAGCCAAAATCCAGTTCAACGACTGTCCGACATAACAATCCATATAGAGACGGCAAAATTGGGTCACACATCCAGCTTTCCCTTCTCACCAACAAGAACGCCTCTGTCTCTCTCAAAAGATGGCTCGCTTTATACAGCCGAGGACCAACCATAATTTACATACGAATCACTAGCCAACGAGATTTCACATTAGTCGTCCAAGACCACCTGTCATAAAAAATGGGCGCCACCATTTTGATTCTTTTTTCTCCGTCGAGCAACCAGACTTTACATGATGCACAGATTTGTGGACGTTTCCAATGTAAGCCATTCTTTCCTTTCCTCGTTCATCCAGTATTTCATTTTGCCAGGGACTGTAGCTACATTTGCATAAGCGTCCACTATTCTGCTTACATATTATACATGCCACTCATTGCCTCTTAGAATGGTGAAATGTAGTCAATTCAGCAGAACCCAGACTGCTGCCTTTCAGTTCCGCTACATCCTGTAAGGACATTGGTGATTTGGCTCTCCACAATTTTATGTTCTTTGTAGCTCTTAATTTATTTTGTCTTTTTATCATCTCTCATAAACCTTGTTCCGTCATACATATGCTCAGTCTCGATAGGTAGGTTATGCGTTGTTTTTTCTCTGGCCCTCAATATGTCTTGTGAGTATCAGATTTTCCAAGCCCCATTTTCTTATGTGCCCTAGAAATTTCAACTATCTCTTCCTGATATTAAGTACATGTGTTATTTTTGTTAGCATTTTCTCTAAAACATTGTCATTGCTCACTTGGTCATTCTGTGGTATTCTCAGCATCCTTCTGTAGAACTACATTTCTCTTGCTTCAAGTCTCTTCTTTATCTGTGCAGAGATTATCCGGCATTTGCTACCATATAAGAGGACTGATATTACATAACCATTGATTACTCTTTTCTTTGTTGCTAATGAAATTTTTCTGTTTCTTAATACTTTGCTTCACTTTTGGAAAGCATCTTTCACTATCCCAATACGTCTTCAGATTTCAGTGTCACATTTTCCATACTCTGTTTTTGGCACTTTCAGTTTGTAATTTGCATGTTGGGCTGTCCCTTTTGCTAATGATCATACATTTGATCTTCTTGCAATTGATATTTAGTCCTTTCTTCTTGCTTTCCTTCACTAACTTCTGAAGGAATTCCATTTCTGTCTGCTATCAGTGCAATGTCATTTGCAGATCTCACGTTGTTGAGATTATGGCTGCCAATAATGAGTACTGGTAGAATGTGTAATTCTCTCAGAATTGCTTCACTGTGTAGGTTGAATTATTCTGGCAAGACGATTCATCCTTGTGTTACACCCCTTTCTATTTTTGCATATTTACTGAATTTATTTTTATCGATATGCCTGCAGTTTGCTGCTAGTATAGGTAAAAATTATTCTAATATCAATCTCAAATATGTTATGGTTACCTAGTAGTTCCAACAGTTCTTTGTGATGTACTAAGCATTAAATAACACATAAAGGTTTATGTGTACCTGAAAAAAATAACCAACTTAATCTTTAATCAAAACAGTTCAGTCGACTTATAAATAGAGAGGCCATATTGTTTATATAACTCCCAAAATGCTTATGTATTAGGTTGGTGCAAAAATAATGACGTAATAATGTCGTTTTTTTTACATTAAAAATACATCAAAAAACGACATTATTACGTCATTATTTTTGCACCAACATAACATAACATAAATATATGTGTGTAAATAAGTTTAAATTACTGAACACTATATTAAAACAAAGTCACTATATTAAAAACTTTAAAAATTACCATCTATATATAAACGTTTTCTCAGATGAACAATTTGCAATGGCTTCAGGAAAATGAACCCTCAAGACATGGAAGAAGACAATCCTTCATCAGTTCTTAAAGTCTGTTACTAGAAAATTGCAAAAGAACTTTTAAAAAAAATTCACATCATTTGAGGACTTCCAACAGCAGCAACACCTAAATGGATAGCATATGTAGCTAGGATGGAAAATAATGTTGACTTTCCACACTACTTTAAACAAAAGGTCAGGAAAAAAAAACTCTCATCAATACTACAACAATTAGTGGACATGAGAAGCTTCCCAGGTATTAAAATACGTTTGATTATGGTATTTCCAATTTGTAATTTAGATGTTGCAAACAAATATGCAAAAGATAGAAACATCGAGCTGAGTTCAAAATCTGCTGTATACCCTTTCATAATAATCTCATTAGAAATAAACTATCCAACTCTGAAGTAAAGAGCAGGGTATTTTGGGGTTTCCAGCCTTGAGTGGCAACTTGATGTACCACTCTAGATACAAAGCCATAGAGAAGGTAATGTAGAACCAATCTCCTACCTTTCCCAAGAAATCATGGCAATTTAGGGATAATAAAGAAATGAAATCTGTGAAGAACCATGATTATCTACAACATGAAGGAACATTGCATTTAAAAAATAGCACATATCTATTAAAGGTGTATCTCGGAAAACCACAGTCTTTCAATCCTCCAAAATAAAGTATATAGTATTTAAAAAATGTCAGCAATTTTATATACTTGAATTTTTTACAACATGCTGATGCATGTTGAAATCCTTACAGTATTTAGTATTGTTGAAGTTACCGCTAACATTTTTTTGTTGAGATTTTCAATAAATTTGAATAAGCAGATTTGTTTGGAAAAATACTTTGACAAAAACCTTTTACAGTTTAATAATTTCTTTAATTTAATAGGACTTCATAGCAAACAATAAATTTTAAGAAAATTTATTTTTAACAGCAAAGAATAAATTCTCAACATTTCTTACTCTTGAGCATGCAACATACAACTAGGCATGCATAAATATTTCTTTCTGGAAACAAATTCCAACGTTTTGAAGCATTTGGCCTTGTGATTTGTTTATAATTCTTGCAAATGGTTTCAGTCAGCTATTTTAGAGGGTGTGACAGATGGATAGAATGACAGAAGTCTATATATAGATGTATTATTTTTTTTTTTCAACTTTGCTGATTTCTAGAAGTCAATGTTGAAAAGAGAGCAAAGAAAAGAAACTGTACTAATATTATTTTAGGCACTCTTCTGTATTATTCTGAAATCTAGAAACCTTAAGAATTGCTCACAAGCTATAAATACTATTCTCAGGAAACCTTATCTTTCAGGCTTGCCATATGAGCAAACCTCAAGAAAAGAAAGACTATCAATTGGTTCTTCTAATTTTGTACCTCTTCAACTAACAGGTGGATGTGAAAAATGTCAAAGCTGTAAATTTTCCTTTCTCTCTTTGAGATTTTACTAAGATTTTGGAATCTTCCTCCACTCATCAATAACTATTGTATATGCACAGACATTACTTAGTGAACATAGAAACCTATGAGTAATATTGGATTATTATGAACCTGTAATTAATCCTGGATTTTTAATAAGGCTCAATATGATTCTGTTTTTTATTTCTTTTTTTAAATAAACCTGTAATTGAAACTGGATTATGTTTAAACTTTTAATTAAAACTAGATTTGGAATAAGTCTAAATTAGAACTGACTGTTTAATAAACATAAAATTAATACTTCATTTTTATTAAACCTAAAATTAAAACTGAATTTTTGGATAAAATTAAAATTAAGTTTCTTTAATCTATAATTTATACTGGATTTTTCATAAAATTATAATTAATATCAGTTGTTTTAAAAACCTATAATTAATACCAGATGTTTTATTTTATCTTAATAATTAATACCAGATTGGCACTAATAGATTAAAGAAATAATAGACTTTACAAGTGAAAGAACAGTGCAAATCATTTAAAGCAATAAAGTGTTATCTTCATGATCTCTGTTTACAAATTATTTTTATTTCCTCAATTACAATAGAATTCAACTTTCTCTTCTGTGGCAAAATATTTTGTGATCAAGAATATCACAGTATCTTATCTCCTGCTTTCTCTTGAAGGTATTATGAGAATTTATTTTAACGAACAAGATAGAGTCATTTGTTGTATTGAGGGAGGATTATAAACCTTCTTGATCTTGTTCTATTTGTAATCCAAGAATCTATGTAGTGATTCTTCCAACTCTTTATATGACATAGACCAATCACTGTCATACATTAGCATGTGACTAGTGGTTGGATGTACATTATGTTTGTAAATATTCTACATTTTTTCCTTGCTTACCACTTTCAGTGTCTATTCATTCTATTACTTTATGCGGTAAGGATTTCCCCTCTGCAGTAAAATTGTTTTAATAGTAAAAGTATTACACTATGAAGAATTACAAGGTACAAGTTGCAACGTCCTGAGGACTAGGAAAAGGTAAGGTTGCAATTTTTCCTTCTCTATAGACCTGGTGACCTGTTTTGTAAATTTTTTATTTTTTTTTGTCTTGAGTGGTAATACAAATATTGCCACAGTATCTTTGTATACGTCATGATTACAAGTTGGCATGAATAACTAATTCCATTGATATCTTTATTCATCTTTTAATAATCGTAGGCAAAAATTTGAAAAATCAGATTCTAATTAGAAGAATATATTCTTGTTTTTTTATCCAAAGGAACTATAAGAGGTGCTGAAAAAATTGTCAACTTCCCCAAAACAAAAATTTATCTGGAAATTTTTTTTTTTTAGATTTTATGACGTGAGCCAAGTTAAATTTTCAGCACTCCTTCATATAACAGAATTTTTAGTACTTATAGCTTACATTTGAGAGAATAAAACTATATAAATATAAAAAAAAATCTCTGGAGAAATGAATAGATAAATCATTGATTTATTTCAGCTGTTCTTTAAACTTTACTATAAACTCACCTTTACCGAAAGTCTTGGAACAAAATAGTAAGCCACAAAGTTCATCAGAATATAGGCTATAAAATTTCCATTTCCAGAAATGTTCCATTTCCTTTTGACTTTTTTTCTTGAGTAAAGAATGTAAAAATATGAAAGGGGTTTTGTTTCTGATCCATGTAATACTTTTTTCTCAGAAGCAGTTTTAATCCTGGCAAAACCAAGAGACATTGCTTACATTAGCTTAAATGCATTATATCTATCTATCTATCTAGGAGAAAGTGTGTTTATAAATAAATATAAGGCAGTAACACTTGCCAGCTACTTTGCTGTTTTCAGTGTTAAATTAGCATGCACCAAAAAAAAGAAGACATGTGATGATATAGATGCCATTTGACATGGCTTTATGGATTTTCCCCCTCTGGTAAAGGGAGTCAGAATGATAAGAAAATGAATTTAGGTGGCTCGAGGATATGTAGTAAGTGGCCATTTAAAGAAAATTTAACTTGCATTTTTTTTTCCCCTCATGTTAAACGAAATGGAAATCAGGAGAGGTAAGTAAAAAGTCAGGAAAGAAAATGGTGGTGGAGATATGAATCAATAGGCTGTGCACATGTACGGAACGCATGTAAAAATAACACAGATCTCGCATGTATTGTTAGAAATGGTACAAAAGTAGGAGTATTACATTTAAATAAGTTGCAAAGACAGTTGAGCCTTGAACATAAAATACTCTACAGAATCAGTGTAAAAGAAAGCTTTCAAAACACACACACACACACACACATATATATATATATATATATATATATGTGTGTGTATATATATATATATATATATAAACTGCTCAGTAATGAAAATAGGTAAAAGGCCTGACCATAATTTTGACATAAAAAATGTAGTTTTAATTAAAAGAGAAAATAATTTCTAAAGTTGTTCATGTATTGAAAGTGCACTAATTTCAGAATCCTCTATTGTAAATTTACATCCAGAATCATACAACATAACTTCTTTTCTAACAAAACTACTGTTAATACAATGAGGGATAATTAAGAGCAATAGCACTAAAACATTGAATGTGATCAGCTAAGTTAATACACTGGTTATCAAATTTAAAGGTGAGCATCTATCTATTTTAACTGTAACTGGCATTTGCTGCATCTTACCACCCTTTTATATATAAGAATTGTTCCATCTTCTTTTTCTGCTATGTGCTGTATCCTTTAATTACATAGGAAGTCATGGTTCTCCACAATTTCTTGTCCTTTGTAGCCCTTAATAAATTTGATCTTTTTGTTACCTCTCCTAAACCTTGTTCTGCCATGCATTTACTCCTGTTAGCTAGGTAGGTTAGATTTTCTTTTTCTTTTCCCCTTCAATCTGTCCTGTGAGTATCAAATTTCCCAAGCCCTCTTTTCTTCATTTATTGCCCTAGAAATTTCAAGTATTTCTTCTTGATGTTAAGTATAAGTGTCTTTTTTGTTTCGATGTTCTGTAAAACTTTGGTATGGAACAAAATGCATAAGTTAAAAGTTTTGTAATTCACTTTATTGTCTTTCTTTATTAGCTTCAAGATTATATTTGGTAATCTTTTTTGTGTTTATTTCCGAAGGAGATATTTTCGTAAACAATCTACCCTTTCTAAAATCCTTCACTTTAAAGTACATTAATTTCAGAATGCCCTTCTGCTAGTGAGCAAGGCAAGAACTTGCAAGTGATATACTGCTCTAGACACTTAACCATGGTACAAGACAGGTTGGCTGGCCACCAAACAAATACATTGACCAGCTATGTAATGACACAGAATGCCACCCTAGTGACCTTCTGACCTTGATGCAGCACCATAATGGTTGGCATGATAGACTCAGGAATGTCAGAGCTGGCTTGACCAAATAAATAATAAGATAATTTCAGAATTCTCTTGGGTAACCTTACATCCAGAATCATATGACACAACTCCTCTTCTCATAAAATTATTGTTAATACAATGTGAGATAATTACAAAAAATAGCACTAAAAAAATGAATGAGATCAGCTAAGTTAAATATCTAGATACCCTGGTCACCAAAGTTTAAAGCTTAGCATCAATGTATCTTTAATGTTTTCAATGTGAAACTGTAAGTGGCCTTTGATTGATTTTTTTCTCAGCTGCATCCCCTCCACTGATATTAGTTTGAAGAAGTTACTTCTCAGAACAGAACATGTCAGTTAGAAGATATTTTATTTTGTCATTCACTTAGCCACTATTAGTTTGATATATATATATATATACATTTGAATATCACATTTTCCATATATATTTATAAACTGACAGATGTATACAAGACAGAATGTTTGTGCTATATATAAAGAATTGAGAATATGATAGATAATGTTCTATGTATCAGAACAATGTGAGGCAATTGAATAACAAAGCAGAAAAAAAAAAACTATGTGTAACACATTTCATCCTCTAGAAGGCCTTCATTAGGCTCAAATAATGTTTTTATTGATGGAATTATATATGTGTCAGAGGGACAGGTAGGATATAAATGATATAATTATAACTGATGCATATATTTATATTTCCCTCTCTTCCTTTGATACATACATAATTCCATTG
Organism: Acanthosepion lycidas; assembly: GCA_963932145.1. Classification (NCBI taxonomy): domain Eukaryota; kingdom Metazoa; phylum Mollusca; class Cephalopoda; order Sepiida; family Sepiidae; genus Acanthosepion; species Acanthosepion lycidas. The sequence continues at coordinate 101,291,556 of OZ010576.1, read as the reverse complement.
CTAAAAACATTACCTTAGACTGTTGAAGGCCTTCTAGAGGATGAAACACATTGTACAGAACTTTTTCACTTTGTGATTCAATTGCCTTATATATCAAAAGGTGTTTATCTGTCTCGAGATATAAATTCATCCAATTATGATATATATAAGCATAAGCTATGCATTCAAAAGATATACAGACGAATAGCATAGCATATCTTTTTATATATACTTTTAGCCATTATCAAAGACGATTTTTATTTCAATTTTAACTGAATGTATGGACTGTATTATGTATGTATTAGGTTGGTGCAAAAGTAATGACATAATAATGTTGTTTTTTGACGTTAAAAAATATGTCAAAAAACGACATTATTACGTCATTATTTTTGCACCAACCTAATATCTAGAGTTACAGGAATGTTTTATTTTATATATAAAAAGAGACTTCCTATATTTTGGGAAATTTGTGTTTCATTGCTGTAAAATTTCATAATTACTCATATCAAATAATATCTGTTTTGATTGTATAACTACCTACTAGATATAATAAGATATAATATTAACCAGAAAATCAACCTTTTATAAAAAAAAAAAAAAATGTGTAGTGGGGATGTACGTATTTATGGATGATACTGTAACATACAGAAATTCTTGTACAAGTGAATTACATATGTGAAATGTCCTTATACACATACACACACATATGATGTATTTTTGTTACAGTAAAGTTTACCCTCTAAAAGGCCTGCGGGCCACTTGAGGTAGAGGATTATGTTAAGGGGTAGTTTATATGGATAGGAGGGGAAGATAACGGTTGACTGTAGATTTGAACAGGTTAAGATTATAGTGACTGGGGAAACATCCTTGTTGGAGTTTGCGCCACAGGGAAGTCATCATGGGAAGAAGTTGTTTGATCAGACTTAGTTCTCATCTATGGAGGGAATATGGGTGATTTGCTACTATGTAAGTGGCATGGCAGGTCCTAGCCGTGAAGGTTAGACCTGGCAGAACCAAGAAGTGTAATTCATGTGAGCACTTTCCATGGTAGTAGCGACAGAGAAGTGAGAGACTTGCCACATCCCCCACCCGTGAGAGAGAGAGAGAGAGAGAGATTGAAGTGTGGAAAATAATTCTTCTTCAACAAGGGCTCAGAGACACTTTTGAAGTTTATCAAAACTGGAAAGTGAGGTCTGGGAATCTCCTAACAAAATATGGCAACAGTACTACATTTCGGGCCTGATCTGGCTCTTATAAAGGTAGAAAATAGTATGAGAAGTCAGGTAATTACTGGAGCAGTACATGAAGCCAATAATTTTACCTTTGCATCTTTAGCAATGGATCATATATAGGAATTCCACTTGAGATCAGATGTGAGTTTGAGGCCCAATATCCTCTCAAGGCACAGGGCCTCCTTGAGGGGACATGCGTTTGTTGTGATCAGCAGTGCTAGAAGGTAACTAGTTTGGTTTTAGAGGGCTTGAATATAACAAGCCAAGATTTTCAGAGATACGTTCATATACTGTCATATCATTAGCATAGATATTTACAAATGATTGGAGTATATTCTTAGTTAGGTCATTTGTGTACATCAAAAAGAGGGTTGGTCCAAGAAGTGACCCCTGGGGAACACCTGCATTGACCACTAAAGCCTTGGAGGACTGTACATTAATAACTACCTGTTAGGAAGGATTTTATAATAGAGAAAACCCTTCCAGTGATTCTGTAGCTGTAGAGCTTGTGTAGCAAACCTTTGTGCCACACCTTGTTGAAGGCCTTGGAGATATCTAATGATGTGGCCCTTGCAGTGTGTGTTTCCTCAAGGGCTTCACTAATTCTGTGTGTAACAGTCAGCAGTGGATTGAGTTGATCGAAATGCCTACTGTTCATTGTCCAAGAGGTTGTTCCTATCTAAGTGCTTGATGACCTTGTTGCATTAATGTGAAAGGATCGAGAAGAATGGTCATTCAACATGACTTCCATTTACACACACACACACACACACACACATATATATATATATATATATATATATATATATATATATATATATATGGCATGTTGAAAGTCTTTATATATTTATAATCATGCAACAAAAATATCAAAGCTCATGTATTGATGACAAGAGTGATGCATATTCCATTTAAAGTTAAACAGTAATAGTAACTTAACTTTGAACCTTTCTTTTTGTTGATCCAGCATTCTAATCTTCAAGATCTACTGAAATACTCAGAGATCTGTTTTAATAATTGATATTTATTCAATGTGGAGTCTGCATGATTTTAATAATCTGATAATTTTTCTTGTGTTTTTGACTCATAGCATCTGGAATAGGTTTTTTCTTTCTAACTTAGTTAATGGATAGCAGCAGCAGTCACTGTGGAAATTTATTCAAAAGGATTTTAAACAAGTATAAAATAAATTTTTCTTTCTTTCTTTTCATGAGTGAACATTGTGTCTTATCCTTTGATATGGGTTTTCTTGTGCCCACAATGAAAAATAAACATGTAAATCAGGTAAATATTAAAAGGAAATTCATATAAATACATAAATATGTGTATAAAATAAAATAATATCTAAAATAAGTTTCCAAATAAGTGTATATATATCATCAGAGAAATATACAAAATGGAAAACAGCAAACTACACAAAGTAAATTTCATATAATTCACTTGTATTCAGTGTTTATCTTGCTGACTTACCTTTTTTAAGAACTAATGGATTTTGTCAAAAGTCAGGAATTCTTGAAAAAGTATCATTTGGCACATCTTAGATATTTTGTATGAATTTTTTTCCCTTACTGTAGAAATCCTTTTTTTTACCAAAGAATTTTATTAAAACACTTTCAAGATAGAATAAGTATAAAAAAAAAGGTGTGTGGGAGGTAGAATATATTGAATAAATGGACAAAAATTATTATATTAACAAGCAAATATCAACTAAAATTGAGCTTTAATGGATGTGTTATGTCAAAAACACAAAATATTGTTATTATTATTATTATTTAACTTTCTCATATCTTTCATTCATTGTGTCTTTTTATCTATCTCTGTGAGTAGGTGGGTGTGCATGTGTGTATGTTTTTTTTTTTTAAACACTTTCATATATTTTAAAAAAGGCATATGTCAATTTACATTGACTATTTTAAGCAAAGGAGGAGGCACTTTTAGAGATGTTTATTTTTTTTAACTGAAAACTAAATTTTTAAATATTATTTGAAATTTATCTGCAAAAAGAGGCAAACTGAATTTCAAAATCTTAGCTGATGAGGGGAAAAATGCAAAAGAATTATTGAATCAGTGATCTATTTACCTTTATATGAAAATGCATATTTATGTTTAGTAAAATGTATTTCAGCATATTTCACTGCATCTGGAAAAATGTTATCATATTACTTTAATAATTCACAACATTTGTAAAGATAAAATCTTTATATATGAGAAATGTCCTTAACCCATTACCAGTTAATCACTTCTTCTTCTATGAGCCGTGACCCTTTAGGACGTTGGCGACTATGGCTCTCCCCAATTACCTGTGCTTTGTAACTCTTAGTAAATTTTATCCTTTTGCTATCTCTCCTAAACCCTGTTCTGCTATTCTGTTACACATTTGCTTATGCACTCTTTCCCTCCATCTCTCTTGCTTTCAATATTTCCTATGAGTGTCAAATTTTCCAAGTCCTCTTTTCTCGTCTGTCCTAGAAATTTCAACTCACTCTCTTATTTTAAAGTGTCTTTTTTTTTAACCTTTTTTCTAAAACTTTGTAATTGCTCAAATGTTCAGTCTATGTCTATGGTATTCTCAGCATTCTTCTGTAGAACCACATTTCTATCAGCTCAAGTTTCTTCTTCATCAGTGAAGACATGTTCCAGTATTCACTGTCATATAGGAGGACTGATATTACAACTCATTTCTTTGTTTCTAATGAATTTTTCCTGCTTCTTAATACTTTACTTAGCTTTTGGAAGACATCTTTTGCTATTCCAAGAGCCTTTGGAATTTGGTTTTGCACTTCCTGACTTCTGTTAAATCACTTGATTTTAACTTTCCTCTTACAGTTTATCATGAACATGTTTCTATCAAATAAGAAAGAAGTGAAACATTTTAAATAAATTTTTAAAGTACAAAGAACTGTTGGAATTGGTAGGTAACCTTGTCAATCTTTGGGAAGGATTTTAAGTCTACACTTACAAAATAAAGATTAAAATGAACAGATTTTAGTTCTTACAATAATAAAGTGATACAGTTTTAAAAAAATCTCTCCTGGTGGTAATGATAATGGTAATATTCAATGTTTCTTCATAAGGAAAAATTCACTATTCATTGACTGAGCAACAACTATCATTGTTGATTGAAATTTTATAAAGTCTTTCTCATAAAACAATTTTTCAAATCAACTTACAGTTATCACTCTTTCTAATAATGATGGGGGTTTCCTTTCTAACCATTTTTTTGAAGTAGTGTATAACATCAACGTCTTGATAAGATCATTGTTTCCTCTTTGAGTTACATATGATATATACCTGCTGTTGATTGATGAAAGTCCTCAAGTAACGTGATTACAATTATTGAGTGAAATTCTTTATTTGTGATTCTTGGACTGATATAGAAAATATTTAATCCACAAAGCTGACACCAAGTAGTCTAATCATTAGACTATAGACTAGTTAACATACCAATGTATTGATTAGCATAACATTTCTCCAGGTGTGAGTTTGCATGATTATGCAGCATGATAGTGATAGAGAAGAATTTTGACCTTTAAAACTTGCAACAAATGCAAACTGTAAAATGAGAGAGAATTTATTTTGCAGTCAATTTCGACACTGATCTCCCGTATATGTGCTTCCACTTATCCATAGTACCATATTTGTCTTTGCTCTGTATCATCCTCAGGATGAAAAGTCGGTAATCTTTGATTGAATATCAGAAAGGATTGACAATATCCTCACTGAATATCCTTCAACCAGCTTTCACATATGTGGTAACTTTGATGTTATTTTTTATGTACAAGTGCTATTGGTATCATGTAATTAATAACTATGAACTACATGTTCATGTCATTGGCTTAACTGATAAGGAAGTTGACTAGACCTTGAACAGCATCAAAGATCTGTTCAAGAGTAGTTTAACTTTCTTGTAGGGTCAAAGGTCTTCTAGCAATGAGGTAGAGTGGGCTCTACACATCTATGCAGCCAGTACAGTTTTGACATGTGTTATGATACAACAGACCTCAGGATGGCTCAACGTCCTGGGTATGACGGTAAACTACATCCGTGTCCTGGGTATGATGGTAAACTGCATCCAACAGCAAGGTCTCAGATAATGTTTTCAGAAAAATAATGTTGCCAGCTCTAAGTTTTTTTTTGAAACAATAATGTTGCCAGCTCTAAGTTTTTTTTTTTGAAACAATAATGTTGCCAGCTATACATTTTTTATTCCATACAAAATAGGCATTTAAAATTCATATAAACTTGATTTGGCATTAAATAACCTACAGTGGTTGATATGCCATAAAACCCAAACAAACAAACAACCAAATCAGGATGGCTCAGATCGATAACAGAAATTTAGGTGCAGTTAAATATATGCTTATTTACATTCAGCTCATTCATGGATCTTCTAAGGGCAGTTAATACCTGGAAACACTGTTGAAGCTAAAGGGAATGTTTAGCTTGGTATCCTAGAGTCTCAACATGCTATAATGCTAAGTCGACAGGATATTATTCATGTCATCACAAATCCAGTCTCTGTGATACTTTCACGGGCCAACCAGAGCAACATGTCTCTGAGTATAGCTCAGTATGTGTGAGTGGGGGCTTGTGCAGCAGACACTTATGTAATGGTGTGGAGGCTGATATGTGATTTAACATTAGTAGGTGGTATGTTGGGATCAAGTGCTAGTCGATGGTCCTGTCTGCTGCCCCACAGTTCTTGTAGGCCTTAAGAATTGCATGTTCCTGCAGTAGATGTTGTCATCTGCAGATTCAATCATATATGACCTTGACTCTGCTGTGGTCTGTGTCACCATTCCAGGTTCTCATAACTGTTTTATTATACTAAATGTGAACTTATTGACCTGCATGCAACAGTGTATGCTGTTGACTAATTCCATTTGTCATACCAGTCTTTTATCTTTTTCTGCACTGTGTAACTGGTTAGCTCATCTTCAAGCCATTGCTTTGAGACTAGTGCTGTTCAAATTGATTTTCCATTGAGTAATTCAGCTGGCGATTTGGGATTGGTTGAAATTGCTGTTGCTCTGTATGACATCATTGCCAAGTGACAGTCACTAGTTCCAACTTTCTGGATGTTTGTAACCCCATCAGATTTTGCACCTTGGTTTTGATGAGAGGGAATGTTACACAGGTGATCTTATTGCGATATCTACCCCACCCACAGGAAGCATGCTTCTGCTTGCTCTGTCATAGAATTTCCAAATGCAAACATTCACACTAACGTTTTTGAATGTTAGGTCTTTCAATTGAAGACAATCATGAGTAGCAGGTTGCTCACAGCTCAAGTATCAATTTTTGCAATGATCCTATCTGGGCTGTTTTCTTGACTATTCTTAATTTTGTATAAGCTTCTGTTGCACCAAAGGTTATATTGTACCTTTTTTGATGTTCTGTGGATATTAATAAAAATGTACATGCCCATTAGCAGACTCATCTGCAGTATTATTATAAGAAGCTGTGTGAACATTTCTGCTTTTATGCCTGTTGCTGGAATGTCTCGGAGATTTTGTTATTTTGTTCTTTGCCTCTGCTCTTTTGTGTCACATACACTGGCAAAATGCACCCTATTTTATGTATTTAAGTCATGTTTTACTCCTTTTTTTTTCACTTGGAGTGGTCCCTACTACAGAATCTGCAGGTTTGCATGTATTCATGGTCATAGTTTATTTGCCCCAAATGTGCAATGGCCTTCTCCAGTGGAATATAGAGTGTTTCCACCTGTTTATTTGTTGAATCTTCCATTTTGGCAATGCATAGGGCCATTTCAATAGTCAGGCCCTTACCTTCTTTCAATAATGATTTTTGGGCATTCCACTAAATTTGTCTTTTCAAATATGGGGGCCATATTCACACTATTTTATTATCTGCTTTAGTCTCTCAAGCATGTGCAGGTTCATTTGCCTCCTGGCAGCATTGCATCTGTTTGTCTGGACACTCAGAAATTAGATTGTGGGCTGACTTAGTCCTTGAAGCATTTAACGTTGTTATCTATGTTCTTTGTTTCTCCTCTTTGAAAAACAAATGTTTCACTTATCTTCTTGCCTTCTACACTGGTCCAAAGTAAGAGAGAATTTATTTTCACTCTGTCATTCACATCATGAAGTGGTCCATCAAAAAGTGGTCTGATGTAAGAAATTTTTTGTTTCTTTTCCCAAACTGGGACTGAATCAGTCTATCTTTGGAGTGGGTGTGTGAGAGATTTCCATGATGAGGAATGGGAAATTTATGTAGTAATAGCAGAAGTCAAATTACACTTACCTTGATGGTACATGTGAGTAGGTGGGTTTTTATAAATGTGTGAAATGTCACTCAGACTTATTAAAATATCACTGTAAACCATGATTATCTGAGGAAAAATGTCTATTCACACTTGTTTCCTCATTCTATAATACAACAGAACTTGGAAAGGCTCAGATTGATAGCAGAAATGTAGGTGCTGTTATAAATATATGTGTATTTATATTTGGCAGTTGTTACACTAATGGAGACAGGAAGTGAGCCTAGATTGAAGCCAAGAGCCAGGGTGGAGTGTTCCCCTGATATAATCAATAGCCACATATCTGTGAATAAAGGTTTACAATGAAATCACACTGAAAACAACAGTTTTCATTCAATTGATGAAGTTAAGCAGTGCTGAGCATATTCAGTATTTAGATGGGGGTCTTCTTGGGAATACCGAGTAATAAAAGCTAATACTGACAATCTGAACTGTAATTTGGCTTTAAATAACCTACAAAGATTTGATGAGCCATAAAAAAAGATCAATCAATCCATGACTAAGGTATCATTCAAGTTGAAGAACATTATCTGTGGTTTAACCCAAGGATGATCAGCTGTTACCCAAGTAACACCTCTTTGGCTTTTAATACAAATATGACGAGTGAACTGGTTAGGTGCTCATCTGTGCGATTACCTTATAACCACACCTAGTCATGGGTCTGATGGTTTTGTTATCTAAAGAATACAGTTTGAAAATAATTTATTTGTTCTATATAACAAAATTTTCTCATGAAATAATAGCCACATTCCAAGTGGAACAGTTCTAAGAAAACAACTTGTCTACAAACATTTTGTTTATATAACTAAACATTACTTATCTGTATTTATGCTTCAGCAATTTTCAGCTGAAGTCATGGATCAATTTTTATTGTTCAAACATTATAGTAACTAGTTCAGTATCTGTCACTTCCCTGACAGCAAGATGGTCAAACTTCAAATCTAAATTGTTTGTCTATTTAAAATTCTACATTTATTTAGAAAAAATATTCAATTTTAATACAAGGAGTTTCTTGCTCAATAGAAAATGCAGATGTCCTTTTAAATTCCATTTAAACTGTGTGTATGTATATTTTAATACAATAGAATACTGAAAAATACTTCTACGAGCTTAAAAAATGCTTTTAATGAAATATATTACCAAATGCTTTCTAAAAGTTCAATAAAATGTTAAAGTTATCTACATAATTTTAAGGTTTAAAAAATAATCTTTTTTATTTCTAGTTTTCAAATTTCTAATTTTGTTGCTCAGCACAGAGCAGAGGTTTTTGAAACTGAGTATGAGAATAATATATTATTCCAATGTTTATTTCAAACTCAGTGAAATATGTGTATGCCCTTACATTGCATGACACAAACATTCCTTTGATGTATATCACAAGAACCATTTTCTTGTCCTTAATTTTTTTTTAATATACGATATCACTCAGAGATACAAGCAGTTAAAGTTGGATTAAGATCTGTATAAAAAATAATGATTCCATTTGAATTACAATGTTTGAAAGTGAATATACATATATGAATAAATACGTCGAACTAATCTGTATTGCATGAGTTCCAAATCAATCATATTTTCAAACATCACAAATGTAGCACACAAAATACAGGGTGCGATGGATAAATTGTCACCATTTTATGTTTGGTTTTTATTTCATGCATGTGTGTGTTTGTTTTTGATTTTGTCAACTGCACAGTATAATAGACTTAGATGGTCACAATCTATGTGAAAAAACATAATGACAAATTTCACTTTGTCAGAAATTTGTAAACAGCATGCTGTAGAGCTTAGAATTCACACTGGAATCTCCAATGCAAACATTTAAAAATGCTTGGGTGTGAATTTGAGGACAGTGCAGAGGATTTGGAAAGAGTTGGATGAGTTTAATGGTGATTACAATGGTATAGAAACTTGGAAAACTCACTCTGATCATTCTGATAAGAAAACAACTCCCTAATTTGTGGGTGAGGGCCTCAGACTCAACAAAGAGGCCAGCATCAAGTGTTTTGAGGAGGAGTCAAGAGAGTGGCTTCTGGAAGACTCCATGTCTGGCAACAGGACTCTGCACCATGCCACACAAGCAGGAGAACCTAATCATGTCAGTCAGACAATTTCTGCAATCACATAATTCCTAGCTAACTCTCCAGTCTGCAACATCTTACTTATTATAAAATGCAGATTGTGTGTGTGTGTGTGTGTGTGTATCTGGATCGGATTTCCTACATTTTTCAACCGATTTCAACAAAACTTCACAGGACTACATAAGATTACCTTGTGGTGGTTCTAACAGCGCCAAAAATTGGAAAAACACAATTGTTTTTGCACAAAATCAATTTGAAAACACGATTAAGTGTCATCACGAGAATGAAAGGGAGACAACTCATATCAAGTTATACTTATAAAATCCAGGTTGTTTGTGTGTGCATGTGTTAGTTTATATATGGGATCGGATTTCCTACATTTTTCAACTGATTTCAACAAAACTTCACTTTTTTTTTGGCAGGTAGTGTTTCTTATTGTCTTGCACACTTTTTTCTTTATTTTTACATTCAAAATGCTTTAAAAAATCCATTTACAAGACAATTGTTTATAGTAAAATTCTATTCAATCGGTAGACTCATAGCAATTGAAAACAATGGTTTTGTTTGAGTTTAGTTTTGACCAATTCGTAAAAAAAACAAAAAACTAATTAAGACATGCGTGTCCGTCAACCTTAAACAATAATCTTTGTCAATTTTATTTTTCAGTCTTTATGATGGTCGATACTTGCTCTATCTCTTACTGTTACATCCCCGGGTAATGCCAGGCTCTACTGCTAGTCATTGATAATTGTGTTAAAATGAGATGTCAGTGTTGTTTGAGTTTTTGTGTAATTTAGATGACATTTTATCCATCGCACCCTGTACAATAGCATTTCAGATATTGTATAAGATAGTAAAACTTATTTAGTATTATTTGTAGTGGTGAATCACAGCATTCCAAAAAAAAAAAACACAAAAGATTTTTACATTTTGAATTTCTTTCTCTTTCATTTAAAAAAAGTTTCAAGTTCTTTAAAAAAAAACAAAAAAAAACACCAAGCATATTTTCAAGTTTATTGAAATAATCCTTGAAGTTTATGAGGAAAACTGTAAAAAAAAGAATTTTTAAATTCTGAACAAATTGAAATTTTTTTTTGATTGAAAATTTGTAACCAATGATTTTAATTAATTGACACATAATATGCATATATTTTCACACTGGAAATTACTGTTATCCATATGCAAGTTTCTCTAAATGAGATATGTACAAAAATAATAACTTTTTTCTTTAATCTGTATCATTTCCATGTTATATATCAGCAAAAAGTCCATCTTATTTTCTAACGAATGATAGCAACACTGCAAATTAGTTCTCTATTTATTCTTTGTATATGACTCGCCTAATTTTTAGACAGGAGATAAGTAAAAAAAAAAAAAATTGTTGTCAACCATCTTTTTTTTGCTAGTAGATCAATCGAGACAACCAAACTTCCTTTTAATTCTCCAACAATGTTTTTCTATCCTGCTTTTTTCTCTTTCCTCTATTCCTTTATGATGTTATTGTTGACTTCTGCTACAATCCCCTCAAGCTGAAAAACATTTGTTCTTTAACGTCAGATATTCTTCTTTGTTTAAACCCTTGCTGCAGGTTAAATTGGCCCAGAGGCATCAGACTGAGAGAGAAAAGGTAAAAGTAAAAAAAATTACATGCTGTAGTGATGACTAAACCTTCAGTGATGCCATCACACATGTCTGAGTTTTGTCAATATGTATACTATTGTGCATCTTGCTTGGAGGGCCAAATGAAGGAGACGATAAGAAAGAAAACAAAGTTTACAAAAGATTCTTTTCATTTAAGTTTCACTGATTCTTGTCAAATGAATAGATCAGAGGACAAAGAATTTCTGTTTTTGTCTTTGATTTACATGTGATATTATTGTTAGATTTCAGATCTGTGCAAAAATCAAGTACAGACTGTAGCAGGTTAGAAACAAAAATGTAAGACATGGTATATTTGAAGTGAATGCTTTATCTTTTATGTACAATGTCCTTTCAAGATTGTTATGGCTCTCCACAACTTCCTGTATTTTATAGCTACAAGCAAGTTTTCTCTTTTATTATTACATAACCTGTTCTGCTATCAGTTTACACAAGCTCTTTCTCCTCTTTCCTTTGATATGTCTTGCAATTGTTAAATTCTCAAAGCACTATTACCTGATTATATTTCCTAAAAATTTCAACTGTGTCTGTCTTATTCTATGCCCATGTGACCTTTTTGCTTCTGTTTTCCTAAATACTTACATTCATAGTATTCTCAACATCCTTCTGTAGAATTGCATTTCACTTGCCTCAAGTCGCTTCATATGTGAGGAAATTGTCTCACATTCGCTGATATAGCAAGAATGATACAATATTACAGTTTAGCATGCTTTTCTTTCTAAAAAGATTTTTCTGTTTCTTAATAGTTTGTTTAGATACTGAAAGTCATCTTTCCTTGTTCTAATGTACCTTCAGATTTTGCTGTCACATATTCCATCATTTGTCAAAACATTTTCCAGTTAAATATCTGTACTTGCTTGACTTTAACATATCCAATTTGTATTTTGCATGTTGAGCTCTTTCTCTTCCTGACAATCATACATTCTGTCTTCTTCTAATTGATCATTAGCCCTTTTTTCTCCAACTTTCCTTTTCTATCTTGTCTGCGAATTTCTGCAGTTTTCTGTTGGTAAAAGAGAAGTTCCATAAATAAATAGAATAATGAAAAACAAGACAATCATAACTATTTACAAGAGGGTAACAACAGTTTCGGCAAAAAAAAAAAGGAAATTTACACTTCTGAAAAGTATATCAATTTAAATATAGTTAACTTATGCCAACATGTTAACTAATTAAATTGTGTAATGTCTTATTTGATACACTAATTGTTATAACTATGATCTGCTTTTCAAATGACTGCAATGGAGATTGTTAATGTTAATCCTGTGAGTGATTGAACTCTCCATGCTTGACAAACAAATATTGTTGAATTACTCTGTCCTAGCTGCTACTTAAAATTGAGCTCACCTTTTTCAATAAAAAGCTTCTAATAATTTGTTCAGAGGGGAAAAAAATTAATTTGCCTCTGAAATCTATACTGGGCAATTTCAAAGTTTTTATATATATATATATATATATATATATTTATATATATTTATGACTTATGAACATTTTGCAGGTTATTTCAAGCCAGGCAACCATTTTTAGATTGGATGAATTTTTGGGAGATATTAATGATTTATTGATAGAAGTTGGGTAGAAAAGATAGATTCATACATTCTCCAAAGGGTATTTCCATGTAAGTGAATATGCCAAACCAGATTGGAATTAAAAGTTGTTATCCATTACACCACCTACACATCCACAGTGAAAGTAGCTGGTATTCCCATGCGGTCACTGATAACTATTTACTCGAGCATCAAACACTACAATATATGACTAATAATAAATTAATAAACAATTATTAATACAAATGCAAAAAAGAAGCTTAGTTTCAACTCTCACATGCCATACTTGAGGTTGGAATAATTGTAAGTCTTTCAAATCAATTTTTAGCTCTTCTACTCCAAGCCTCTTTAATATGACAACCATTGCCTTGTCAGTGTTTCTTGGTTTTCAAAAGACATTTCTCTTTATAGAGATTCTGTCAATAATCCAGTGAATTTTAAAATTACTGCTCTAAATCAGAGGCCAACACCTGATCAAAAGATCAAAATGAAGAGATGTTAATTGAATCTTGACCAGAGTGAAAATATCTCATCTCACAGGACTCATCTTCATTCTACTGTGTACATTCAGAATGTTTCTCTGTCCTCTGTAGTTCTTCATAAATTTGGTCACTTTGTTATCTCTCCTCAACCTTGTGCCACAATCCACTTACTCAAGCTCACTAGGTAATACATTGCTTTCCCCTGTCTCTCTTGCCTTCAATCTTTTCTGTGATGTCAATGAATACTTGTTGTCAGTTTCGTAATGCTCGATTAGTATGAGTGTTATTTGAAAGCGTTTGATACCAGGATTGTTCAATGGCATACTATAAGTTGTATCTGCAATTACAAAGTCTCTACTACAAAGTAGTACTTGCTCAAATAGTAATCTGTATATTGATCTGAATAGAGAAATAGTATAATGTATAGAGTGGAATGCAAATCTGTATAACATAGAGGATAGACTAGAATAACAATCCAAATAGTAAAGAGGGTAGACTAGAATAACAATCCAAATAGTAAAGAGGATAGACTAGAATAACAATCCAAATAGTAAAGAGGATAGACTAGAATGAAGATCAGTAGTCATCACGATAATTCCTATATATATATATATATATATGTATATTTATTTCCTCTATGGTCACATGATCTACTTAATTCAATAATGGGATCACCTGTGTTTGCTCACTGGCAATCTATGTTCAAACTCAAGTGTCAAGAGTTTTAACTCTCTCTTTCTGATGTTAAATATAAGCATCCTTTTTGTTTCCATTTTCTCTAAAACTTTGCCATTTCTCACAGGTTCAGTCCATTGACTTCTCAACGTTTTACTTTGTCATTATAATGTCTTGCATTAATAGATAGTAATCATAAACTAGATAAACATGTTGCTACAGTAAAATAACTATATTTTGACCACAGTAAATCATGCACTTAACACTTGCATTTCCATATATCTAATGCTGAGTCAGCCACAAATGTATTCCATCTGATTAGTACAAAGCATGTCTATAGTGACAGATGCTACTAAAAAGTTTACTTGACATTTTTATACACCATATCCATCAGAATATAAGTGATCATGGCTTTCTTAGCCTTTTGTTGCTCTATTTAATTTTTGTCTCTTTACTATCCATCTGTTGGGGAGTTATTTTGCAGTGGAGGCTTGTATTTGTACTAAATCAGTTTCAAATAGTTCGATGTACAAAACGTTAGGAACTTGATATAATAGATATTACGCAGAGTAATCTGGTTGTGGTCACTGACTACTTTCGTATTCGACTGTCGACTACTGTCGTCCGACATCGACTGACCCTCGTTTCACTTACTGCTCCTACGTATATTAGGTGGGAGAGTCTATTAACTATAGAATAGGTGTGTTTCATCATAACACTATCCCAGTTCATCTTCAGCCATTCATTTCATAAAATTTCATTAGGCATGTCACTTGATGTTTTCTTCTACTTAGCTTGTCTCTGCTACGTTCTACAGACTACAGAAAATGGAAGAATTAAAATCTATCATGATTCAAATGTTGGGACAACAACAAAAAGTTCTGGAATTATTATTATTAAATAAAACTACAGAGGAAAGAATGTCAGATTTATTCACTCCATATGCTATCACCAATTCAGTTAGTGTGTTTTTTTATACAATGAAGACAAAGGAATAACATGCCCAGCTTACAGAAGATATGAAGAAATTTTTAAAAGGATTGTTTGCAATGGGATGATCAAAAAAGTTCACTTATTATGAAGGAAAGTGTCTTCTCTGAAAGTACGATGAATTTTATTTTACCAAAAGGAATAGGTGAGATAAATTTTAACAAAACTATATGAATACTATTGAAAATTTCCAGTGATAGTAACTCATTATTTAATACACATTGGCAATGTCATGACTTAGTAAAGGGTGATAATGAACATTTTTTTTACTTATGCTGGAGTGGTGAACTGGGAATGTGAGAAATTTTGAATTAAGTAACACTGGATTTATTCAAATACCTAATATTCATACAGAGCTTAACTGCTAATAAGGATGTGGAAATAAGATCTAGGATACTTGATAAATTAGAGATGAATCCAAACTTAATTCTCCAGAAAATAGCCAAAGCAGTGTTAATCTTAAATTCAATACTGCAAGGATTGAAGAAAAAGATATTTTACATGTACATAACATCCTAAATTTTAAAAAAGATTATAGATCTTTTCAATACCTAATTCTTGCCATGATCAAACATTTCAAAAGTAATTGTTTTTCAAGAACAAAAAATGCTACGATTCTGGAAAGATTAGACACAAAAGTACTCCTTGCAAATTAAACAAATGAAAAAAAATAGAATCTATGTAAACGTGGTAAATACAGTGCATAAAGTCAAAAAAATTAATGGAAAAAGTAACAACAAAAATTTGGCAAATGTGTCTTTGGAGATGTTTCTAGCTCATTTAAAGAGGAAATTTGTTTTTGTTAAAATTAATAATGTAAAAATAAAATTAAAACTGGATCACAATTATCAATGAACAGACATGGAGAAAAATGGGTAAACCCAGTTTAGCAACTTCTGAAAAAATTGATTGTGGAGTTATGGGGAAGAAATTGAACTTTATGGGTGAATTCACCTGCAACATTTCTTTTATTGGCAAAACTAAAAAAGCTGTTGTGTTTGTATTAAAGAATATGGCTAATTTATTTGGAACAGATTGGATTGCATTGTTTGATCTATGGCAAAAAAATTCCGTCTATGTTCTTATTTTTTAATGGAATTAAATGAAAGTTGAAAACAATATAACTACCCATTACCAAGTTGAGAGGAAATTTTTGCCAAATTAAATGGCGGTAAATTTCTTTCTAAGTTGGATTTTTTGGACACTTACCTACAAGTACAAGCAGATAAAGAGAGGTCAAAACTATTAAAAGTTAACACTCATAAAGGACTATATAAAGTTAACCAACTTTCTTTCAGAATAAAGGTAGCACCAAGCATATTCCAACAGCTTATGGATACGGTGCTTGCCAGTTTGAATTGTGCACAGGCATATTTGGATGATATACTTATAAAAAGTGAGACATGAAATCAGTATATGGAAAATGTAAAAAAAGTATTTGAGAGAATTAAAGATTACAGTTTTAACATCAGTGAAGAAAAATGTGAACTGTTTATGACCAGAGTTAAATATCTAGGACAAATTATCGATGCGAATGGAAGACAAGATCCATCAAGGTTACACATAAGGGGCATGCCTGCCCAAACAAATGTATTAGGTTGGTGCAAAAATAATGACGTAACAATGTCGTTTTTTGACGTACTTTTTACCGTCAAAAAACGACATTATTACGTCATTATTTTTGCACCAACCTAATAACAAAACATTTTTAAGGTTTGCCAATTACTAACATGTATATATACCGAACATGCATGAATTAAGGGAACCCTTGAATAACCTGCTAAAGAAAAGAATTAGATGGGATTAAATGTCAAAGTGCTTGTCACGAGCTCATTTTGACACTCAATTAGAGATTGTAGTTGCAGCAAATACAAGTGAGTCTAGTATCGGTGGTGGTGACATTAATTATATATGAAGACAGAAAAATTAAACCAATCTCTCATGCTTCAAGATCATTGACAGCAGATGAAGAAAATTACAGCAAGATAGAAAAGGAAGCATCGGTCATCATATTTGCTAAAATAAAATCCATAAATTTATACATGGTAGAGAATTCCCACTACAGACAGACCGTCTTTCATTGTTGTCCATATATGGATCAAAAGAGACTGCAGTACTGAGCAACTATGTTATTATACTATAATTATAAAATAGTTTCAACCATCCACAAAATTGAGTCATGCAGGTGGACTATGAAGTTACAACAACAGTGAATTCTATATAACTTAGAATTTATACTGTCAAAAATATTACTGCCAAATTTTCAGAAGTTATTTACTATGAGCCCCTTTCATAAAATCCAAAGAAAACTCAGTAATATTATTGGTCACTTTCCTACCATGATAAAATTTCACCTCTGGGATTTTCTATAAATAACTTCATGGTAATTGCTTGGAAGAGCTTATCATTATAGTACCTAGACATTTTGAATTTAAGCATGAAGATCTCATCAATTTACTGTTAATCTGGCTAGATGTAACCATAAATTCTATGCTAACAGTTTCTTTTCTTGCACTTCTCGTTTGTGGAACTTACTTCCATCCCCATGCTTTCCAGCCAATTTTAATCTGCAAGAATTTAAATGCAATGTTTATTTTTATCTTCTGTCCTCCTTATTACTCTTTCTTCATACTACCTATTATTAATGTTCCTAATTCTTTCATATCCTGTAAATCCCTTGTGTCTTAATGACTTTACTACCTTGCATTGACTTGTAGTTTTTAATTATCATCATTTTTGTTATAGGAAATTCAAATGAATTGTGTTTCAAGAAATATTTTATTATTTTAGTCACTGTTTTCCCAATATCATTTTTGGGTAAAGTTTAAAGTTAATATTTATCTGACAAATATACCATCTGGATTTCAGCCTATATATATTTACAAAAACTTGATTTTTACTGTGAAATTTCATTATTCATTTTAAAGAGCATTCATCATATTGTATATATATATATATATGACTATGTTATGCTCTTGTTATTCAATCAAGCACTATAGTAGCTGCTGCTGCTATTAACACATCACTCTTCATTAATGAATTGAGCCCTTTTGCTGCTGGCATTTGTATACATCCATGTATAATATGTTAAAATTTCCCTTTCTCTGCTTTGCACTGATAGCTTAGGTGTAGGATCTCTGACTGATGCCAAATTGGTTGGATTTCAATCCTAGCTTGATGTAATCAGATGTCTACCCACACTGATAACCTGTGATACAGCGAAACAGGCATGTATGTGGATGACTATATATATATATATATATATATATATATATATATATATATATATATATATTATTTTGTATGTACAGTACTTAGTGGAAAGCACTTAGTATCATTGATAGATCTAACATATTCAGTTGTATGGATATGAGTTTGTGACCTTGGGTTTCACATTTTTGCAAATATCAAACAATATTTCCAACGTCAGTAACCGTTGCCCTACATGGAAACATATGGCATTCAGACATTGTCTGATGATTGCAAAAGCATGAAACAGAGTCACAAACTCATACCCATACAAGTGAATATATATATATATATATATATATAGTTATTGATTTTTATTTTACACCAGACATACACGTATTGCCATGGTTCATAAGAAAAATATTATCAAAAGATTGAAGAAAATTTAAAGTGCTTTATTGATGGGAACACTATGTAGAAATTGCAAAAAGTCTTGTTTAAAGATCAGGGAACAATAAAAACCATTTTGTAGACAATAACAAGAGCATAAAGCTTAAAAAACATCAGAAAATAAAATTTGGAAATAATTAAAAAGGTAGTAAGCAGGAAAAGTGGATTGACCAGCAAGAAAATATTTAAAGAAGGAGTTGTTTAAAATGATGAAAGAAAAAAATGTAGAATATTAAGAAAATTGGACAAAGACATGAGAACAACCAAAGTGTTACATTTTAAGTAAACAACACAAAAATAAATTCATGTAATTTCATCTGAGATGTACATGAAAGCTAATTTCTTAAAAGTAATTTATACTAATGAACTTTATGATACATTAGAGATAATGGGATGGACCTGATGGCTGTGTGAGAAATGGTATTCCTTATTAAAATCGTTAAACAAAACAACTTTGAAGACCAAAGTGTATTAGTGCAGAAAATTTTTGAAGGCAGTAAAATTATTGATCTCATCAAAGATGATGATGGTGTCAAGAAAAATGAAAAGAATTATTATAAATTCTTTGAATGGCATTTTTAAGTGTTACAAATAGCTTTAAGCAAAAGAATATGTTCATACAAGACAATGCTTTTTAATATTCTGCAATTTTGTAAAGATTTCAGAAACACCAAATTAACAGTGGCCTTCAAACTTTTCTCATATTGGTAATGATAATGGCAATAGTAACTGTTTCCCTACAAGGAAACATTTGGCATTCATTGACCAAGCTGCCAGAACTGTTGTTGGTTGAAATTTATAAAATCGTTCTCTTAAAACAATTTTTCAGAAAAATAGCTTTCTCAAGTCAAATAGCTGTTATCACTCTTTTAACAACAACACTTTTTCCTACTTAAACTTTATTTTATTTGAAGTAGTGTGGAATGTTAGCATGATGATTATATAATTATTTTCTCTTTGTGCTATATGCGCTTTCCATTTTAGTTGTTGCTTTCAGTTATAATAATAATTTATTTAGGTTCATGGCTTTTGGTGTTAATAAAGGATATTCAGGGTGCGATGGATAAATTGTCGCCTAAATTATGCAAAAATGAAAATAACACTAACATCTCATTTTAACAGATATATTTACGAAAATTACACAAAAATATCTTGAAATACTAAAGAATAAAATGATTCAATAAAATAGCCATTGGCTTTAGTCACCGACTCCAGACAACTTTGAAATCTCCTGCAACACTTCTGGATGGTCTCCTTGTTTAATTTCGTGAATACTGCCATAATCCTTTCTGTTATGTAGTGGTTTCACAGTGGAGGCTTGTATTTGTACTAAGTCGGTCCTAAAATAGGTTCGATGTACAAAACGTTAGTAACTTGATATAATAGGTAATGACGCAGTAATCTAGTTGGGGTGGCTGATACTTTAATATCCGACTAACAGTGGTCCGACATCGACTGACTGACCCACTCCCTGAGCAACTGACTTGTTACTCTTACTACTGCTACTTATTATAGGTGGGAGAGTCTATTAACTATAGAATAGGGGAGTGTTCCACTATAACACTTTCCTTCAGTTCATCTTTGGTGTTATAAAGAGTTTTGTTGGTTTCTTGATCAACTAAGCCCCACAAATGATAATCAAGGGAGTTTCAGTCTTGGGAGTTAGTTGACCAGATATAAGGCATGATGGGGTTGCGGAAATTGTCTGACAGCCATGACTGCATTCTCCTGTTGGTGTGGCATGATGCAGTGTCTTATTGCCAGACATAGGGTCTTCCAGTAGCCACCCTCTTGATCCGGGACAGCACTACCTCCTCAAGGCATTTGAGGAGACCTCACTGTTGAATTTGAGGCCATCATCAACAAATTTGGGAGTTATTTTCTTATCAGAATGATCAGAGTGAGTTTTCCGAGCAGCCATACCTTCCTAATCACCATTAGACTCATCTAACTCTTTCTGAATTCTCTGCACTGTCCTTAGATATTTATGATACTTGTGCATAAGTGGATATAACGAACCCAAATGGAATTGGAACTCTGTTCTCTGATTAACAATTCTGAGCCATTATCTCTTATCCCACCCACACATCCAAGCTTACAGCACATTGTCTCCACAAGTGGAGTGGTTACCCTTCACCTGTACTCACATGACAAGGCTCAATGTTGCATAGCATTGGTGATCGTATGGGTATCAATATTTCAAAGTGGTATGAGAAGTACATGATAATAGACTTTTCAACAGTAATTTTATTGACAAATTTTCTTTGAACTAAGATAAATTTTGAATGTTTTTTGATATGGATAGATATCATGAGTTGAAATGTACATAACATATTGCTAGTATAGGTATATTCTGATGATTTCATCAACGTCTATAGATTAAGAGTAATTCTACTAGGAAAACATTGATTTTCATAATAAAATCTGATTTAGTATATATGTGTATTTATGTGATAGATTTCTTAGAGGTGACCCTGACGTTAATAAAAAAAATATTAATGTTTTAAAATATCTTTAGAAGTCAGTGGAATATATACAAAAAAAATATTTAATCGAGAATTTTCTCAGGAAAAGTACTTAATCATTTGAGTGCAAAAGCTGATCATTATTAAATCTACATTTTATTGGCAGAATGTATTCTAGATTTTTCCATGTGGATTGTTTTTATACATTATTGCCAAAGAAATGCTAAAAAAAAACCATAGAAACAGACATGCACTTAGCTATTCTGGAGCCGGTGCTAACTCTGAAATCATCAAGTGTACAGGAGATACAAGTGAAATGATTTAGAAGGAAAAAAAAGATTGTTGATGAGGAGAAGTTTGATAGAAAAAGAATCCATAAGACAAGAGAGTTAATCTATGTGGAATAAAGATAAGGTAAAAATAATTCATAAATGTATTATGTAAAAAGAATCCCTTTAGAACATGATATAGAAATATAAGTAAGTGTGATAAAAACATAAAGTTGATTGGAAGGAATTGGCAAATACAGAAGAAGAATGTCAGAAAGAAAAATAAAAGAACATGGTTTTGAGAAAAGTATGGATAATTCTTTTATGCAGAAAAGAAATTGATAAAAACAGAACTGAATAAGAAACTGGCAAGTTCTGAGAGGCTTTGTTTATAAAAACACAAGACTTGATTGAGTCTGTTAAGAGAAAATGAAAATTAAATAGAAACTCTATGACTACATAAAAGTTGGTACAATTGATGGTCATGTAAATAGATTTATTCCAAATATTTTCAGTCTTCAAATTAGTGTATTTCAGAATAAAACATGTTCAGTTGCTGGATAGATTGAACACACACAGACACACTACTAGATTTTCTCTTAGGTATGCTACAAAATAAATACAGTAGTAAATACTGTATGTTGGTCTGCTGTTGGAGATTCATTATGGAAGTCACTTGACTCACTTTTAGCCGTTGACTACTACTTCTACACACCACTGACAAATTTTATACATGTTGTTCTTGTCCTAAGTATTATCTTTCATTACTAACCTTTGTTTGATTATTCTATTCAGTAACCTTCTCTAGGTTACAACAAACCTTCATATTGTATCTACTCTTGACCATAACAGTCGATCATGAAATTATTTTCACTCTATATATGAAAATATTTGACAGCATGATTGTTTGCTGTCTGTAAACCAGATGCTAGAATATTATAAATGTAGAGGAATAATAATAGTATAATAAAATCAATCTAGACATTATGCAATATTTATACCATCAATTATTAGCAATTATAATCACAGAAAAGGGAAATCAGCAAGCAAAACTCAAATTCTAAGCCAGTTGTGTACACTTTTACACTGACACCCATGAGAAAAGTATGTACAGTATGATCCGGATATAAGAGAGATTTTCTCTGGTTCCAAATTAGAGCCATACTTACCTAAACAAAATAGACCAAACCTGTATATAAGAGAAACCCGGATATAAGAGACTTATCCGGTCCTGACAACTCTCTTCTATCCGGGTTACACTGTATCTGTCATTTCCTTTCCATTCCATGTCACAACAGACTTCAATCATTCAGAAACTATCTTATAAGTAGAAAAAGAATAACTACTGACACCAAGGTTTGAGCATGACACTCTAGACTTATAAATCTATGTTTTCCACCAGGTGTATAATTAGTGGTGTCAGGCTACTGACTGCAGTGACTATTGAGTGGACCTATCCAGTTGAATTAGTGTGAATTATTGTGTGTCGATGATTTGGGTTTTGATTTAGGATTTACCAGACGTTAAGCCGAGCCGCTCTACTAACAAGTTATTCATTGTTTAAATGGTTAATTATCTATTTATTTGCATTTGTAATTAAATACTGTTTTATTTTAACATTGAAGTTTTGCATTATACTTAATTATTAACAGCCACCATACATCACAAAAGAAACCTACACTACAATACATAGACTGTATCAACAAAAAATGCTTTCTTTTTCTTATTAGTTATACAAGAAGGACAGATTTAGTGGCATCAGTTCCAGGAGGGAGAGTTCAGGAAAATAAATGCCTACATGTTGACATAGACTCTTGCCACATAAGGTCTTAGCCTGTATATGGGATCTGGTTGTATTGATGATTTGAAATACCTGAAACCCTCTGCTGACTTTTGTGCCACTTTGGCCTTATATCAATCAAAGGCAATCCATCACTGTTACAAAACCAATGAGGTATTCTGGCCAATCACTGGCAATCATGGCTCCAGTCTCCCCTGCATTCTGTAACACTTCTCTTATAGACTTAATAGCCGGGCAGACTGAACTCTCTAGGCTTTGAGTGGCAATCAGTCAAGGAGAAAAACAACTTTGAATTAATACCATGGAGAAAGCAATCAAAAACTCCTACACTAACATTCCAAAGAATTAATAAGAAATTCACAAATAATAAAGAAAAAGAATACTTGCAGAGAGGTCATGATCTGCTACCCTCTGAAAGGAGTGAGCATTTAAAAATTTTACTTTTGCTTTTTAGTTACAAATTCGTCAGTTCTTTTTCTTAATAGCTTGATGCAAAATTGCTATCATACTCTTAGATTGTTACATAAATTTGTTTTTTATAATTTATTTTAATGCTTATGATTTATTGAGATTCCTGATGAATCATTCAATAGTGTATTCCTCTTCATTGTTTATAACCTCCTCCTAATTATCTAATGTTTTAATGCCTCGATGATAGAAATTGACTGAAAAATTAATGAATCCACACTTATGCTCCACATAATTGTTTAAGAAAACAGGCCTTGAATTATTAGAAATCAAGCAAAATATGTGGTAGTCTGAAAAGGTTACATCAGAATATCGTAGGTGTGACAGAACTTCACAAACAAGCTCTTTCTTTGTATCCAGGAGTAGCTTAAACTGGCAGCAATGGAGGAGTGTGTCGCTATTTGATTCTCTCAGTCAATGTGTGTGGCGCCCATGGGTGGTGCTTCTGAATCTTACCTATTGAGTTAAGCTCACAAGTGACAGTAATATGAAAATTTGCCATCTTCTGAACCAATTCCCAAAATTTGCCATCTTCTGAACCAATTCCCAAAATTTGCCATCTTCTGAACCAATTCCCAAATGGTCTGGTATGTTTTTTTTTTTAATCATCACATGCAGCTCAGTTCGCATAAAACTCAACAGATTGGCCAGAATGTAATAGTCTTTGAATTCAAACTTCCTCCTACTTGAAATGGGAAAACTATTTCTGTGCCATTCTGTTGGTATTGAAGTCATCCCCGTACACAGCACAAATGTCTCAAGCAGCATTGGTAGGTTTATGACCTCGATTAAAATCTAATGGATGATGATGTTGAACATGCTCATTCATTTCTACTTGGCATTCCATTTTAAAGTGATGTCTAATTTCAAATAAAATTTCATTAACATTAGACAAGTTTCACAGGATAATCAGTTACTAAGAAGCAAAAAATGCATATATTTAGAATATTGTCTAGTCTTTGGTGTTGTTATCACAATGTTTCGGCCATTGCGCTCTGTAGCCTTCTTCAGGTGTATATTGATCTGGGTAACCTACAGGGAATTCTGAACTAAACTCTTTATTTAATCTCTAGTGATAGACTTATTGTGCGATGCTTGCATCTTTTGGGTAGAAATATGTCTCCTGGAATGGTTATCCTGCAGCAATTATTGGTTACAAGTCCAATTAAAAACAAGTAACATGAAACATTATAAAGGAAATAACTATGCATGTATTTACAAAAGGAATTACATGTGCCAAAAGGAAAAATACATTAAACTAGCTATAATAAGAATGTGCTTGTGTGTAACAAGCATGTGTGAGTGAATACAAAATGTCAAGAGAGAAAACCATGAACATGATCCATTGGGGAAACTTTTGTCTCATATGCAACTATATCATACAGCCAGAGTTGAAAGGCTGTAAAAGAGGGAATCGGGTGATAAATGTACACCCTTATATAGGCTTAAGGAGGGCCCTCTAGAGACAGTATTTTAGCAAAGTCAAGCAGGATAACCCATGGTCTGTTCTTGTTCTGCTATTCATGTCTAAGGATATCATCTAGTTCTTATTTGATTTTGTACTGTTTAGTTATTGGTTGATAACTGCTCAACTCAGGGATTGATATCACAACCACTATATCACCAAATTCACAAACCAATGAGATGGGACAATTTGCTGTAGCATACTTAGAACCTTAAATGTAACCTACCTGCTGATTAGATTGCATCTGATGCTGATATCTGTCATGTGTTGACTAATGCCACTGACCATGTTCTGCTTCTACTGCAGTTGAGGACTTGCTGACATTTGTCTTTCTTGTAGAAAATCCTTCAAAAGATTATTTTTTGTGTTCATTCATTGAACATCAGAACAAATATATGTAACAGCCTAATATGTTAATGAGATCTTTCTCAACTGTATGTGTAGCTCGTATGTTTGAGAAGAAATATCAGATTCAAAAGAAATTTAGATTTTACATGAACTTAGAGAAAAGCATATCAGTGTTGGCACAATTTGTCTTTTTCTCTTTCCACTTAACAGAGAAAATATCATGCTAGACAATGACAAATGATTTTATTTGAAAATCCAAAATTAAGTAAATTTGGTTATATTCAGAACAGTTAACATCATCTTAGTTTAATGTCCTGGGTAAGACAATAAACTACATCTGGCAGCAAGGACTCTGATTAGGAGGTTTTGAGGAGCATAGAATCACCTCTTAATTACTGTTGTTCCCCAAGTACACATTAACCCAGGGTGGTAGCATCAATGGGCAAATAGTTAACACCCAAACTGGCATCAGTGTGAAAGTGTTCACAGCTGGCTGAGAATTTGAATTTTGCTTGATGATTTCCTTTTCTGTGCTTATAATTGTTAATAATAAATGATATAAATATTGATGGAAATTTGCATCAAAGAAATATGCAAAAATGTCTAGATTGATTTTATTATAATATATTATTCCTCCATATTTATAATATGTGCATGCATTTATGGAATTATTCTAGCATCTGGTGAAAGTGTAAAAATAGGTTTTTATAGTAAAAATACGAGCAATACATTTTTGAAAACAAATGTCATAAAACAAATTAAACCAAACGATTTCAGTCCGCAAAGAAGGAATTTACATGAAACAAAATTCCTCCACTGCATTTGCGAAAAAAACAAGATTTATTTTTTATTATGAATTACTGGAACCATTGAGTAAATGTTATTTTACAATGCTTCAATGAAGAATCGGCTTGTTTGGAAATCTCATTAGAAAAGATTTTTTTTCAGTAATTTTGATGCTTGACCATGTCTGTCTTGATGTTACAAATGTGATGAAAAAAATCTTCATGGAGCTAACATGTGAAATTCCTGTACAGGCAGCAAACTCTAAAGAATTAATTTCCCCAATATTCCTTGTTGTTTTAATGGTTTCAATTTCAAGATATCAAAGATTTCATCAAATCAAAATCAGTTCTTAGCAAGAAAGTTTTCAAGCGGAACTTACATCTCACCAATGGAATATTAAGTGACTGATGGTGATTTGCTACAGTGGGCATTGTATGGTAGTTCTTAGCCGTGAAGTTTAGAACAGGTGAAACTAAGGAATGTAGCTCATCTGAACTTTTGCCATTTAAATTACAGTGTTTGTAAGTGGAAATATATATAAATACAAATATTTATAACAGTTATGGTGACCTATCTACATTAGAATGAACTCTTCTTCCTTCATAAATACTAGCCTGTGAGACTTTCTAAGCAGGCAGTCGGGATGCAGTGTAACCTGACAGTTCGGATGGACACTTCTATCTGCTGACTAATAACACACTTATTATGTATATATGTTCTGTTATTTCAATACACTTGTTCATCCTACCTTCTTTCCGTGTCTTTCTTTCTGGCCACAAGGATAACTAATCCATGTTTATTGAATTCCAAATCAATCATATTTTCAAACATTACAAATGCAGCATTGAGTATAAATTAGAATCTCAGATATTTTATGAGATAGTAGAAATTATTTAGTATTATTTGTAGTGATGGATCACAGCATTTACAAAACAAACACAAAAAATTTTCATGTTTTCAATTTCTTCCTCTGTCATTTAAAAAAATTCAAATTCTTTGAAGAAAAAAATGCCAAGTATATTTTCAAGTTTATTTTCTTACAAATGAACAATTTGAATTGTTTGAAGAAAGCTGTGTAATAAAAAGAACTGTTAAATTGTTAACAAATTGAAGTTTTATTTTGACTGGGAATTTGGAAACGATTCATAACCAATGATTTCAATTAACCTGACACATTACATGCAAATATTTACAAATCAGCAATTGCTGTTATCCATCTGCAAGTTTTTCCGAATAACGGTGACCATCTGGAATTATAATAATGAACTGTATGACAAAATTGAGACAGAGCAAAGTTATTTATCAGAACATATTTAAATAAATTTACTTAAAAGATAAGAAATGTAGTGTTGAGAACTGTATAATTTGTTTTCTGCTTTAAGTTTTCTATAAAAGAGTGTCACTTGAGAATGTGGATAATCATAACTCTCCACAACTTTCTATTCTTTGTATTTCTTAGGAATATTTGTCTTTTTACTATCATATCTACAATCTGTTCTTCTATCTCTTTACACAAACTCATTAACTAGTTTCCATTGTTCATATTGCTATTGATTTGTCGTTTGAGCTTCAACTTTTCCTAGCCTTCTTTCCTCATTATGTAGCCTATAAATTTCCATTATATTTTTCTGATTCTAAGTACAAGGGTTCTTTTTGTTTTCATTTACCTTAAAACTTAATCGCTACTCAAATGTACCATCTATGATATTTTCAACATCCTTCTCAAGAACCACATCTCTGTTGCATCGTCTTCTCTTCATCAGTGAAGAAATTTTCTAGCACTCCATGCCATATACGAACATCGATATTATATAGTAGTTTAGCACTCTTTTCTTGGTTTCTAATGAAATTTTACTTTTTCTTAAAACTTGTTTTCGCTGTGGAAGTTATCTTCTGCTATTCCAATGAACGTTTAGATTATGGTGTCGTATTTTTCATTATCTGTTGAAACACTTGATAGATATCTAAACTTCTGTATTTGGCTGATTTAGACATTTTCCAGTCAAGGCAGAAAATTAATATCTCCAAAAACATTCTCATTGCTTTTAGAACAAAAAGATAAGGTGACAGTATAATGTACAATGGAAAAAGAATTTGGAATCTGAAGGCAAAAACAAGAAAGGATGTAAAAGAATTAACAGAGGGGAAAAGGTAATAGGAATATTAGCCGTTTCCTCATAAGGAAACATTCAGTATTCATTGACTGAGCAGCCAGAACAGCTGACAGTTGAAATATATAAAATCTTTCTCTTAAATAATTTTTCATGAAAATAGGTTTCTCATGTCCAGTAGTTGTTATCAGTCTTTCCAGTATTGCTGGAAGATTATTCCTAACCTTTTGTTTGAAGTAGTGTAGAATGTCTGCATCTTGATTATGTCCTTATTTTCTCTTTGAGTTACTTGTGATGCCCATTTTAGTTGTGGCTACTGTTGCTGAAAGTCCACAAAAGGTTTCTATAATTTGTTATAGTTCTGTGTGATTGTGTTGCACTAATCCACAAGGTTAAAAATGGAATGGTCCTCCCCAAGACCTATTGGTTGCATTTGCTCAAAGCCCAATTTTAACAATTGACCTGAGGAAGCTGTTGTCTACAATAAACTGTTTAGATATTTCTGAATGGGTTTGGTGCCATGAATGATATCTATATGAAAGCCTTGACTAGAAACAATGCTATTTAAGATCATGACCCAAGTTTTTTTGTTTAATGTCTCAGTGTTGGACAAAACTACCTTTAGCATGAACTATTCTGTTTAATTTCTTATCTGCTGTGTTAAATTTGTTGTATTTGAAGTCTTTCATATTTATTAAATCTACATCTTGAATTTTTATGATGCATTCAAGGGAGGTGCCATCACTACTTCTATTCCAATTCCAGATCATAGTTTCTTTTTTTGGAATGCTTAAATGGTAAAAAAAGAACAAAATTAAGCAGAAGGATATGAAATGTTTAAACAAAGGAAAGTTGAATGAAAACTGCTGAAAATAAAGAAAGAGAAATGTAGGATAAGCAATGAGGAAGCAAAAAGAAACAATTATAAATAAGAGATGAATGAAAATTAGGAAAACAAAGCAAAGAAAGAAAGCAAAGAAAAAAGACAAAAATATAAGAATAAAAAGTGAAAGAAACATGGAATAAAGTAACACATTTAATTTAATGAAAAACAGAGAGAACATCAACTTATATTGATTTTCAGGTTTACATCTTTCAACAGTTTTGAGAAGGATTAAAACATCCCAGGGAGAAAATGAAAAGGTAATTGAAGTTCAAAAGGAAATGGAAAATTGGAAGCTTCCTGCCTGATTCGCACTATAAGTCTCTTACCTACTTTCAGTATTGATATTATTTACATACAGATTAATTTCCTCCTCATTGTTGTTATTCTTAGAAACTGTCTGTTGATGTAGGTAACCATCTAGAAACTTCAAACTGAACCATTTATTCAATCAACAGTGGCAGACTGTTCTCATTCTGGAGGCCATATCTTTTTCAGTAACCAGAATCCACTAGACTATTGTGAGTTCAGTCCCTAAACCATGTAGTGGAGACTTAGACTCAGGGGAAACAAGGTTAGAAAAACTAGAAAGAACAAGACGAAATATCCCTAGAAATAAACAGTGAAATGATAGTGTTGTAATGGAATGTATACTGACTATATCAATAGCTATATATAGTGAGCACAGAATATACTGGGGGTGCTTGCTTTGGGAATTACTAGCCTGCCACTTGATTCGCTGTCTTTCAGTAGTGTATTCTCATTTACAATAAATCTCTATTCTTTCATCTACATGTGTGTTGCTGTTTCTTCACTCAAGTACCACCTTTGTCTGTTTGTAACCTCCTTAAGGATGCAACAGATAGCAATTGAATACCATAGATTCAATAAAGTATTCAGTTAAAATTCCCTGAAGGCTAACCAGAACAAGAGAAATCTAAAGAAGAATGGATGGTACCACAGCCAAAACATTTTGATAATAACAACAAAGATGAGAACATTAATAAATAAGAATTCTTCTTCTTCCCACAAATTTGGACTGAACTAAGTTAAAATATACAATTTTCTAAGTTATTCATTATCAAGCAATGTAAAGTTGGACTAGTGAGGTGCTCAGTACTGAACATTGAATATATCAAAAATAATATATATTTGCTTCTTTTCCATCATGAAATTATTTCACAGGTCAAGAGAAGATATTTATTCTTATTCTTTTAGGCTTGTTAACTACTGATGTGTGATGCATAGTTGCTACTAAGTAAATAAATGAATACAATAATAATTTTTTTTTAAATTAAATTATTATTTTAATTATTATATAATTAAAAATAAAATATAAAAAAGAACTACAACAAAATGTAAAGTATCACTAATATTGGACCAAAAATTATGCAATAAATGCTGAAAAATTGCTAGTTTTGAAAACAGGAAATGATAGTAAAAAGCAAAATGGCTTCCTCATATTTGATTGAAAAAACAATTGTAGGAGATGAATTCAGATTTCTCCTGGGAAAACTAACAGAAGATGATCAGAAAAGAAAGATAAGTGGAAAAGAATTTAGAAAAAGCAGAGATATAGTAATTTGAAATAACATAATGATTGTCTTTGCTAAAAATAAAAAAGAGGTTGAAAAATGAACTATTTTCTACAAATGGATTTATACAAAGTGAAATTTTTATTATGCAACAAGTAAAAATGGAATATATTGGTTTATGTTAAGTATCTGGAAATCATGTGAATAAGTGAGATAGTTTATGAAACTAATTTATCTTTTGCTAGATAACAAGCAGCAAATAATAGTTAATCAAAGACAAAGTCAGTATTCAGCGACATGGGAAATTAATTTAAAATTTACTCTTTTTTTAAGTAACAAAAACATGTCATCTGAAAAGCAAAAGAAATAAGATCAAAAGAAAAATTGCTAAAAAAATGAATGGTAATACTTCATCAAATAATTCAGACTATTTCATTTGCCACTATACTTCTATTATGTGCCATATCTGTTCAGAATGTGAGCAACCATGACACTTCCCACAACCTCCTTTAATTTGTAGCTCTAAGCAATGTTAGACATTTTACTATTCCTCTCACTCTCTGTTTACCATTCATTTATGCCAAAAATAACAATATCTCCTACCATGTATTCAAAGAAAGAGGATTCAAGGCAAACCTTTCCAAAACAGAAATTATGAACTAGAATTGGAATGAAAGAAAATATGGCACATACCCTGAATCCATCATAAAAATTAAGGATTTGTAATTGATAAGTACTGATCAGTTCAAATTTATTATAGGTGATAAAGAAACAGAAAATAGAACTGGCTGTACTGAGGGTAGTTTCACACATGAACACAAGTTGCTACAAATCCAAAACTCAAGTCCTATTCTTAAATAGCCTCATCATATCAAGACTTTCATATAGCAGCAAACCTTTTCAGGAATATGCCAGCTGTATATAAACACTTTCTCAGATCAATGATTAAAAATGTTTTCAAGTGAGTGAAGCCTATGGGTGTTGGTAAAGACCATCCTTCTTCAAACCTTGTTGATTGGCATGGCAAAATCACAAAGAACTGTACCAGATAATAGAAACCACATCACTTGATGACTTTCAACAACAGCAGCCACAATTAAATGGATATAACATATAACTAGAAAAGAAAATAATGATTTAATAAATAATAAATAAATAAATAAATAATAAATAATTCCACACCACTTCAAACAAAAGGTTAGGAAAAAATCCATCAATACTGGAATGAGCAGTAATAATAGACTTGAGAAACTTATATTTTTGAGGTCTGGATTGTAACAGTCTCCCCAGATGTCCAAAGTATGGAGCCTCAATGAGACTGCAACCATCAGTCATGATGAGGGAAATCTCAGGTTCTCACTTGGGATAAGGAAACCATAAAAACCTGGTGTTAAAGGTATTTGACACTTAAAAGACAGTTTTTTCCCCATTGGAACTATTAGAGCCAGATCAGTGGAGAGATCATTACTGATTTGAGAAGGTGCATGGGCTTCAGAGGACTGCTGACTTATATTGACTTTCATAGACTTACCTAAGGGAAAGGATAATTGCATAGACTTTTTTAAATCCTTTCATCCCCAAGCAATGTGTGAATACCACTAGTACACAGGAGGTTACAGAGAGTGAAAGTGAGGTAAGAGACTGGGTATAGGGGGGATTGAGGAAATGATAAAAAATGAATAGGATTCAACAAGATATAAGATGGTGATTGATATTGCATTTAAATTTTGGAAGATTGTTGTGATCAGGGAAGCAAGTAAATGGGAGGGCATTCAAGAGTGCAAGAAAAGAAACTGTTGGAGTAGAAGTGATGGTTACATTTAACTATTTCAACAGTAAAAGGTGGAACCTAGATGCCAATCTGGTAGCACATTTAAATTTGTGTAAGTTGGTGCACCTCCCACAAATGTTATAACCTCCTGTGAAAAACCTTTGAGATATGTAAGGTAATATTTCTCATGATGTTACTACCATTGAGCACATAACATTATGCATGACAGCAATGAAAACATCAGCAGTGGACTGAGGCGAGTGAAACCCATATTATTTATCACTTAGGTGGTTGTTTTTAAAGAGGTGAGCAATAGCCTTAAAGTTATTTCACTATATTGAGGTTGATAGGGTGGTGTCGTAATGAATGTTAACCAACATTGTTAAAAACAGTTCAAGAAAAACTGACAATTTCTAAAAACTGAGGGATCCTTTCTTTTTCATGCAGCAGTTAAACTTTGCCAAGACCGAAGATAATACAGGGCTAAAGTTCTTCGGTGTTACAACAGGGATGTTATCTTGACCAACAGTTGATAAAACTGGAAACTTGAGATAGTGCTTGTTCTATATGAGAGAGGTGGAGAATCAATGTTTATAGCATTGTCAGATGAAGATGAAATAACCCCAGGGCCATTAATAATAGTAGGCACAAATGATCTACCTTTCAATATCATGTCAGTCATTTTGCAGAAATTACAGGAACCAAATTTTCCATCAGTTTTAGTTTTGACTGAGTGCATAGCTAATCTATGCACTGATAAGTGGATTAATAGTTCCTTTTGGTATATATGAATACTAGGTGATGGATTATCAGACAGGATAACATCAATCCTCTCATGAAGATGATAGATCATATAGAAAAAGTACAGATTATGAACTAAATTTACTCAAATGTATTTAGCTGGAATCCAGGATTTTCATAAGAAGAGTGTCTTCCACATAGGAACCTATATCGTCCATGGGCATCGTTATTTAGAGGGTCATGTTTGGAAATTAATTAGGAGTAGCTGGAGATGGCAAATATCTTGCATTGAAATAGATATGCTGAAACCCATTTCAGAATGAAAAATTAAATCAGGTTTGACCTGTAGAAGATGAAGTTAAACCTCAGGGAAGTTGGAATGCAGACTCCATATATTGATGCAGGAGATGGAAAAAAAATATGGATTTATATTTGTTTTAGAATAACTGGATTTGATTTGTCTGTTTGATTTAGGTACTGACATGATGTTTCTTAGCAGTAAAGATTCTTGTAATTTAAATGTCAACAATTTCTTTGCTTACAAAGAAGCAGTTTACAACAGAAATAAAAAGAATAAAGAAACAGTATCAATAACAAATGGCTTTGGGAATCAAACTGAACCCATCCTAAATGAGCTTGAATCAATTGATCTAAATCAGATAAAAAATGCAAAAGGAAAAAAATAATGTGGCAAGGAAATATTGCAATTGTAATTCAGTTGTTTTTAATTAATCAATGGGAAAAAAAAAACTTTGTCAGTAATTCAATTGTTCAATGTAAAACCTGATTTTTTTCTGATTGTGTACTAATCGGAATATATTATTTAATTACTTACTGAAAATAAAATAGCATTTTCGTAAAGCAGAAGTGCCTCCAGCAGACATGAAAAGCAAACTGTTTATTTGGCTGCCAAAAGACCATCCTACCCAAGCAAAATGAAAAAAGGAAAGTTAGACAAAGAAATGCTAGGGTGTGCCTATAAGAGAATTAAACAAAAAAATAAAAGATACCTACCAGGCAGGACTTGATTAGCGTGAACTGATTCCCAATAAATAAATATTTAAAAATTATAAATCCTTATTTGTCTTCTCCTATGCCAAACTATTCTATCACATTAGATATAAAAAAAAATTAATTTCTTGACTTTGAAATTTTAATGCCATGACATAGAACTAATACTGCAAGCCATTTTCAGTTTCAAAAAATTCACTCATTCACAAAAGATAAAAGAATTTTTATTTTCTTCTTTTGCATTATATTATCAAGTTAATCCCTTCCCCAGCATAGACGTGTTTTTACTAAAAGTGTCTTTATTCAGACATCGACAAATAGACACATCCAAAATATAACAGTCAAAAACCAGTTACAAATGTCTTTATACAACAGTCTTAATTCTTTTTTTCTGCCCTTCTGATCTTGAAATGAGTCCAATTGTCAATTTATACATCTGGCAGAGTGGTTAACCACCATTTTGGATGCTTCAAGGTGCCTTAGTTATTAAAAACAAATAAAAAATATTCATCTGAAAATGAAATGTTTTTCCCAAAATAATTGGCAGGGAAAGGGTTTAACACATGACATGAAAATCATCTATGTGCAGTGGCCCTTCTGAACATTGACGATCATGACTTTTCACAATTTCCTTTTCTTTGTAGCTGTTTGTAAAGTTTGTCTTTTTACTATCTCTACTAATCCCTGTTCTACCAACCATTTGCACAAGCTTGTTAGATAATTAAATTGTGTGTTTTTTTTTTTCTGTTCGCTCTCTTTCTGAGGTTCAGTGTAAGTTTTCTTTTTGTTTCCATTTTCTCTAAAACTTCATTGTTTCTCACATGTTCAGTCCATAATACATTCACACCATCCTTCTGTAGAACCATATTTCTGTTGCTTCAAGTTTTTTCTTCATCTGTGATGAAATGATTTGGCATTCACTGCTATGTAGGATGACTGATATTATATAACAATTAAGTACTCTTTTCTTTGTTTCTTATGACATTTTCCCGTTTTTTAGTACTTAGCATGCATGCAATTTTCTAGAGTTGTTTGATGACAAGCTATGTTGACTGCATAGCAGCATATGAACAGATCAATAGAGACCTACTCTTCACATCCATTAGAAATTAGAAATCACCTTCCAAGCTCTGAATCCACTGAACACATTGATCTAATCGAGAAACTAAATTGGTCCACAAAATCCTGCATGTCTGGCAAGGACCCCAAAATAGAAACATTACAGACCTCATCAAAGAGGAAATGGGAGCCCAAGTCTATTTAATCGTTTTCTAAACTATGCCCAGTGCATTTATAAATATAGATGTGAACTGATCCTTTAAGTATACCTTATCTCAAACAAATCTACTAATGAAAGACAATGACCCTGCTTTCTCTCATCCTGGGTATGACGTTAAACTGCATCCAACAGCAAGGCCTCTGATCAGGAGGTTTTGAGGAGCGTGGAACCACCTATTAATTGCTGGTGTTCCCAGGTCCACCTTGACCCGGGGTGGTAGCACCTGTTAGGGTCCCAGCTATGGACAAATAGTGAACTCCCAGTTTTTTCCAGACCATACCCACATCCTGGGTATGACAATGAACTACATCCACGTCCTGGTTATGGCAATAAACTATGTCCAACAGCAAGGCCTCTGATAATGTTTTTGAAAAAAATAATGTTGCCAGCTATACGTTCTTGAAAAAATGTTGCCAGCTATACGTTTAATAGTAATATATATATATATATATATATATATATAAACTAGATTTGGCATTAAATGACCTACAGTGGTTGATATGCCATAAAACCCAACCAACCTGCTTTCTCTCCCAAGACCAATGTATTGACATAAATATTCATAGTTTGGATAAGAATGATCTTGAAAAACTACATCCTCTACAAAATATTTGTAGAAATTAGACTCAAGATAATTTTTTCTAAAACAGAAGCTATGGTGATTTTCTAAGATGTGGCACAAGGTTAAAAGTACAACACACACAATAAGATCAAACTCAATACTCAGTTGTAATTGTTCTAGCAATTCAAGCTTGCTAACAATTACATTATGTTGAAGTGTCTTAAAAGAAACAGAAACAATCATGTGGAATTGGAATGAAAGAAATGATGGCACCTACCCTGAATGCATCGGTAAATACTAAACACTTGTAAAACTTTGATGTATGGATCACTTATAAAAAATTTGGGATAGGAGAAAATGAAAATGAACAAAGAATAGGCTGTGCTAGAGATAGTTTACCCAACACAGCAAATTGTTACAAAACCAAAAGATTAACCTGAAAACTTGTCATATTCTTAAATAGCTTTGTTTCAGATTGAAACTTTCATAGAGAAGTGATGCATGCTACCAAACCCATTCAGAAATATTTAAAATGTCAGCAAACTCTTTCCCATATTAATGCTTAAAAATGACTTTGAAGGAGTGAAGATTATGGATCTAGGTGATAATCATTCTTTTTTGAACCTTGTGGATTTGTGCTAGATAATTACAAAGAATTGTACCAAATAACAGAAGTCCTATAACTTGAGGTCTTTCAGCAACAGCAGTCTCATTTAACATCGATATATGTAACCAGAGAAGAAAATAATGACATAATCAAGATGTTGATATTGCACAATACTTCAAACAAAAGGTTAGGAAGGAAACCTCCAATCAATATTGGAATGAGCAATAATAATGTACTTGAGAAAATTATTTTCATAATTTTTTTAAAAATAAAAGTTTCATAAATTTCAACCAACAGTGGCAGAGCTATTTGCTCAATAAATACTGAATGTTTCCTTATAAGGAAACAGCTAATTGTTGTAACTTAAGGAAGGTTACTGAATAGAATAATCACACAAAGGCTGGTAATAAATGATTATACTTATGGCAAGAACAACACATATAAGATTTGCTAGAAATGAGTCAAGTGAATTCCATAATGAATCTCCAACTGCAGACCAACATACAGTATTTACCACTTATTTATGTGAATGGGGACATGCCCATTATCATCAATAGGTATGCTACAACACTAATATTATGATTACTATTACCTTTTATCTCTGTTCTTTCTATGATTGTTCATTCATTTCATTCTTGTGAAATACAAACTGAACCATTTTAAAATTTTCTGTCTACAGTCAGTTTTAAAAATAACGTTTCTTTCAGAAATTTTTCCAATATTTTAAGTCATATTTTTTTTTGCAATTTTCAGAAAACCTTTTCTTTTTTTTCTTTTTAAATAGCTAAAAAAAAAAATAATAATAGAGGTTTTGAGTTTAAAAAAAGAAAGTGTAATTTCCATAAAATATCATTGAAAAACTCTCCAAAACTGGAAAAGTCACTTTTAATTGAATGGTTACAATAGTGAGCCATAACAATAAACTCTTTTATGTTTTTTTTTTTTTTTTTTTTTTTTTTTTTTTGCCCAGTTTCTTGTTTTTGTTTTCTTAGCCACCCAGTCCTTCAATTTTAGTCTCAACTGCTTTGAAAACTTTTTCAATTATGGACTCCAATATCCAACAGTTTTACATTTGCTTTCTTTGTAAATGTATTCTGAATATAACTGTCAAGCTTGCTTACAAATCAAATCACCCAATTTCTTTTACCTGTCACCAAATCAGAAGAGAACTTTAAAATTTTATTTCCTAACGTATTCAGATGCAAGTTTTCACTTTAGAATTTTCTTCTTTCTTTTTCAACCTCTTGAGCGTGTTTTGCATTTTTGTTGTTATATACATCTATCGTCTATAATGGATAATTAACTTTACAGAGGCAATTTCTCTACCTCTCATTATAGGATCATGCATACAAGGAGATTTATACACTACTGGATATTATGACAAATGCTTATATATATATATATATATATATATATATGCATACCAACAAAGTGGTATGTGTATGTTTATGCATATTCTGTAATTCTATAAATATATGAGTAGACATACTAAGACAATTATTTTTTATACTAATACACTTATAATGTACATATATCCATACTATTAAAAACAAAGTGTACATATCTATATACATATTCAAAAAGGAATGCAGACACAAAATTATGTAAATTTGTCTATGTGTGTGTGTGTGTGTGTATATATATATATATATTCGTTGCCTATTTACTCTTAAGTTGGTAAATATTCATACTGATGCAAAGGAGTAGACTGAACTATATGAAATATGAAGCAAGCATATACACATAAATTCCTGTAGTATATGGAAAGTGGCTAGGAACGAAAATATATAATCTTCTGCAATTTTGAATATTTATATATACAAGGATAAATATTTATGTGTCATACAAAAACAAAGTACATACATTAAAAAAATAAATTAAATACCCAGACACACACACACACACATATATATATGTAAAAGCTTATGAGAAAATATTCTGAGCGAAGAGGATGTACTTTCATTAAAAAGAGAAAATAGAACCATGCTTGCAGAAACATTCTTCATGGCTAGGTTGTACAGCACACTGGATCAAATGGTGGTTTCCTCTACAAAGGGGGAGACAGATTTGATCCCTGCTGGACAACACATCTTTTTACTAAGATTTCTCAAATGCAAAGACCAATAGAAATAATACAGATTGTTTAATCTATTTATCTATGAAATTTTGTGACTTCCATTAATCCATCCATCACACTCTCTAAAATAGCCATACATTGAACTTCTCTCCAACATTTGGCTTTGATTGGTCAAAGTACAGTATTATTTTTTTTTTTAATATAACTTTATGTAGACTGCCTAAACATGCTGAAATCAGTTGTTTTTGAGGGAAAACAATTCTATTTTGACTACGTTTTAAGGGTTTTCCTAACTTTACAGACACCAGATTTTTTGGGTTTTTTTTTAATCAAGCATCTAGTTTCCAGTTTGCCTTGCATTTATGAGAACTATAAACAAATCACAAGGCCAAATGCTTCAAAATGATGGAATTTGGTCCAGAAAGAAATATTTATGCATGGCCAGTTGTATGTTGCATGCTAAGAATTTATTCTTCACTGTTAAAAAGGAAGAAAGGAAATTTTCTTAAAAGATATTGTTTACAATGAGGTCCTATGAAATTAAGTTAAATTAAAGAAATTATTAAACCATGATGTAAGGTTTTTTTAAAAGTATTTTTTCAAACAAATCAGCTTATTCAAATTTCATAGATTGGTTTGTGAAATTGAATGAAATGTAACATTTGTAAATCTCAACAAAAAATGTTAGCAATAGCTTCAACAATATTAAATACTGTGATGATTTCACTACACATCATCATGTTGCAAAAAAATTCTAGTAAATAAAAATAGGGTGTCTATTTCAAATATGAAGTATTGACTATAACAACATTTGAAGTAATCAAAAAAAAAAAATATATATATATATATATATATATATATATACAACATTGATGCATGCATACCAGTAGTTTCAGATTCAGATATGTGTATACTGTCTTTACTAGTCAATGCTCTTTTATAAACTTTATACTAACAGGATGTGAATGATCATGACTCTCTATCTTCATGTGTTTTGTTACACTAAGTAACTTTTGTCTCTTTGCCTTTGTTCAGCTATTCATTGACTCAAATTTAAGTAGTTTATTCACTCTATTCTTCCCTTCATTATTCTCTGTGAGTGTTAAATTCCCTGAGCCATCTTTTTTGTTATATATCTAAAAAATCAGCTATCTGTAGCAAGCTCCTTGTCATGACAGTCCTCCTTAAAACTTTGTCATTACTTTTAAGTTCTGTCCATGGTATTCTCAGCATCCATTAGTAGAAAAGGTCACTGTAAATTCAATTCTCTACCTTATTTGTGAGGTAATTCAATGCATTCTTTGTTTCTGATAACATTTTCCTATCTCTTAATACTTTGCTTAGTTTCTAAATGCCACCTTTCACTATTCTAATGTGACATCTCCATCACCTTAGCTTCGTTTTGACATTTCCAGTACACAGCACCAGTGGCGTAGCTAGAGTAAACGTCACCCAGGTCGGTCCGCTCAAATGTCACCCCAATGACCCCGATTCACCCTATGCTGAATGGTTAGCTGTAGCTAAATTTTCATACATGCTCTGCCTCTACTTTACTCTACTGACCGGTACGTTACTGTTTACATGTATGAATCCAAGACAAAATCCAATACCACAAAATAATCAGTTCAAATCAAAAGATTTTTAAAATGCAACTGTTCACTTTCAGAACAACTAAATACAAAACACGGCAATACCCAAAAGAATGACATTCGATACTATGGTCTTAGAATGAATGTTTTCTTGTTTTCATTGTGGCAAAAAACTGGTCAATGACATCGTGAAAATCTGTTTGTCTTGTAAGCTCGTTTTCAATGGACAGCACAGCCAGATCCGACAGTCTCAACTGGCTCATGGTTGACGTAATTTTCTGTTGCTAATTTTCCGGTGTATCATTTTCTGGGTACCATTTAATTATCAATGATGTTTGAAAGTGTTTTTCTTGACAAAAATGTTCTATTTAATTTTTAAGCATTTTTTGGAACATTGTAAATCAACTGCATTCTTTTAAAGGTTACCTAGAGAATTTATGCAAAGTTTATTTTTTTGTTTTTCCTTATACAAGTGAAGTAAATTTACATCATATTTTGATGTTATTATGATTTTAGTTTTAGCGATAATTTAAAAACAATAAATATTTATCATTAGTACCAATAATGAAATAGCACACATCTTGAACTGTCTCTTTCACTGGCAACCATGCATTTTCTTCTTATAGTTAATAGTCTTTTATCTTGCTTTCCTCCACTATCCAAGAGTTCTCTAAGGTTTTTGAATATCCCATCACATGGTGTTCTTTACTTCAGGCCAAGTGATAGTGTAAATGATGGCCAGAAGTGGAAGCCTCTATCAGATCTTGTTTTTACACTTGGAGCAAAAATGTTTTAGTTTTACTTTGAAGTAGTTTTCTGCTGTAGTCGGTTTAAGAAATTCAAAGGAAAAAGTAGAGATTAAGAACATAATTAATTTGGCTCCTCTTTATCCTGTTATCTTTTTTCTAAGTTCATATTGTACTTGATATCTAATTTGGCAGACCTTTAGATCCATCACCTCCCACTCTATTTACAAGTGTGTACAAAATTTTATTTGCATTTTAATCTTTGAATTAATTATCCATCTTAAAACTGTTTTAATGAAACAAAACACATTAGTTTTTCCAATTAAATATAGCAAGTCCAAAGGAAATAAAATAAATCTTATACTTACTTAAATTAAATATGCTAACGTTATTCTCAGTATAAAACATTGTGGAGAGCCATGATCAGCCCCCCCATACTGAAATGATATGAAACATAAAGGAAAGAAGGAAAGACTTATCAGTCTGAAAAGTGGAATTAAATTCTCACTTAGTTTGTTGTATGCACTTTCTTACAAATGGTGTTTGGAAAAGGCATGGATCCGTTTATTCTCTCCCTAACTATGGGTTAAATAGCAAAGTAGATGGGGCTCACTAACCTTGGTTGGAGGTCATTCTAAGAGATGGACTACTCTTAATTAAAAATCATGTAGAAGGAAATGGAAAATGTCACAACCTTGTCCAAGAAATCATGGCAATTCACAGATAAGGAGAGGGAAGCTGTTGAGAGCCATGATCGCCTATTTATTTTTGATGAGAAATGGAATTATACAAAAATAATTTGATAATACATTGAAATATTAGTAATAAAATCAATTACAACATGAGTTTCTTAATCAAATATTAAGATCCACAGCTGTTTTCCATCTTTAGGAACAAGAAAATAGTTGCCTTGGTGTAGAGTAATGGCCAGCAAGCTCATCTAGTTAACCATTAATACTGAGCAGTGGCTTCAATTCTCAGTGGGTGCCTCATAATTGTAGTCTTGTACCAAACAAAACTTAGCCTAGTAAACAATTACAGCTGTTATACTATGCATGATTAAAATATAAAGGATAGATATTTTATATATCACAATTCTTATATGCTTGTAAAATCTGCACATCACTGAAGAAAAATAATGAACAGCTTTTGATGAATGAACTCTTGAGAATTACTTGGGAATTCATTTAAAAGTAAATGCAGTTTTTTTTATCGATTTTCTAGTTTCAATACCCACTTTGCTGCGTCTGTCGGCATTTTTTTTTCAGACAATTTGGCTATTTTCTCTGATTGGAGTATTTGAATAATGTTACACACTCAGCACCTGATGAGACATTTCTTTCTTCTTTTTTTTTGACAAGCAATCAAAGGCTGCAAACTATTTATGAGAGACATGTCACAACACAAACTGATGTCAGGTCTACAAGTATACCAGATGAAAAGAATTATGCCTTTTGATGTTTCAATTAGAGCATTTCATACCATGACGTCAAAAAGTGGTGTCATACCTATATTAATAATTCTACTTTACAGCACTATATTTTTATATAACCTGTCCTGATATTTTCAAATGAGTGACACTAAGAGTTCATTTAAGGCATTGCTAGAGACTTCAGCAATCAATGCAAAACTGTATCATAAATCATGTCAAGTCTTCAGAATATTAAAGCATATTAAGTAATTTCTGTGTCCACAGGAAAACAATTGTTAATATGCATAAATATTTTTGCATCTTTTTTATGAAACACTTAATAAAAAAGGAATTTTCTGCTCATAAACACAATTAACTACAACCACAAATTAACTGTGCTCTGCATATTAAAATAATATTGAAT
The DNA here is from genome assembly GCA_963932145.1 of Acanthosepion lycidas. Taxonomy (NCBI): domain Eukaryota; kingdom Metazoa; phylum Mollusca; class Cephalopoda; order Sepiida; family Sepiidae; genus Acanthosepion; species Acanthosepion lycidas. Next base: position 101,248,643 of record OZ010576.1, on the reverse strand, counting down.
ATTTACTGATGCAAGGAACAACCAAAGATTAATATTCAATTTATTAAAGAGAATAAAATCTAATTAAAGGCAAAACATTCTGATGTATATACAAAAAGAAATTACAATCAAAAGAAAAGAAAGTAGTGCCTGTATTTCTAGCTTAACTTTGTAGCTGATAAAAATTAAACAACTTTGGTCATTACTCTTTTAAGGGCAGAAGCACGTAAATGTGCCTGAAAGTTTCACACTGTAATGAAAGAGAAATAAAAATGAATAATAAGGAAGAGATCAAAATATCACCATCTTTAAAAATAGATGTATATTCAAAATCGCCAGCCCACAAAGTCATAGTTCAGCCAACCAATCAGAAATCTTTCATAACAAGGATATAAACCATTAGCCAATGATAATCAAAGTGGCTATATAGATATGTATATAACCATGTTAAAATAGGATCTTGATCAATGAACTAAGTGACAGCCCTTCACCAATCAAAAAACTTAAATAATGCCTAATGGTTAAATCCACTTTGGCAAGAAGGGAGACAAGCTACTGCCACTTCTTAGAATACATCCATTAAGATGAAGAACAGGAGTCAAATATCTTCAGAAATTTGTTAGACAAGGATGGTGAGTTTGTAGGGATATTATTATAAATAAATAAAAATAAAATAATAATAATAATGAAAACAATAACATAAAAAACTTTGTTTAAAATAAATTAAATAAAAAATAAATAAAAATAATAAAATATTCCCAGCATGCAACAAAAACTGTTCCTGCCAGAAATACAGACATCCCACGAAAAGACGTTAAATGCAATCTATTCGCCACAAACCTTGGTACAGGCAATACGTGTCAAACCTTCTCTCAGTGATATGGCTTGTAATACCATGGAGCAAATTCTCCCTTTTATCACTTATACCATAAAACAAACATAACCTAAAAAAAATACACACACACACACCAATCACACAAGAAAAAGATAAATAAATTGTATGAAATTAACCTACAATTTACCATACTTTTACTGTTATTTCTCTATGTCAACTATGTTTTTATCTCTTTGAACACAAGGCTAATTTTCTGCTGCTATGATGTCAGTGACTTCCACAAGAGTCAGCATAGTTAACAAACCAGATGAAAAATCAACCAAAAACAAGAATCAATAAATAAATGTTGTCCATTCTCTGATGCTGCAGCCATTATAACATAACCAAAGCTGCAATGGAACTTTTGCATGACCAGCTGGCAACTTGAGAAGGCTATACCATTCTGCTACATGTAAGAAAATACACCCTTCCTTTGATCATCTTTTGATCAGTGGTGTTTATGTTTAGATACATATATATGTATTTACTTCTTCCTAGACTCTCTCACTCTCTCAAATGTATCAGGACTTTTACACTTGAACTCTTGTATATGTAAACTTTTTATTTTGTATTTTGCAACACACTGTTTCTTTTGATCATTACACCCAAACCAAATATAAAGATATATGGTGTAAATAGATGTTGTCATAAGATAACCTTCACAAATACTCCATAACTGATAACTATGTTACCACAATAGCACACGTACAGTCTGGGAGCACCTAAATTCATTATCAATTCAATATGATTCTTTTTCAGTATTCAATTTCACCTAAGTGAGTTAAAGAAACTTATTTTCAATGACTGGAACGTTTTTTTTTGTTTTTTTTTTTTTTCTCCACAGTATTCATGAATTACTAATATTTTATTTAATTTGAGAAAGATTTCTTCTTTTTTTTTTATCTATTGATATAATACTACAGATATCCCTAAAATATTCTAAATATATTTCTGATGATTTTCTATTCATTTAAAATTTTGCTATATTTTCAATCTCTATATTGAAATATAAATTTCAGCAATAAAATTTTTAATATTTTTATTAAAAAGAATTATTCCAGTTTCTAGAAATAAATTATTTTACCATTGTTTTCAAACCTTCACAGTAGCTCAAGTGTTCTGGATTCCTCATCTGCATTTTCATCAGCATTTCATCATTTTAGATGATTTTTTTAAATGTCATTTTATTTCAGTCCATAGGTGACATGATTCTCCTCAGATTTCTTTTCTTTATGATCTGAAAATTTCAATCACTTCTTGGAAAAGATAATAGAATGGTTTCCTGTTGATTTCTCCAGAATTTTTAATTCAGAATTGTTCTTCTCTTAGACTGAATGCCACCCAAAATTAGAGAACCCAGTCTACACTATTAAATAAATGGATTCATGCTTCTTCAATGTTATTATTGCAAACTGTATAACAAACTAGGCTAGAACTTCAACTGAATTTGCTGATTCCACTTTTCACACTGAGAACTGTTTCGCTACTTGTATATCACTTGAATGGTTTACAAACATGAAGTATTGAAAACTTCTTACTTGTACATCCTAAATTTTTGAAGTGCATCAATCAATCTATTATTTAATACAAGTGGTCATTGTGACTCATTTGGATTGTGAGTAAATTTTAAAATTATTTAAATCTTATGAAACAAAATGTTAGGAAAACTATAATGGAAAATGATAAAAGATACTTTCATATTTTACATCAGGAAGCCGTATTATAATTTTAAATTCAGACTGATTTTTCCTTTCTTATTCAAAATAATAAATCATGTAGAATATCTCAGACTATTATTTTAATAAATTTGTCAATGAAACTGATATTCTAAACTTAGGCTCATCATGTTTTATTTTATAAATGAAAAGATATGAAAATTCAAATATCACCTTATTTGAAATAATTTTTTTCCTTAACATTTATTATAACTGATTGATATGTACTACTGGGTTAGAACAAAATTTCTGACTGTTTTTTAAATGAATTTCAAAGTCAATATATAGATAGATAGATATTTTTTACAGAGATTTCAACTGCATCTGCGCCATTCTGTTCCATTATTTTTCACCATAGTTGAGACAACTTCTTGATTCAGTCCTTTGAGACTTTTCTGTGTTATGAACCTCTCTAAGCAGTTGTCACAGGCTTCCAGAGAAGTGGAAAGCTTCCTGATATGAAAATTTTATAGGAATTGAATTCAGTTTTAATGCAAGGTCAGTTAAGTCCATCCCAGTTCAAACTCTACCAATTTTTACAAGGTTTTCTGCCTTTCATTGGTCCAGTTGAAAACACTAATTCTCAGAACTTAATGTCTGATTTTGTAGAAGGCACTTCCAGTCCCAACAGATAGATTGCATCATCTTTTTCAGATTCACACCAGATTTTGGAGTAATTAACACTAGCTCATTTCACTTTTCCTAGGACCTTTGTCACTTCACATTGTTGTAAACAAATCATTTTTCATCAATTGTTTTTTTTTGTTTTTACGAAAATGAATTGTTTTTCTTAAAAAGTAGGAAGTTAGGAATGCAGATAGAAATGAGGATCATAATTGTTTTTCTGTTAAATCACGATAAAACTAAATATTGTCTTGATTCACATATCCAAGAATTTTCAAATGGTTTACTATATTCATATGAGATATGCAAAACATCTTGTCAATGTTCTATATCACACAATCTGAATCATTTTTAATCAACATTCGATTTTTGTAATCAGCATTCAACCCAGTAATACATATCAATCAGTTATAATAAATGTTAAGTAAAAAAATTATTTCAAATAAATTAAGTGATGATATTTGAATTTTAATATCTCTACATTCATAAAGTAAAATATGATGAATCTGAGTTTAGAATATGACACCATCTCCATAAATGGCACATATCTTTTTTGTTGTTTGTATAGATTTTTTCCTTTCTAGAAATAAAACAGCATGAAATGATGAAAATACATTTTTCTTCATTTTCACTTTAAAGTTTAGCACTCTGCATTATTAATATCACTTCTCTATCCACTGCATTCTTTTTCGAAGCCTCTCAATTGCAGTATCCTTATTGTTAATTTCACTCACAGTTGTTCTATGTTTCCATAGCTGGATATGATAACACAACTATGAAATTCAAACATACTATTATTCAGGGATCAAAGTCACCTTCAGTAGCAGGAAAAACTTTCTGTACAGCAAATGAAGTCACATTCAGAATGATAAAGTTTAAGCAACAAAAGCATTTAAATTTGCAATACACACAGGAATCAAGATAGAAAGACTAGCTCAATGCCACCTTTCAGCATATGAACTTGCAACTGCACTTGTTGAAAAAAAAAAAAGCAACAAACTCTTGTTCCAACCTAATACAAATGAAACTGAAAATAACATGGTTTCACAATAATATTACAGATGGAGTTGTATCGGAATCAATGCTGCGATTGTGAGTTGTCTTGCATTGAATCTTTTCAGTGAACTTTTAACTTTATTTTAGCCTATCTATATTTAATACGAATTTTATATATAAAAGAAGATGATTTATGAAATGTATACGTTTCAAATCTTTCATTTGCATTTTCCTTGTTAGAAACACAGAGAGAGAGAGAGAGAGAGAGAGAGAGACAACTTTTTCCACTACTTAAATAGCAGTCAATTTATAGATCTTTTACATTTAAATACAGAAACAAACAGCAGAATATTGACTGTGAGTGACTTAGATTAAATCTTAATACCAACACTGATGAGCAGATACTTGCACTACTTCCTAATTTATATGCCATACGCTTTTAGAACATGACCGTTGGCTCTCCACAACTTACTATTTTTTGTTGCTTTAAGTAACTCTTACCCTATACTACCACTTGCACAACATCTAAAATTGTTACAAAACGAAAACATTAACCTGAAAACTTGTGTCATGTTCTTAAATAGCCTTTTTTTCAAATCTAGAATTTCATATGGACATCATGCATACCAAGAAACCCATTCAATAATATCTAAACTGTTTTCTGTATACAACCGTTTTCTAACATCAGTGGTTAAAAATGGTCTTGAGCAAGTGAAGTTTTGGCAAAGACCACACTTCTCTGAACCTCTTAGATTGGCGATAAAGAATCATAAAGAACTGTTTCAGATAAAAGAAATCATTTCACTTTCATCAGCAGCAATGGCTAAAATGGATATTACCTGTAACTCAAAGAGAAAATAATGACATAATTAAGATGTTGACATTTCACACTATTTAAAATAAAAAGTTAGGAAGGAAACTTCTATTAATATTGAGAACAATAACAGCTACTGGACTTGAGAAATATTTGAGAAATTGTCTTAAGAGAAAGATTTTATAAATTTCAACCAAGCTGTTTGGTCATTTAATGCTGAATGTCTCTGGAAAGGAAAGTGGCAAATATTGCCATTACCAAACCATATGTTCACACAAATTCATCAGGTAAGTTACACACAGTTTCCTCCTACTTTAAAAAATATATTCTATGAGTCATTCATTCTCCAGGATTTCTTTTCACCTCTTGTAGCACAGAAATTTCAGCTGTCTCTTTCTGACTGTTAACAGCAGTTTTCTTGTAGTTCCTATTCTCTTTAAATGTGTTTCATAACTCACATCTCCTGTCCATTCTATTCTCAGCCATTAATCAATAGAACTACATCGGTATTGCTTGAAGTCTATTCTTCCTTTGAGAGTAATCAGTCCAGAATTGCTTGTTATATAGGAATTTGGATATTATGTAAGTTCCACACACTTTTCTTTGTTTTTAATAAAATTTGCCTAATTTCCTAATGTTTTGCTTAGTTTCTGAAATGAATTTTTCTGTTCCATTGTGATTTTTGATTCAGTTGTCTCTTTTCTGATTGTGTCTATCAGTTTCCTTGTAATTACTATTTTCCTTAAAAGTTTCCTCATATATGCTCTGTCTATAGTAGATTCAGCATTTCTTAGAACTCCATCTCTTTTCCTTCAAGACACTTATTTATTTTTAAGAAAATTCTGATATATCCAATACTTACCATATAAATATCAACACGATTAATTAAAGCATAGGTTACCTGTGTAGTCATGGTAATGAGTGAAAATGGTGTAAAAATATGTGCATTTTCCAGTGTGACCATTCTTTTAGTATGCTAATATGTGTATATAAGCAGAGATTTAGAAATGTACTCAACTATATGCTTTGGTATTTTCTTTCATGCACCATGTCCCTTCAGAATGTGACCTATCATGGCAATCCTTATCCAACTTCTTATCTTTTGTAGCTCCTGGTTTGTCTTTTTACCATCACTTCCAGCTCCTGTTCTGCCATCCATTTACACAAACCTCAGTGTTTTTCTCTGTGCCTCTCCCCTTCATTATGTCCTGTGTGTATCAAATTTTCTAAGCCCTCTTTCTTCATTATGTGTTTTAGATATTTTAACTTTCTCTAAGTATAAGTATCCTTTTATTTTCCATTTTCGTTTAAACTTCCCTGTTATTGATATGTACAATACATTGCATTCCCAGTATCCTTCAGTAGAACCACATTTCTGTTGCCTTAAGTCTCTCTATTGTCTTCGATTTTTTTATTGAGTTTTTAGCTCAAAAGCTTGTAAACTAATTTTACTTAATTTGAATGAATTTAAATAAATATACATATTGCATATTCAATCAGACATTGTTAAATAGAATTATGTATGATAAAAATAAATCTGATGTATAATGTTATAAAAATAGTATATTCTTTTAGGTAAATATATTCTTTGGATTTTGTATCAGTAGTTTAAAACAAGCTACACTGCACTTCCTTAAAAAAAAATTAAAATGAGATATTATTATACTTTTTAAAGTAAAAGATAAAATTTCTGTAACTACAGTCTATTTCCTTTTATTTTTCAGTCTTTCTTCAGGTTCATCAAAATGTTCAAATTTGGATTCACCTGTCCACAATACATTTTGCTAAATTATGAATATTTTGTATGAGAAACATTATATTTTATTTTGCCATTAACTCTTCAGTAGACTTTTTGAGATTGCCAAAATGGCTGAAGTTTTAATTTAGGTCCAGAGAATCCTGAAAAAGATTTGATTTTGCAGACAAGCTATACAATGTGGTTTGCTTACAAATGGGGAAAAAAAAATCTTTCAACCCTACAACAATCCAAAATGCTCTTCTAAATTAAGTTAAAATTATCTTGAGTCAAAAAAAAAAGGAACAAAATTTTGGAAACTATGACTTTGCTGCCTCAATCTCCTGACCTCTCTCTCCCATTGAATAGGGTGAATTGGATAAGAAGGTGAGTATTTTCAATGCTTAAAGAATGCTTGGGAAGGTCTTCCATTTATGTTTCTTTTTCTTTTTTTTTTTTTTTTTTTTGAAAACCTGGAAAGATTGCCAAGAATTTGTAAATTTGTAATTAAGGTAGGTTTTGGCTTTATTGACACAAACAAAATATGATATTGTTGTATGATAATTTTTTTCTAGTTAAGTGCTTATTTTATCAGAATAAAAGTAAATACACTGTAGTTACTGAAATTTTATCTTGTACTTTAAAAAATATAAAAATATCTCATTTTATGGTGTTTTAAAATGAAAAGCAAAAATACCTCAAACTTTGTATATCAACTGAAAGAATATAATTATATTTGCTTTGTCTGTATAGGAAATCAGTTCAAAGTAAGTGTGAATTAAAGAGATCAATAACTGTATTAAAAACAAATAATGATTTATTTCCTAATAGGTAGATCTTTAGAATGCTGATCAATGTCTTCAATGAATAGTGAGCAGATTCATCTTGAAGGGTTTAGTCTTCATTAAATATATTGGAAGTATATTATAAATAATGACATAGAAAACGAAAGCACTTAGATTTTGTTTCAGCATTTTATTTGGTAAACCCTTACTTCACTAAAATTCCTGGAGTGAAAGCACCAATTTATCCCAGATAATTTGCTCTATCAATTTTCATATAACACAGACATCACTCTTCCAATGTATCAGATTTTATTACACAAGTCATTATTTTCAGAGTAAAATTGTTATTATTCAGCCAATGTTGCTAAAACTACAGTATATACTTTATATAATAAATATACCATTGTGCTGCAGTTTATAATATTGTTTTTATTAGATCTACCCAAAATAGACAAAACAGGCATTCCAATACAACCCATCATATAATAAATTAGTTTGCAATTTGTAAGTCGAGAATCAAGCAGACACATAAGTTTAAATATCTGGGAAGTGTTTTGACAGAGGATGGCAAGTGCAACACTGAGATCCATTGACGTATTGGAATGGCCAAGGACGCATTCCAAAAGCTGGACAGGAGGATTTCTTTGGTAACAAAGAAAAGAATATTGACATCTTTCCTTTTTGTGGTAGTGAATGTTGGATGATTTCCTCAAAGATGAAGAAGAGAATTGAGGCAACGGAGATGTAGTTCTACAGAAGGATGCTGAGGATATCATGGACTGAGCATGTGAACAATGATGAGGTCTTAGAGAGGTTGAAAACAAGGAGGAGACTTATACTTAATATCAGGAAGAGGCAGCTGAAGTTTCTGGGACACATAATGAGGAAGGAGGGCCTGGAGAATCTGATACTCACGGGTCAAGTAGAGGCAAAGAGAGACAAGTGCAAACAACATGTAACATACCTGGTGGATGATAGAGAATGGTCTGCGGGAGGAAGCAGATAGAGGGAACTTGTTGAGGGCTGCAAGGAATAGAGGGAGGTGGAGAACCATGATCACCTACGACCTGTAAGGACATGGCACATAAAAAAAAGAAAGAAAATGTACAAACTGGTGAAAGTCATAACAAAAAATTTAACACCACTCCTTGGAAGAATTAGATATTAAAAATTCAGGCAACCTGATTAAGCTCACAAATAAAGAACTGTATTAAATAAGAGAAACCCACATCACTTGAGGACTTTCTAAGTTCTCTTCAATAGTGGAAAGAGTAATAAGAGCTCCTGAGAAATTGTTTCAGAGAAAGATTTTGTAAATCTTAACTGACAATAGCCATGGCTGCCAAGGAAACAGCTAATATTACCATTACATCACTTGTCACACTCATTGCAATATTTAAAACCCCTGTGTTCATAGCATTTTGACCTATGCTGATAAATCTTGGGATATGTGTGCTGAGAACAAGTTATGTCTAGTGGGAAATGATCATTCTATGATTAGGTTGGTATCATGTATCAGATCTGCTGACAGCATGTTCTCATTGGTTCAATATTTGCATATCCTTTTTCTAGATTTGTTTCTGATTGCTCAAAGATTATCATGGTGTAGATATTACAACAACAAAAAAATAATAATAATGTACTGAGGTAATTCATGGCAGAGGATAGCCAAAAAAAAACTGAAGTCAATGTGTCAACAACTGAAAGAGATTGAAGCTGAGAGAAGGTATATCTCTAGAGAGACACATCTAAAGAAGTACTGTGAAGTTGGATTCCAACACCTTCAACATTTGTACCAAAGGAAAGACAATGAGTGAGGCAATAGTATATTTAGTGATATTTCATTTAAACCACTTTTCATAATTTAATGTAAGGATTGTTATCAGTCATGAGAAAGATATAACATCAAAAGAGAAATTAGATTATTAATTGATGTGAATTTTAACTTTGGAAATTGTGAGGAATTTTACAAAGATCACAAAATGAAAAAGAAAACAAACCTTAAACAAACCTGAAAGTCAAATTGTCATGGGTACCAGGATTCATTATTGGTGGCAACAATCTTAATGACATAAGATATGAAGATGTCACCATGTTGATAGTAGACTCAGAAAGGAAATGACAAGAAATCCTACGAAATGTTGTGAAGGAAGGTGAGAAGAAAGGACAACATCAATTGAAAGTTGACGGAATGTATGGTTGTTAACAAATGGAACAGCTCAACATGCAAATTATTAGGTTGGTGCAAAAATAATGACGTAATAATGTTGTTTTTTGACGCTAAAAAATATGTCAAAAAACAACATTATTACGTCATTATTTTTGCACCAACCTAATACAAATTGTAGATCCAAACAAGTACAAAAATTTAAATATCTAAGAAACAACAGAGGATGGAAAGTGTGAAACTGGAGTCTGAAGGTGCATTGTGATAGTAAAGTATGCCTTCTAAAAGCTAAACAAAGCATTAAGGAAGAAAAAAATTTCATTAGAAACAAAGAAAAGATTACTGAATTTTTATGGAATAACAGCCCTCCTGTATGACTATGAATGCTGGACAATCTTCTGAAAGATAAAGAAGAAACCTGAAGTAACAGAAATGTGATTCTACAGAAGGATGCTGAGAATATCATGGACTGAACATGTGAGCAATGACAGAAGTTTTAGAGAAAATGAAAAAGCCACTTATACTTAACATCAGGAAGATATATCTGAAATTTCTAGAGTGCATAAAATTTAATACTCACAGGTTAGATTGAAGACAAGATGGATAGAGGAAATCAATGCATAACGTACCTAAGAAGCTTTTGTAAATGGATGGTAGAGCAGGGTTTAGGAGAGATAATAAAAAGACAACATTTATTACGAGATACAAAGGTATAGTAAACATGAGTTAGCACAGATTCAAAAGAGTCCTTGTATTGCATGTGGACATGTTTGTCAATACCAGTTACACCCGGGTTTTTCCTGTTAGCAGCAGGATAGGTTGGCTTATCTAGTTAAATATTAGCCTTTCTGCAACAGGTCAATTAATATTTAACAAAATCTTGAGGAAGAAGATGATAGGTTTGTCAACTGTCTTTCATTGTTCCACTATACTGCACTAATCTCATGTTTCAAAATGAAATGCTACAAATATAACCAGCCATTTCAGGTTTTAAGAAGAGTCAAATGAACCTTGAATAAATGTTACAAATGATGGTACCTGCCTACTGTCTTTTATTAAAAGTTTTTTTTTTAAATATGTAGCTTATAGAAATATTTATTATTGGTTCCAATTTACTTGGTATGACTGAAAAATACTTTTCGCTTCCCACTTTATAGGCAGAAGCACACAAATGCATGCTGGGATTTCTTCCTGGCCAATAAAAGAGGTCATTACTCAGTTTCATATGACTTAGTCCTGGTCTGTATCTTGAAGTCACAATGCTATGTTTGTTCATCCAAATTTGCTTTTGTGTGTCAAACCCAATTTTTAATTTGTGAACGTTTTGCCATATGATTATTGTTTTGCCTTATTTCTGATTGTATATATTGTTTGCTTGCTTTGTATTATATTTTGCCCTGTTCTTTTCTTTTCATTTTCTTGTAATTGTTTATTACAAACTTTGTCAAATTTGTTTGTTGGCAGTTCTGCCATTCATTTATTTATATTTAATGATGGCCGCTCACTCTAAAATTCTTAAGTCTATCTGCTTCTGTAATTTTTTACCCTATGTAAACTCTTTTTAGACAAAGTTGCACAATATTATTTGATCGAATATGATACAAATAAAGATTTTAGTATAGCTCAGCACTTTTTTATCATTTCACCTCAAGCAAGGCAATAAAGTCACTAAGATGCAGGGGGTTACTGAGTGTGAGGAAATGAGAAAAATAAAAACAAATTATTAAGGAGAGAGAACAATAAAAGAACAGCAATTGAAATATGAAGTATAAGGATTGACATTGCATTTAAATTTCTGAAGATCAAATTTGATTGGATAGGCAGAATTCAGAAGAGTCCCACAAGTGAGATGTGCTTGAGAAGATGCCATTAGCATAGAAAATCTACTCATATCAACTATAAAATGAAGAAACCTTGCCACCAATCTAATACTGTGTTTAAATTCATAAAGTCTACAAACGCATCAAAATAATTACCAAGAAAATATTTATAGAAAAAACTCAGGAAAGCCTCGTTATAGCAGTGGGAAATTGACTGAACTCAATATACCAAGTCAGGACTAATAACATCACAGAATATTCTTTGAATTTTATCAAGATTCTCAAAAGATATAGCAGAAGCACTGGATCAGATATGGCAGCAATATTTATTTATTTTCTAGGGCTTATCAGCCCATTGCAGGTTATTTAAAGCAAAAAAATATTTTTAGATTGTAAGAATTTTTTTTTTTTTAGATAATAATAGTTTTATGATACAAGTCTTACTAATTAACCCATAGCTGAGGGAGATAAGGTGGATGGATTTATACCTTTCCAAAGGGCATTTGCACATAAATGAATATCCCATTTCAATGGGAAATGGAACATACACACACACAATAGGACACCAAAAAATTCTCAATAAAACTCATGTCCAACAATCTGAACAAATGAGTAAATACCTGATATTTTCATGAACTTGTCTTCTTGGTTGAGACGAAAACATGTATATGTGTATGTGTAAACCTAAAGATGAAAATGCATTTATTTTGCATAAAAAGTAATTGTCTTTCAAAATAATCTCCTTTCTTATCAATGTACTTCATTCTGTAATGAATCACACATTTTGAACAATGAAAAGTTTCTCATCAAAGTTCAGTAAACAGCAATGTGTCTAACATTGAGGCATCCTAATTATGTACCCTTCTCTCTATCTATCTATATAATAGAGATGTTATTTCTTCACTGTACATTTTTTCAGGCTGATATATCCCTACAAATTGTGCACATTGCTGGGGTATGGGAGTTTTATTAAGTCAGTCTCTCTAGAGAGATTGCCAGCTCAAGGCTGAGAGCTTGTATCTGTTCATTAGCATAGCAACCAGTTTTTGTTGTTCTTCATCTATACAAACCAAGGTGAGAGAGCCCATTATACCTGATTATTAAACCCATAGCTGGAGGGAGAAAATTCATAAGTTTCCCAAGAGTAATTGTGTAAAAGTGTATGTAACAAATTCCAAATCAACTTACTGATTTCTCTTTTTCAAGCTGCTGTTACCCTACTAGCATCTTGGGTGGGGCTGTGTAAAAGACACACAGACAGAAAGTCTGATACTGATAGAAGTGTAAAGACTATAGATGTATGTTATAGGCCAGAAGAAATTTTGATAAAGATCATGTATGTTCTTTTTGCTTTGATCACATTCTGACCAGTAAATTTCAGGAAATGTATATCATTGAATAACTTACTGGCTTATATGATACTCTTTTTGCTTACAAAGTTTTTTTATGAATATTTTAAAGGATTTGGTTTAATCTTTTTGGTCAAAATGCTATTGTTTTTTATGAATTTGTTTGTATTTATTATTGGAGTTGTTTAAATATTAAAAATGTTGAGTGCAAATAGTGGCAAATGTAGATATTGAAGAACATGATATATATCAAACTAATGGTGGGTAACTGAATGACAAAATCCCATGTGACTCATGTTATCCACCACAAGCTGGTATATAAATAAGAAAGGATTTATCAAATATTTAAAAATTACAGTTCATTTTACATAAGGGTCAATGATATCTGTCTATATTTCTGAGATGATGTATTATGTACACTATTTACATTATTCAGACTATTGTCTTCATCTTTATTACAACGTTTTGGCCATTGTACACTCTGGCCTTTTTCAGGACTGTTGAACTGAACCATTTCACTCACTGGTGTAAAATGTTCTAGTGCCATGTCTAATGGATGTCAGTTATCAGTTATCTCCTGTTAATTCCCCTCTCCAAGTTTTCCACCACCTTAGCCAGGTATTGAACTCACACTCTTTGAGCCCTGTCACTTGATCTAACTAACGCCTTTATCCACTGTGCCATGTGTCCTTGAGGACATCTGTGTATGAATTTCTCTGTATTGTAAACCTAATGTCTTCAGCATCATTTTTTACCAGTGCTCATATTGCAATTTTTGCTGTTATCATTGCATGTTTTTACCAATCAATGAGTAGAAATTCTTTATTTTGCTTTAAAATTTGCAATATTAATATTTTTTCATACTGTTGTTGAACCAATACAAGATGCAAGGATAACTGAATGAGGTTGCTGTAAGAGTGTATGAAGAGGAGGTAAAAAGTGCATATTATGAGCATATGTAGACAGAATTAATTGTTGAAAGACTGATAAAGGTTATAGAATGTATACATGCCTACATTAACAGGTAAAATAATAAAAAATTATTTATTCAGATATATGTGATATTATGAAGAAGTTAAGATTGTAGTGATCATGAAAGTATTCTTTGGGAAAGAAGCTGTCTGTGTGGAACTTCCACCTTGGTCATTTTTATTATAAACATTAATTACATATGCTGTGAAAATCAATGCCATTTGGTTTGAAGATCACTGTACTTTGTAATATCAGATTTTCCCAGATAGGAAAACTATCCTTGGAAACATCAGTGACTGAAATCATAACACAATGCACCAGGTAGATAACTTTTACAGTGACCAACATCCAAACACAACAGCAGATTTATGGAGAGCCCAGTAAGGGAGAAACTTGTAAGTTATAATAACTATTCTGTTATCTGACAAGAGTCTCTAGAAACTTAATAATATTTGACAATTCTCACCTTTTTAGAATCATTGGCCTGAGAATGTGTTGCACAATAATGTTTTCTAAATACTTAATAAATCTAAAATCTACTTTTGAAAGATGCAGTATTTCTCTATTCTTCTTTACAAATGTCAGGTGTCAATATCGACAAGAATGGTGACATTTCTCACCTTCAGCTTCTACTCTGAGAACTGATATTAGCATTAAATAATGGTACTTTCTCAGCTGAATTATACTTTTTGGATATGTTTATAAACTAAAAATTTACAATAATAAAACAACTTTTTATGGATTTAAATTAATGGACAACTCTCTTACATTTTTCAGTTTTGTCATATCTGCTTTTATTCACAATTATGAAAGCAATAATATGGTGAAAGGCTATGAAATTTGCTGGTCTTCAAAACTTTCTTTTTATTTTCATACTTTGTTAAAGTATAACTAATAACAAAATTATTTACAGAGAAGAATTTTTTTGATGCAAGTCAGCAATTGAAGTAAAGTTTTATTTGCATTTAGTGTATATTTACCCTTAACTTCCTCTATATGTCATATCTATTCAGGATGTGGACTAACATGGGTAACTGCAGATACATGTACTTTTCTGTCTCTAAAAAATAATTGTCTCCTTACCATCTTTCCCGGTTCTGGATCTGCTAACCATTTACACAAACTTATTACGTTACTCAATGTTTCCCTCTGCATCTCTTACTTTCAGCTGTTGTACACTCCGGCCTTGTTCAGGTGGTTGGAATGTCAAACTGAACCCTTTATTTCGCTCGCTGGGGTAGACTGTTCTAGTTCCATGGGCCATGTTTAATGGATGTCAGTTATCGGTTATCTCCTGTTAATTTTCTCTCTGAAAGTTCTCCACTGCCATAACCCGGTATTGAACTTACACTATTTGGGTCCTCTCACTGGATCTAACCAATGCCTTTATCCACTCAAAGATATTTCAAATGGGGGTCGCTGTGGAAGAAAGAGAAACAAAAGCATAAAAAAAATACACAACTCTTTGGGTCAAGTCACTGGATGCAACCAACACTTTTATCCACTGGGCCACGTGTCCTTGAGGACATCAGTGTATGAATTTTGGGGGTTTATAAACCTAATGTCTCAGTAATCATTTTTTGCCAGAGCTTATATTGCAATTTTGTTTCTATTGCTTTTCTCTAGCACTCATATCGTATTCATTTCTATGCTTGGACAGTGGATGAAATAAAGGTTACAGTACAAAATTCCAATCCCCTGAAGAAGGCTGTAGTGTACAGCAGCTGAAACATAGTTAATTTGACAATAAAGTTGAGGATAACAGTCTGAATAATGTAAATAATTAACACTGTTAATCAACCAAAACATTGTAAAAATTTTTTATTATTTTTAATGTCTTATCCTTTCAGGATGTAGATGATCATGGCTTACCACAGATTCCTTTTCTTTATTATCTATGAATTATCATGACTTTTAAGAAAGATTAGTACAGTAGGTTCCCACTGCCTCCTCCTTGGTTTTGAATTGAGTTATCTTTCTCCAAGCTTAGCTGTCACACAAGGGGTAACTAGAGAGAAAGTGAACAGACTAAGCCAGACCATGAACTTGTTTCACTAAGTCTGTTTCCTGAGGCAACCAATGATTTATGCAACTTGTTAAATTTCTTGTTTTATGTGCCGTGTCCCTTCAGGATGTTCATGATCATGGCTCTCCACAATTTCTTGTTTGTTACCTCTCCTAAACCTTACTCTGACATCCATTTACTCAGGCTCTCTAGGCAGGTTATGTATTTCCTCTGTCCCTCTTCTCTTCAATCTGTCTTGTGAATATCAAATTTTCCAAGTCTGCATTCTGTGCTATAGAAATTTCAACTTCTTCTTCCTGATATTAAAACCTTTTTGCTTCCATTTTCTTTCAATCTTTGTTGTTGCTCACATGTTCAGTCCATAGCTTTATATTTTAACAAAATGGAGCACATTCAGGGAAGCACTAGTGATGACAGCAGAAGATTATCTCAAGGAAAGACAAGATAAAAAGAAGTGGATGATAGGCAAAATTCTTTATCTACTTAAAATGCCACAGAAAAGATTAGGCTAAATAAAAATGTCAGAAATAAATGCAAGCAATCCAAATATGAATGTCCCAATGAGAAATGTGTAAAGATTGAAAACCTGCTGAACACAGAAGTAGTGGGTATGTACAAAAGGATCAAAGAAATAGCAGGACAAAAAAAATTATTCTGTCTGGAAGGATTGTAAAATTTAAAGATTAAATGAACATAAAGGAAGAAAAATACAGTGGAAGGTATACATGAAATAGCTCTGGCATGGTAACAGAAGTGCAGAAGCTGGAATATGTAAATGCAAAGAAGAACCTGCGATACCAAAATCTTAAATTAGGAAAGTGCTAACCAAAAGAAACAGAGCATACAAGATAGCTATAGAGATGAAACAGTCTCAGATAAAAACTGAAGAGAGCCATGATCAATTAGGCTCTAAAAGACCATAGCATATAGAGGAGGTAAATTCAGTAAAACAAACTCGAAAAATTTGAGTAAATGTTTGACTGAACAAGTAACACAAAGTGAAATGGGAAAGGAGCAAGTAAAGTCAGAAAGCAATAACTATTATAAAATAGAAATAAAATTGTTCAGTACTTATCGCAGGTCAACTCGGAGCTTCATAATGTTTAATTACTCATTGGTACCCTTGAGAGGAAACTTTTAAATGCAGTAAAATCAACTCGATAAGTTCACTGAACAAGAGAAGAGAAAAAGAAATTGTAAAGTAGCAAGTATTACATAGGTCAACAAAAACAGGAAGATGAAGAGAGCCATGATTAGCCATATTCTAAAAGGACATACAGTGAAAGGGATCATTTGAGCATATTCAGTCAGATACAATATATCTTGAGGGAAATTGTTCTTATTTGGAATTTTTCTCATGACAATGACTGATAACAGTATATTGGGGCAAGATAATACTGCAATTAACTGTCATTAACATGTTATTTCTTGTTCAATTAACTAAATTTCAAAAAATGGCAAGCAAGAAATAAGAAACAGTAAATTTCTTTGCCAAGTAAAATATAATTTGAAGCATCACAAATTTTTTGTTTAATGATTCATGAATAATTCAAACGTATTATCATCACACACACACATATATATATATATATATATATAAAGACAGAGAGAGAGAGAGAGGATTGTACATGTATAATTATGTGTAAATAAGTACACTGATACTGACATTCGAAATAAGAAGCAGATACTAAAACTGAATTTTCATTTTAAATTTATTGATTTTAATCATGGAGGTGTGTTCAGTAAATAACATATCATAGATTTTTTAGTAAATTTATTTGACAATTTTTATCAATTTTACTGTTTTAAATATTGTCTACTTTCTTGTATCATGACTGAAGAGAAAATAGTCTTTATATTTGAAAATGTAATTTTTAAAGTTTTACAGGCAAAGGAAAAATGTTATGTGATCATTATAGTGAATCAAATTTTTTTCTTTTGATTGTTTGCATATACTAATTTTCAATATTTTGAAAACATTGCTTTAAAATGTGCTTAAAAGTATGCAGTAACTGTGATAGTCACCAAGGGACTGGGATATGTATTCACAGGCTTAGAGACCTTACTAATTGGTAGTAACATGGTAGCAGTTGTAATTGTTTTCAAATTATGAGAATAATTATTAATGTTCTCTAAAAATATACTAATACAAATTAATCAGATACAGTGATACATATGTTTAGCTAGAATTTCTGTGAGTCTACTGCCACATGACCCCTTACAATTAAGGAGACTACCACATACTCTTTACCTACTGTTGGTCAAAGAGGCAATATAGTAATTATCTACTAAGTCTGAAGTTCTCTAAGACAGCATGTTTCCCTTTATCATTCCTTTGAATTTATTATTATTATTGTTGTTTTGTTTTTGAAGAGGGTTTTCCTTATTTGTTCATTTCTTTGAAATATATTTTTTATCCATTTTTTTTTATTTGTTTTCATGTTGTATTTCTGATGTAAAAGTGTAGTCAGTTTCTTCTGGCTTGTAATAAAGTTCCTAATCCATTTCCTCCAACCTTCAGAGCAGCAATCCAATAGCATGGTTCGCATGTTCACTACAGCAGTTGCACGTCTGTCTGTTGCCTCTTTAAGCACTTTTTGCAGATTGTGTGACAGTTAAAATTTGCGTATTTAAAAAAAAATCTATCTGATTATGAGATCTATCTTTTTTAAATATACAACTCATAAAACCTCTATTTTCTTTTTGGGAATATTTTACATTTGAGACACATCTGTATCCATTTTTGTACTGGAGGTAAGCCATTTTCTCTCATGTTAAAAAAGGAACAACCTCAGCATGAACATTTTTCATTGAGACCAACAGTAAGTTACAGCAACCTTTGAATAAAGAACCTATTTTCTAGTAATATTTTCTATTACGTCGGTGCAAAAATAATGTCGTTTTCTCACATATATTACTATGTGAGAAAACGACATTATTTTTGCACCAACCTAATAGCTTATGGAAATGAATTCAAATAAAACACTTTGCTATCATGTATTTATCATTAGTATAAACATTAATTTAGTGGGTAGACATGTGTGAGTAGATATCTACTCAAGCTAAAAAGTGGTTTTCTTGGAAAGAAAAAAAATAAGAATGAAGATGTGATTCTTATTTGGAGGAATTGTCATTAATAAGACTTTTGATAATGTAAATTATTAGATGTTTGTAAATAAAAAGGGATGTCTACACATACATATGTACAAACTAAATTAATTCTCATAATAATAAGAAACATTGTCACATTGAAAAAAAAATGAATTGCTTAAATTACTTTATTCATGTTTCAAGTAAGAAAATCTAAGTTAAAGATATAGACACTGAAAAGTCCTAATGAGAGATGTACATTTTTTGAAAAAGTTAATTCAACCTTGCTTTGCTGTAAGGACCTGTGCAGCTTAGCAATAAAGCAGACTTCGCGAAGATGATATTTTAGAATAAAAAGAATACCAGTTTGAGTCATATCAAGAGGTATGTTTTCTTTAATAAATTTTAATCTTAAACAAAAATGTTTATTATTAAGCAAAACAAATTGAATATCTTTGTATTTTATATACAAAACTTTAAAAAAATATTTCAAAAAGTAAATAATTCTTGGGATTTTCAAAATATGTTATTAAAAATTTCAACATTGGTTACTTCAATTTACTCCAAAGCTGTGATCTAAATGCTAAGGTCATTACCACTTTCAAGGCAGAAAATACTTTTATTTGAATAAATGCACAAGTATAAAAACCACCAGTAAAACAATCACTTATAAAAATTGTAAATAATAAAAATTTGTTTCATTTCAAGTGGAATATGCAAGAACTGATATATTGGTCAACATTTAAAAGATATATGTTGATAGATATAAAGGACAAATTAGATTTCTTTGATATGATTTATATACACAAACAACCAATTTTATATAATTCCTCTATTTAATGGTTGTCCTGGGTGTGATAATATACTACATCCAGCAGCAAGGCCTCTGATTAGGAGATTGGAGGTTTTTAGGACCACCTCTTAACTGCTGCTGTTTCCATGTCCATGTGGTAGCACCTGTTATGGTATCAGCTATGGGCAAATAGTGAACTCCCAAACAAAAATCAACAGTATATTTTTCTAATAAAATGACCAAAACATTTCTATAGCAAAATGACAATCAAAGCAACACTAAAAACATATAAAAATAAATTTTTAGAGTAAAAATTATGAACAATACATTTTAAGATCAACAAACTATATATCTAAAATAACATACCTTTGCCCTGAGAGTATAAGATTTTGTATAAGGTATCTGTAGTTGATGTATAAAATTGCATGTTGGATATTTTAGATTTTGCTGTTAAACAAAATCAACCAACCAACAATAAAAATTTATTGTAAAATTACCAACAAAACCTATTTACAGAAAAAAAAAAGATCAATAATACATTTTATCTGTAGTTGAGGGCATACAGTTGCATGCAAAATATATTTAGTTGAAGCCATAAAATTGTGTTCAAAATATTTATATTTTGGCATTAAGTAGCCCATAGGGGCTGATGTGCTGATAAATAAAATCAACTAACAATACCTATTTATAGTAAAATTACCAACAGTATCCATTTAAAGCAAAATTGCCAACAATACACCTTATCTGTAGTTGAAGGCATACAATTGTGCTCAAAATATAATTAGATGAATCCATAAAATTGTGTTTAAAATATTTAGATTTTGGTATTAAATATCCCATAGAGGTTGATATACCTCTGCCAAACAAAACATTATTTAATGGAATAAAAGACACACATCTATATTAGACACATGCCTATTTTGGCAGGGCATATTCTGGAAAAGTTTTTAATGTATATATATATATATAATATTTAAAGTAAGATATCCATACATTCATATATTTCACTGCAGCCTTCATGTTATATGACGCATAGGAATAAAGTTCCTGCATACAATGAACTGAGTAGATATATGAAAATAGACAGGAGTGTCTTCTCCCCAGATTCATTCAACCTCCACAGCAATGCTATCCTAAGGGAACTGGAGACTCTTAAAAGGATATATTATTGGTTGACCTGATATGTAGATGACACTGTGTTTATCGCTGATTTAGAAAGAACACTACAAGAACTTCTAGACAAGGAGGTAGAAGAAAGGTAGAAAAAAAGGACTAACAAAAATCTAAGATACAAGTTATCAATTGGAGATATAAACATAAAGCATGCAGTCTAAATATTTGTGAAGAATTTTAACAGAGGATGGAAAACGTGACACTGATACCCAAACACAGACTGGACTAATGAAAGAAACATCCAAAAAGCTAAGCAAGGTGCAGAGAAAGCGAAAACTTATGTTGCATGAATGTTAGATAATCTCACTACAGATGAGAAAAACTGCAGACAGCAAAAATGTGGTTCTACAAAATGATACTTAAAATTCTATGATTGGAGCAAGTAACCAACATGGAAGTCTTAAAGAAAATGGCAAGAGAAATCAGAAAGACATAACTGAAACTCCTTCAACACATAATGAGGAAGAAGAGCTTGGAAAATTTAATACTCACTGGGAATTCTGAGATCAAGAGAAACTTCTGGGCCACTTACCTGACGAGCTTATATGAATGGTTGGTGGAAATGGGGCTAGCAGCCTTAGCAAAGTGAGAAAAACTACTAAGAGCCACATGAGATTGATAATATGTCTCTCCACAACTTCCTATGTCCTGCAAATGTGCAGTATATAAAGAAGTTTTTTCTGTCATTTCCAGCTGATTAATAATAAGAGTGGGTTGAAAGATTTAGTCTGTTGGATCAGCTAGTATTGATAAATGTCACTGATCGGCCATAAGGATCCAATAATGATGATGGTAATGTTGTTGAGAAAATAATTCTGTTATGGGTTTGCACCAGATGTTTCAGATTGGATTTTAAGAGGCAGCAGGAGGAATGCATGTCCCACATTGGCTCAGTGTCCCTCCGCAGGTGGTCTGAGACGATTTCTGACTAGGGTGTGGGTAGCATATTGACGTTTTAAAATTGTCAAGGCCCATTTTGAACTCATAACCAAAACTTAGACAAAGGCGATCCATCACTGTCAGAATACCACACCCACAAGGCACTCTGGCAATTGGTCTCCACATTCTGTAACATTGACAGAAGTCAAAATCTATGATAGTGAGCATTAGGTATCAAAAAAAATTAGTTTATGGGAGATCTCAATTTTGTATATAAAACACAACATGATTTCTTTTTACTTTTTTTTTTAATCTTTTTTAAAAAAGATGCATCTCATTGTGTTATGGACATTGGCTAGGAATGAGAACTAGCAGAGCTAATTTCAAATTCCAGTTGAATTTGTTAGATGCACAAATACCCTTGGGAAAGGTAAGAATCAATCTCTTCACCCCCAGCTATGGGTTGAATAGCAGGACATACTGGGATCTTTAGTACTGGTTGGCCAGTACCAAATTACCACAGAAATAAATGGAAACCTACTGCAGGAAATAATCTTCTGCCTAGTCAGTCATGTATCGAAAGATAGATGATCACCCAAGCGTGTATCATTTGTGGCACTTAACTAATTGATATCTCATATGATGCAAGATGTGGTAATTAATTTTCAGGGTTTCAAATGGACACATACACAAAAAATATATATTTATGATACTGTGTTTCTATTACTCAAGTGAACATTAACATTGTTTTCTCAAAAGAACTTAAAATGCACACACCTAGGCAAAAACATGATATTCCTCTACTGACATTAACGAGGCTTGATCTAGTCTACTGGTTAAGGAAACTACAGGTGGTAATAAAAGAAAGCAAGAAGAAAGGACTAAAGTGAAATTGTAGGAAGGCAGAATATATGTTTGTCAGCCAAAGGAACAGCCCAAGATACAAAAACATGAAAATTTCATTAGAAACAATGAAATGAATAATGAAATGTTATGTGATATCAGTCCTTCTCAGTGGCACTGAATATTGGACAACCTCATCACAGATGAAGAAGAAACTGGTGCTAACAAAAATATAGATCTGTAGAAGGATGCTGAAAATACTATGTATGGAACATGTGAGTAACAGGGAAGTTTTAAAGAAAATGGAAACAAAAAAATACTTATATTTAGAATCAGAAAGAAACACTTGAAATTTCTCAGACACATAATGAGGAACAAGGGTTTGGAGAATATTTTTCTCTTAAAGCAATTTTTCGGGAAAATGAGTTTCTTAAGTCCACTCACTGTTATAGCTCTTTCCAGTATTAATGGGGTTTTCTTTTTTAAACTTTTGTTACAAGTCATGTCAAACGTCAACATCATGATAATATCATTATTTTCTTTTTGATTTATATGTGCTATCTATTTTAACTGTTGATATTGTTATTGAAAATCCTCATGTGATGTGATTTCTGTTATCAGTACAGTTCTTTGTGATTCAGTAGTGCCAGTCAATGTGTGATTCAAGGAAGAATTTTCCTTGCTAAGACCTACAGTCTTTATTCACTCAAAGCTATTTTTAACCATTGACCTGAGAAAGTGGTTGAATACATCTGATAGTTTAGATATTTCTGAACAAGTTTGTCACTATGCATGACATCCAT
This sequence comes from Acanthosepion lycidas, assembly GCA_963932145.1. NCBI lineage: Eukaryota > Metazoa > Mollusca > Cephalopoda > Sepiida > Sepiidae > Acanthosepion > Acanthosepion lycidas. The sequence goes on along the minus strand of OZ010576.1, from coordinate 101,225,206 downwards.
ATTAAAGTCTTTAATTGCTTCATAGAGAAAATCAAGTGACAGATAAAGTTATAAATGACAGTCAAAATTATTTCATTCAGCTTTTTTATCTCTATGGACTTTTTTTTACAGTCTTCACATTTGTTTGTCAAGAAATGTTTTTTCTACATCTTTTTTCTTGGATATTGAATTTCTTCTTATATGCGCTGTGTTCCTTCAGGACATGTGTAAACTTGGCTCACAAGCAACTTCCGATCTTATTTAGCTCTAAGCAATGTTTCTGTCCTTACTATAATTCTCTGTTTTTGTTCTGTCATTAATTTACACACGCTAGTTAGGTACGTTACTGTTTTCCTCACCCCTTTTACCTTCATTCTTGCATCATGTGAGTGTGAAATTTGCCATTGCTTCATCAATGGTAGCTTCGGCATTCTTTTGGAGAACCAAATCTTCATTGCCTCCGGTCCATTCTTCCTCTATGTGGAAATTGTCCAACATTCATTGTCATATAGGATGATTGATATTACATAGGCGTTTGGTGCTTTTTTTTGTTTGTTTCTAAGGAAATTTTCCTATGGCTTAACACATTGTTTAACTTTTGGAAAGTATCTTTTAATATCCCAATGTGCCTTCCAATTGTTGTGTCACATTTGTCTTTCATTGTTTTGTTTTTTTTATATTGAATTTACAGTTTCAAAATATTCAACAGACATTACAAATTGTATACATTTTTATTAGTAGCTGTGAATCCAATTATTTAATCAATTCAAGTATATCTCCCTCAGATATTTCACCTTTTTTTAAATTAATTAGGAATTTTAGTTCTGGGTATGATGATAAACTACATCTGGCAGCAAGGCTGCTGATCTGGAAATTGGAACCACCTCTTAATTGCTGTTTGTCGCAGGTCCACCCTGACATGGGGTGGTAGCACCTGTTATGAACCCAACTAACAGAGAACTCAAAAAAAACAGAAAAAAGAAAACACTATGAAAGTATTATAGTAAAAATACCAACAATATAGTAAAATTACCAAATTATTTCAAAGCTCTCAAGAAAGACCATCCTGGGTATGAGGATAAACTACATCCACATCTTGGGTAAGACAATAAACTACATCTAGCAGCAAGGCCTCTGATCAGGAGGTTTTGAGGAGTGTGGAAACACCTCTTAATTGCTGGTTTTCCCAGGTCTACCTTGACCCAGGGTGGTAGAAACTGTTAGGGTCCCAGGTATGGGCAAATAGTTAAGCCCCAAACTTGGATCAAAACACTATGAAAGTGTAAAAATAAGTTTTAATACCAGAAATACTTTGTATAAAAAAATTATTACCAGCAATACATTTTTGAAAAACAAATATTACCAGCAATACATTTTTTGAAAGAAATATTACCAGCGATGGGAAATTATTACCAGAAATAGATTTTTGGAAAAAAAAATATTACCAACAATGAAAATGTTGTTGGCATTATATAACTCGTTGATGTTGATATGCCGTAAAACAAACCAAACCAAACCAAACCAAACTCAAGAAAGGCAAAAATGACTCATAAGAAGTTGATATGCTGCTAAACAAACAAATTTAATCTATCTTTAGGAAATTAACTCAAAATATTATACACACCTCATCTTGAACATAAAAATGACAGATGCATTTACTTTTTTTTACATGTGATCAAGCTTGGTCATAATACTTCTGAAACAGCTTCCGACATTAATAGAGCATGGGATGAAGTATCCACTTGTGATCTAACTATATGACACTAGTTTCTGAAGTTTCATAATGGGGACATGAGTCTTGAAATATGTTTTGATGGGTATATTTTTTTATATCTGATGTAATGGAATAACCTGTCACACCCATGTGTGACTACACTATAGGTAGTAACTCTAATAAGTATCTCTAAGTCAACAGACTACAGAGACTAGCTGGGATCTGTTGACCACGACTCAGACTTACATGAGAACAACCAACCTTCCAATAGTAGCACTCACTACTGCATTGACTTGCGATGACCTTGTGCATAACTGTTACCTTTGTTCCTATTGTACTGTTTTTTACAATAAACCTTTACTTATTTTATCCACCTTATTTTTCAAGTATATATTCCTATTAGCACACAATATAACAATATCCAAATACAAAATTGCATCCTTCTTGTGAGACTGAGTTTTCTGAAGCAGAGAGAAAGTAAGAGAGATATTCCTCCTTCTTTGTAGTAGGCAGTCATCCTGATTAGTTCATTAGTATTTAGAAGAGTGGACCAGCCAGTCCCACTTTCTGGTGAAAGGAAGAGAGAGAGAAAGAACTGACCTCAAAGGTTTCTTTTCCCGGGGTTAAAATGAGGTTAGTAAGAGGTTGGGGGAGTATCATGTGTGCTGGTAGAATTGTCCTTTGCTTTGGTACAGTGTCTTTGATCTTTTGTTTTGTTTATCCAAGTATCTGCATTCAGAAACAAAGTTAGCTGATTGGCCTGTCTTTAAGAATGCTGGTGTTAATTTTAATCAAGTGTTAAGCAGATGATACTTTTCAGGGGATTTAAGATATATTTTTATTTTATTTATTCAATTTTGCCTTACTACTACATAGTAATTGCAGAAGTATCCTTTCTGGATCTGTTCTACAAAATAGCTGTTCTTGGAGAAAAAGCTGTCAGAATAGAAATTCCTTCTTAGTAACGAAATATGAAGAGAATGAGGCTTATTTCAGCCTGTATATGTGGCATTATGGGTTTTAGCTGTAAAGGTCTCAACTGGTGAAACTAAGGAATGTAGCTAGTTAGAATATTTTCCATGGAAATTTATAGAAAGCAAGAAACTATTTCATAACTTTAAAGTGTGCATATTTTATTTCTGGTTCACTGAACACTGAATTTTTAATCATGTTTGGCTTAATTTTTGTTCTTAGTTTCTTAAATTGCATTCAAATGAATCCACATATATTTTGCAAAGAGGATTATTGTTGTTGTATACACTCTAAGCTTGCAAGACTGCAATGTGGCTAGACAGAACGATTTTATTTACGATGCTTTAACCATTTAGAAAAAAAATGAAGGTAAGATGAACAGATAAGAATGTTGCTGCTCTCTATCACAACAGGAAATGGTAGACTCATGATGAGAGATCCAATATAAACGCAACTGTCTTGTAAAATATGACATTTCAATCAGATTTTTAGGGCTATATAACCACTAAAATAAGCACCCAAAATAAACAGAGTTGTCAAGATTTTAAATATATAACAATAAATGAGGAAATTTAACAAAGTCAGATAAAAAAAATCATTGCAAGTTTCACATTCTAACAGAGGTATTTATGTGGATTTTGTCATTAAGTAAATGTCTAGTTTGTATCTGGTTAGGATGAGAACTTTGTATTTTACTAAATGGGAGTAAATAACAGGTGGTTGAGGGAGGAATATGAAAGAGAGATATACTTACTCATAGAATTCAACCATCTCTCTCTTCAGGATGTAGGCAATCATGGCTCTCCACAATTTCCTGTCACTTGTAACTCTAAATAAATTCTGTTTTTTTTTTGTCATTTCTAAACCCAGTTCTGCCATTCATTTTCTCAAGCTCATCAAGTATGTTATGTGTTGTGTTCCTTTTGGCCTGAAACAGTCCTGTGAGTATTAGATTTTCCAAACCCACCTTCCTGATTATGTGCTCCATAAATTTCAACTGTCTCTTTCTAATGTTAGGTATAAGTTTCCTTCCCTTTTCATTTTCCATTTTCTCTAAAGCCTTGCTGTTGCTCACATGTTTGATCCATGGTATCCTCAGCATTTTTCTGTAGAACAATATTTCTGTTGCTTCAAGTGTCTTTTTCATCTTTGAAGAAATTGTCCAACATTCACTTCCATACAGGATGACAGATATCACATTCACATTCAATACATTTCGTTTCTAACAAAGTTTTTTTATATCTCTTAATATTCTGCTTCCAGTAACTCTAACTGGTAGCTTGGGGGTACTTTGATATAGGCAGCTAATTTTTCTTGCTAGATTAATTATGTCTATGTAGTGAGTTCGATCCTCATGGAGAGCTCCATGCTTCTGGCCTTGTGCTATATCTAAGCAATGCTTAGTAAATCCCAGTTGGTGGCTCTGTTGAATAAGGAATGCTGTAGTCGTACTTTACAATGAACTACCTCTTTAACAAATACCTATCAAGCTATATATTGCCAAAAAGTCAAGTATCATTAATCAAATAGTCACAGTAAAATTCAGTGAAAAAATACAATTATCTACTCAGAAATAAGGAGAAAAGTTTAACATGGAAAGTGGACATTCAAATGTTTCAGAACAGTAATAAAAATCATTCTTATTTTAGGGAAAAAACAATCTAAGACAAAGTGGTGATGTTGAGAATTTAAAATGTTCTTTCTTTTTTTAAATATATGTTTTCTGTATATAGTCAAGCTGATTTTATTTAGTATCTTTTTCTTTTTGTTCATAGTGTTCATTTTCCATCACTTTCGTTATTAAATATTATTGTGATGTAAAGAGATGAACATTAATTTATTCTAGTGATAAATTACTGAGTATGCATTTTCCTCTTAGTAAATAGTTTCTCTTTTAATTAGAGTCCCATTTTTAAATCAAAATTACAGTGAGCAACTAATGCATTTAGTTGAACTGATTTAATTTTGCTTTGTTGCAGAGTACCAGTTGTTTTTAAGTTGGAAAACGTGTGTCCTGGTAGATATTTCACACAACAATAATATTGGACTCAGAATGTGAGTCAAGGTTATAAAATAAAAAATAACAACAAGACCATATGTATAAACAAATGATAAGTATTAACAAAACAAAGGTATACATAGACAGTTGAAGATTGTTGCGTATGACAAAACATGAAAGTAAGAAAACATTTAAACTACTGAATTGTTCATGCGTGTGTGTAGTTTGGTGTAGGAGAAAGTTCTAGTGAAAATAAAGTGAAAGGTGCGTATGTGCATGTTCCCCAGTGGGTAAAGCTTTTTTTTTCTTGTTCAATCTACATTTTATCGTCCTGGAGAAAAATAGGAAAGAGGATGACAGATAATGTTACTACCTATTTATAGGCTTAGGGAACATCCTCTAGCAGCATTTCTTTGGGAAAGTAAGTGGGGTAACTCCGCAGTTTCTTTTTGCTTATGTTGCCATCACTTTTGTTATTAAATATTCCACATTGTGATAATAGATTTGCCAAGAAAGGTAAAATGTTGTAAAAAGCCTGGACATAAATTTAATGTTGATTAAAGCACTTTTTAAACATTTTCCTCTTAGTAAATTGCTTTCTCTTTTCATTAGAGTAGCATTTTTTTAAAATCAATATTATGGTCTGTCTCATTGCAGTGAGCAATATATACATTTCATATGCTGTTTTGTAAAAGATCCATTTTGTGTTCATATAATCATTTATTTAAATTCCTTGAGGTTACACCTGTGTATCCTTGTGATAATTATTAGAGTAAATTCCTACTTCAAGTTTTAGCTTGTTATTTTGTAGTTTCTGTTAAGCTAAAATCAAATTTTAGAGAGTTTTGTTTAAAACATGCAACTTATCACTGTTCTTTTTGAATTTGCAGCAAGAAAAATAATTATGGCCTTTTCTTCACTTTGGGTATATCAGATAATTGTTTCAAGATATTCACCCAAGTTATTTGTTACCTTTACAAAAAGGTCTGTCATTTATTGCATCATGAAAAACATCTGTCATAAATAAAGATGAATCTATAGTGGAGCATAATACATATCTGAAATGGTCAATCGTATAATGCCAGTGTCAGTTAACTGATCTTGGTCTAAGAGAGAAATCTTTAAAAATTACTTTCAATCTGATGATTCTTTCAGATTGTGTTAGACTTTGGGAATTATATTCTCCTAGTTTTGACTAAACTTTACTTTTGATCAAGTTGAATCCTTGAGATTTAGTTAAACTCTAGGAAGGATATTTCTACAGCAGGCATAATCTAAATTAACTGGTCCAGTCATAAAAAAAAACAAAAAAACAGTGGAAATCTTTTGGGGGAGGAATAATTCATTAAGCCTTTCTCTACCCACTTTTCTGAATAAAGAAAATATTGATTTTGTAATCTCTTTAGAAGTGGGATCCTTTTGTCAATTTAAATACATTATTAAATTGATGTCTAATTTCTTAAAAGTTAACTGTATCTGTATTTGTCTATATTTACAAATGTCAAGTTTGAAACTGGCTTTACATTCTTGATAACTGCATATTACTGATGCTGTCCTTTTCCCCAATTCCAAATAGTATGCATTTATCAACTACGTAAGCACAAGTTCAAACATTTGTAAATAAACATAAAGCAATGATAACTCTTTAAAATGTCAGTAATTAATTTGACACTATTTATATTATGAACAAGACTTCTAAAATGGTAAAAAAATTCAATATTGTCAATAGAGAAAAAAATCTAATGAATGCTCATCTACAATAACCTTTCAAAATAATTCTCCCAATTTATGAGTAGCCCAGTTAATTTAAGTCATGCTCTGCAGCCTTGAATAATTCTTGCTTTTGTTAAAGCTGAATCTTTGAGATTATGTTAGACTCTAGGAATTATATTTCTATAACCTCAGTTAAACTTTGTTTATTGCAGAAAACACCCTTTTCTCATTTTAATTTGATCTTCTGATTTTCACTTAACAATTTTAGCAGCTCTTATCATCTCAACATAGATATGATTAAAAAATTTAATTTAGATTTTTTTTAACCAAGCAAAGCCATTCCATGAAAAAAGGTGTTATTTTAAACTTAGACACAATTTTATTGGTTATATTTATTTTAGCATAATTTAGCAAACAACGGTATTTATTAGAAAAAATGCACATCATGGGAAATCAGAGGTATTGGCAGGGCTAAGGAAGCAGCCTCCATGGTATACACATGCTCATTACCATCAGCTCATTATTTGGTCAAGTCTTATCTGATTATCCCTAATCATTAATGATAATTACTATGGTAATAATCTTGCTGCCAATATGTAACCATGATATCAATCCAAGGCAATTAGAAGGGAAAAATATTTCAGTGGAAACAAATTGAAAGGAAGGACAGGAATTGGAAATTATAATTGAAACTACAGCCCTTGCAATTCAATAAACCCTTGGAGATGATCTTGTTCTCTGATTTTGTTATTGTTGTTCAATCAACTTTAGTTTTTGTTTTCAGTATTTTTAACTTTGCCTATGGCCAATTTTAACCATGTCATTACTTTAAGGCACTGTAACAGCATAAGAAATATGAAGAATTTTTGGAAAAATATTCAGATTGCAAAGAAACAAATTATGGAATCCTGTAAATAAAAGCATACCTTAAATGGCACAATGATTTCTGTTTGTTTATCATAAAGCCAATGACATAGTTGGCAAGCATCTGGTTATTTTCAAACTAATGTCATATTTTTTTGTTTTCTTTGAGTGAGGAATCTATAACATTATATTCTGAATGACTTTATCATTGCCTTAAAAGAAAATGTGCATGTGTGGTCAGTGTAACAGTCACTGGCATAGAAAATGGATTCAGTGAACAGTTCAAATTCCATCCTAGTCTATTCCATATTTTTTGCACAAATGTTATTAGATCGATAGAAATTTGTGCAAAAATAACTTACCTATCTCTTCTGTCTCCAGATATGGTTTAATTAGTAGGGTTGACTTAGATAGCAGCTGATCCAGAAGAAGCATTGCTGTAAAAAATCAACAGGCAACAACTCCTTCCCGAGAAGTCAAGATCAATTCCCAGATAATAATAAAACAGTCTGTGGAGAGGTGTTATTGCCCTTTGTTCAGAAAGAATATGACATTTTAAAAAATGAGAAAGATACATTTATTAGAAAGTTGTATGGTCTTCTCAGCTAGCACATGAAAATACAAAAAAAAAAAAACAAATGTGATTTCTCTCAATTAAATAAATACAGGACAGGTGGAGGGAGAAGAAAGTCACATGGAACACAGTTATTGGGGAGTAGTGCCAAGAAAAGTATTGGTACAATAAAAATCTCCCCTTGCAATCTTCTTATTGTAGCAGTTAAAGGACAATAAGAACAGGATTTAAAAAGACGGAAGATGACGACTGATATCGTGCTTACATTTTTGAAGATCATAGTTGACCAAAAAGAAAGAAGGTGGAAGAGAAAGCCACATGTGAGAACTGTGAGAGAAGAAACTATTATAATAGAGTTTACTGTTATATTTAGCTATTTCAACAGTAAAAGGATTAGCAACCAAATCTAGTACTGCACTTAAGCCTAGGCATCATACAGGAGAATATTATTTATTTTTGTTGAATACAAAAAAGGTGGGAGATGACAGGTCTTCAATCTGCCTTATCTTAGACTTCAACAAAGTGCATTTCCTAAAAGTCCTGATTGCCTCCATTGTCATTTTCAAATTAGGGAGTAAAATTGAATCAGTCTTTAATTAGCATAGTAAATATTTGTTTTTATGTCTGGATTTTGAGATAAGTTTTGATCATTTATTGAGTAAATTGTGTTCGATGGGAAGATGATTCTAGCTGTTTTTTCCTCAAGACAGAGTTTCCAATTTGTGGATTGATTGGTGTAGATTTATATGAATTTCATTATTTTTCCATGTTATTTTTGGTATAATTTGGTTTTTGTTTTTAATTTCTCATATACATTTAGAAAGTATTATGCTTTTTGCATATTTACTATGTGTAAAGGATGGTTTTTGTGCATGGTTTCCTTGCTTCCAGGGTTCTTCTATTATTACAATGTATATTTTTTCTTCATTATCTGCTGATGATTTGGTTTTGGTTTGGTCTGACAACCTTTTTAGGATAGATTCGTATGAACAGAGTATGTATTCTTTGCTTTAGATTGGTTTGGTTTGGTTTATTTTGTTTTATGGCATATCAACCTCAATGGATTATTTAATACTCACAAAATTTTCATTTTTGGTGATATTTTTTCCAAAAATCTATTTCTGTTTGGTTGGTTGGTTGTTTTGTTTTATGGCATATCAACGTCAGTGGGTCATTTAATGCCAACAAATTTTTTTAAATAGATTCATAGTGATAGTTTGGTTTGGTTTGTTTTACAGCATATCAACCTTAATGGGTTATTTAATGCCAACAAGATTTTGAAATAGATTCATAGTGATAGTTTGGATTGGTTTGGTTTTACGGCATATCAACCTCAACGAGTTATTTCATGCCAACAAAATTTTTGTTACTGGTAATATTTTTTTCTTCAAAAATGTATTGTTGGCAATTATTTTTTAAAAAAAAAGTATTTCTGGTATTAATATCTATTTTTACATTTTCATAATGTTTTGACCCCAGTTGGGGGTTAACTATTTGCCCATAGCTGGGACCCTAACAGGTACTACTGCCACGGGTCAGTGTGGAGCTGGGAACAACAGCAATTAAGAGGTGGTTCCACACTCCTCAAAACCTCCTGATCAGAGGCCTTGCTGCTGGACATAGTTTATCATCTTACCCAGGATGTGGATGATTTGTAATATTGTTTTGCAATCAATTACCTTTTAAGGGACTTTGCTTCTTTTCTCTGCAATTACTAGTGGGTTTGATTTGTGCAGGTGGATTGTTGGTTATTTTTCTATTTTTTTTTTTATTGTCATGTTCGTGGTGTAACTATAGTTGATTTTTACTGTATTCTTGTTGAATTCATTGTAGAGAGTGTTTGATGAAGATAAGTGTTGGTTTAATGAACATTTTCCTCTGTTTGTTTTTATGTTTCTGCTTTACAGTGAGTTAACTATATAATGTTTCTTTACCTATTGGCCTTTTTATATTGTTTGATGCATATGTGATCCACTATCTTTAAGGGCTGTTTCAAAATCTTTGTATAAACTTAACACTAATAAACCTAATTTTTTAAGACATACATAAATATATTATTTCAACATTTAATCATAAACACAAATGTGACAAGGTTAACATGTGACCTCTACACAAAATTTTAAAAACTGATACAGAAATAAAACACTGAAACAAAATTCTGTATCATTTCTCTTACGAAAACATTTTTGACGTATAGCTGGCCACTTGTATTCAAGGATACCCATCTACTAGACGCTTGCTCAGGTGCATTTGTGTTTATTCAACACCCACAGAGCCCACCTGTGGTTTATACTGTAATTATGCTGAGCAGACCTTAGTTACAGTTTCTGCAAAAAAGTGTGTTATCTAGTATGATCGACAATTTGAAAAAGGCCAGCATGCTCAATCCCTCGGCCACAATGACTTGTAACTTTTTATTAGCACAGTAATTGACACTCCCAAGGTTTCTGTCTACCCAATTTCACTCAGAACCTGTGGTATGGTTTTCAGGCACTTTCCAAAGGTGCTGCATGCTGGGATTGACCTCTCTAGTTTGATAACATCAGGAAGTCTCCTTCCTAACAAATCAACCATGGTGAGATTTGAACCCGGGTCTCATGATCAGAATGGGAATGTTCTAACCACTCTGCCACATGTCCATGTCATTTTTAAATTAAATAGCAAAATATCAAATTTATAAGGATTTTTCCAACTTGTAACTTATTTAATTGTTCTGCCAGATTGAATCCATATTTTCAACTGGAATATAGTTGATGTAATTCAATCACACATGCATGCACACATAATCTTCATTGTATTTGCTCATATTTCAAACATATCCAGAAAGACAGATACAGTGATGAAAAGTTCATGTTTAAAGAAATATAAACAATAAAAGACGTTTCAAAATTAATATGTTTACTTTTTCCATTTAAATGAGAATAACAAATTAAGAGCATCTACAAATTAATATACATATGCAAATCAAGTTATTGTTGATGTCTAATGCTGATGTCCAAAGAACATACACAGTTCACTAGTGTGATATCTTCATCCATATTTCAACCACTTTTATTTCAATATCCAAGTTGATTGATGTAGGTAAGTCGAACAAGCCTATCTAGTTTTTGGTTAACCATTTGATATGATCACCATTGCAAGGATGAAAACCACTCAGAAATTCAAGTGAGTGTTGTCACTTATTAGATGAACTGATTCACACTGATCTTTTATAACTTAGTACACTCCAAGGTGAATGGAAAAGCAAGATGGCATCCAAAAATCTACGAAGATATCTTCATGATCAGCATTCAACATCTCAATCATTTGGAATCTATTTGAACCCAGACCTTTAGAGTACACAGTGACCTTGATGCCAAAGCTGATTCCAAGTTCAAGTTGACTTCAAACTTAACTGCTGAAGAAGATGAAAAAATTCATATATATATGTATATATTGTGTGTATCTATGCAGATTTCTTTCATTCATACATGTTTCTTCGAATAATATAGACAAGTGTTGTCGATTTATTTTATGTAAATTCTTTTCATATGCACGTGTTTATCGTTGCTTAGAAATCATCCATATAAACAATAACAGACTATCATCACTGTCTTGTTTGTATATTGCTTAATATATTGTACAATAATTGTCATCTTTGATAATGGCTTATGTAAGCTGAAAGCTTAGATTGGATTAAAAAATATGGATCAATATTGATAAGCTTAATAACATTATCATTAAATGAAGAAAGAAAATCACAGACGTTATGAAAAGAATTTACATAAAATAGACAACACCTGTCTATATTATTTAATGAAACATGGATATATATATATATATATATATATATATATATATATATATATATATATATAACATGAAGTGGCGCCAGTCTGTTTCATGCTAAATGCAATTATCAGTGTATGATGGTTATGATTAGCATGAAGCAGACTGTGACCTTTGGGTGTTGAATTCAATGTCCACTTTTATATTTACATATGCTCTATCCCTGATATTCAGCATTTTAACCCATAAATATAAACTACCTTAAAACTATATAATTTCTATGCTAGCAGTTTCTTCTCTCATATTTCTTGCTTAGTGAACTTCCCTTATTGCTTCCCAGTTAATTGTGAACTTCAAAAATTTAAATGTAATGACAATCATTATCTTCTGATTTTCATATTCTCTCACACTGTCTTAGTGTCTTGCTTGAAGTGAAATCATTAATATATACATATAGGTGTTTTTACATGTCTATGTGAAGAGAAAGAGAGGAACAATGAATATAACTTTGTTCACTTGATTTCTAAATCAATACCAATTTTAATAATTTATACATCTATGTGCATAACATCCACACACACACACACATATATATATATATATATATACTCTTTGAAGAAGTCAATAAAGAGTATTCAGTTCAAAACTGAGATTGACATGAATGGCCAATTTTAAAGAAAGAATTGTCAATTTCATGAATTACTTTGCAGTAACTTTTGAGTGTCATCTCCACACAAGACATTTATTGAAGCACTTGTCCTTGTAGACAAATTGCCATATATATTTTGACCATATTTTGTGTTGCACATTTTACAAGACAGTAATTATAAATTAATGAAATCAGAAATCATTATTATCAGGGGTGTTGAAATGATCTTGGCTTTCTAAAAATCTGACTAAATGACCAACAATCAAATTTCTTTTTTTTTGAAAGGCTTCTTGGTTGAACTAAGAACTTTTCATATATAATGATTTACTCAGACTAACAGCCTGATTTTGGTTGTTATAGACACAGTTTCAGTAATTGTACTATCCAACCTTTCTCCTGTGTCTCCCACAGTTGTTAACCATTCATGAAGTTTGAATCAAATCTTTCGGTCAATCATCAGGGGTTAACTGTACTCATTCTGCTGCCCAATGCTTAAGGAAATCTCATAACAGTAAATTCTTTGTCTTTGCAGTGAACAATCTCCTCATTAGGCCTAGCATAAAAATGGCCATCATATGAGTCCTTTTAGTTAAAGATGATCATTATGAGTAAAACTCCAAGATTCTATTATTGAATGCTGATTAAATAAAGAGTTTCAACTTTCTGGGAAGTTACCAATTATGAAAGATACGTGAAGAAAGCTAGAGTTGATAACAACTTAACAATTAGACAGTTTATAATAAAGACAGAGTTAAATCACTGTTCCTATTTTAATCAGGTGAAAATAAAACTATACGTTGGAGACTACAATGCTTCAAGTTCTGTCTATATTTCTGAGATAAGGTATTTGTCGCCATTTTTATTACAACGTTTCGACTGTTGTACGCTCCAGCCTTCTTCAGGTGGTTGGAATGTCAAACTGAACTCTTTATTTTGCTCACTGGGGTAGACTGTTCTAGTTCCATGTGCCATGTTTGATGTATGTCAGTTATCAGTTATCTCCTGTTAATTTCCCTCTGAAAGTTCTCCACTGCTTTAACCAGGTATTGAACTCACAGTCTTTGGGTCGTGTCACTGGATCTAACCAACGCCTTTAGCTTGGTTAGATTGGTTAGATCCAGTGACGGGACCCAAAGAGTGTGCCATGTGTCCTCAAGCACACATGGCACAGTGGCATTGGTTAGATCCAGTGACGGGACCCAAAGAGTGTGCCATGTGTCCTCAAGCACACATGGCACAGTGGCATTGGTTAGATCCAGTGACGGGACCCAAAGAGTGTGCCATGTGTCCTCAAGCACACATGGCACAGTGGCATTGGTTAGATCCAGTGACGGGACCCAAAGAGTGTGCCATGTGTTCTCAAGCACACATGGCACAGTGGCATTGGTTAGATCCAGTGACGGGACCCAAAGAGTGTGAGTTCAGTATCAGGTTAAGACAGTGGAGAACTTTCAGAGAGAAAATTAACAGGAGATAACTGATATCCATTAAACATGGCACATGGAACTAGAACAGAGTACCCCATTGAGCGAAATAAAGGGTTCAGTTCGATGTTCCCACCACCTGATGAAGGCCGGAACATACAACATCCGAAACGTTGTAATAAAAATGGCAACAAAGATGAGGGCAATATTCCGAATAATGTAAATAATGCTTCAAGTTGTTATAATGTAATGTCAAAGAGAACCTTTTTTATTATCTTCCATCAACATGGCTGATGCTAACACTCTAAAAGAGCAACTCATTGATACTTTCTTGATATTCTATTAACATATGAAAGTTTCCATTGACATGAAGTGAAATGATTATATTGAATCAATTGCTAGCTCTTCTTCTAGGAATGTTAGTTCCCTAATGATGTGCTATGCATTTTTTCTTTTTCTGACTATTTATCTTGCACATGTATAAGTCTACCATTCATCAACAATAATTTATTCTACTGTACTTCTCACTTATGAAATACTGTTCCAAATTCTTGCTTTTCAATAAACTAAAATCTTAAAAAATGTAAATGTGATATCAATCATTATTTTCTGTCCCCTTTGAATCCTATTCTTTTATTGTTATCTCTATTTCTATCTTTCTCAGTAACACCTTGCATCTTCATGGCTTTTATCATCTTTGCTTAGAGTGAAAGAAAACATTGACTACAGTTTCGAAGATAATTATGCAATTTTTAAGGCACTGAGGATTTTCATACAGTTTTGAAATATTTTTTTTTTAATAAATGATAACCAAAGTCCCAAGAGCTACTCAGGGTAGAGAGTTTTTAGGTTGGTGCAAAAATAATGACGTAATAATGTCGTTTTTTGACGTATTTTTAACATCAAAAAACGACATTATTACGTCATTATTTTTGCACCAACCTAATATTAAATAATTTTTTTTGAATGGACATTAGAGGAGGAACTAAGTATATATTATGATGATATGCATGATAGATAAGAGTTAGAGCCCTAAACTTGAAATGGTTAAGATTATAATGATCTTCTCAGAGGTCTGTTTGACAAAGTATGGTTCTCAAGAACTATCAGACTAAAACTGCCTTCTAAGCAATACAAAGAGAATAAGAATGATTCAACCCTGTGTACATGTCCTGGCAGATCATAGTTGTAAAGGTCTGAACAGGTGAAACTAAAGCATGTAGCTTATTTAGAGTTTTCTCATGAAAATAGCAATAAGTGGATAGGTTTACAATGCTGCTTATAAAAATAAAATTTTTGTAATATCTTGATGAATGGGTTGGCAAATTGAAATTGGTTATGCATTAGTTGATTAGCCACTTGAAATGAAAATAAAATATATTCAAGCGGCAAAGAGTAAAGGAGTAATTGAATTATTATGAAAGAATATACATGATTTTACTAAAAATGGTAAGATTTTTACTTAAAAGCTTTTTGTAGACTTCTACAACAGGCACTGCAAGTAAAAATATTTTTTTTTTTTTAATATTACTGGAAATTAAGCACTCCAAATCACGAATTAAAAAATGTTATTGAATTTTATGAAAGTTAATAGAGGTTTCAGTTTTCTATGTAAATTAATTGTAAATTGCTTCCTCTATGGAAACTAAAACAAATATGCTTGTACAAAATGTAAAAACATTTTTGAAATTCATAATCTGAAGTGTTTTCTTCTTTAATTTCTGTCTATTTAGCTGTTCAGATTCTAAATAAAAAGAATAAAAATTTATTTTACATTTTGAGAAATCATGTCAGTTGATCATATTTGTTTGTTCTTTAGAGGGGGGGGAGCAGTTTCCAGTGATTCTTTTTTAAAAATTATTTTTTTCCATTTTCAATATTGATGATCTCTGTTGTTTAATCTATAAGAATATGAAAAATAAATTTTAAACAAAATTATTTCTGGTCACAGTGCCTGCTGTACAACTTCACAAATATTTTGACATTGTTATTTTTTCACTGCAAATAAATAGAATGTGAACTCAGTCAGGAGTATGATGATAAACTACATCCAGCAGCTAGACCTCTGATTGGGAAATTGGAGGTTTTAAGAAGTGTTGAATCACCTCTTAATTGATGTTGTTCCTAGGCCTATCCGGACCTGGAGTGGCACCATCGGTAAGGGTACCAGCTATGAGCAAACAGTGAACCTTCAAGCAAAACATAATAGTACATTTTTATAATAAAATTACCAACAATAAAATTTTATAATAAACTGACAATCAATGAACAAAAATATAAAAATACATTTTTTTGGTAGTAAAATTACCAACAATAAATTTTATGCTCAATAAATTATATTTCTAAAAAAAAATCATATCTTTACCCTGAAAGTATAAAATTTTGTACAAAATATTAGTAGCTGAAAGCATAAAATTACTTATTTAGATTTTGGCATTAAATAACCCATACAAATTGACTATGTGAACTGTTTGACTAATTTGTGAAAAAAATGTATTTCAAACAGGATACATAAAGAATAGAATTGAGGTTTAAAATTGTCTATACAGTTTTGGACTCAAATAGCACCCAAAATTAATACGTCCTGGGTAAGACAATAAACTACATCCAACAGAAAGGCCTCTGATCAGAAGGTTTTCAGGAGCATGGAACCACCTCTTAACTGCTGTTGTTTCCAGGTCCACTATGTACCAAGGTGGTAGCATCTTGTCCCAGCTATGGGCAAATAGATGATCTCCCCCAAACTGAGGTCAAAACAGTATAAAAATGTAAAAATAGGTTTTAATACCAACAATACATTTTCATAAAAATTATTACTAGCAATTAATTTTTAAAGTAAAAAAAATAATTACCAGCAATACATTTTTGAAGGAAAAATATATTTTACTAGCAATACATTTTGGGGAAAAAAAGATATATTGCTGCTAATATATTTTTGAAAGATTTATTACCAGCAACAAAAATCTGGTTGGCATTAAAATAACCCATTGAGGCTGATATAGTGCAAAACAAAAGAAACCAAACCAAAATTAATTCTATTCCTCAATTTCTTAATTTGTTTTTATGATTGTTAAAACACTTGGATATAAGTAAAGTGTACAAGAATAAAGTTCAATTTATTATTTTGGAAATGTTTTCATAACTTTTGCTTGAATGAATGGACTTTTGTCAGACACATATGCATAAAAAATGTTCTTCATATGCCCTCATAACATAGGCAATCATGGCTCTCTACAACTTCCTGTCCTTTGCAGCTCTTAATAAATTATTTCTTCTAAACCCTGTTCTGCCATACATTTACTCAAGCTCACTAAGTATGTTATGCATTGTTTTCTTGTTTCTCTTGCCTTCACTTCATCCTGTGAGTATCAGATTTTCCAGGCCCTCTTTCTTCATTATGTGCCCTAGAAACCTTAACTGTCTCTTCCTGATGTTAAGTATAAGTTACCTTTTTGTTTCCATTTTCTCTACAATTTTGTCATTTCTTTCAAGTTTGGACGATGGTATACTCAGCATCTTACTGTTCTTTTTCAGGTTTTGTTCATGTGTGAAAGGAAAAATTCAATACATGTATGCTGTAGATCAGAAGATGCTAGTTCTTTTTTCATCTTGGGCTGAGGTGTATTGCATAGGCTATGCTGCAACAGATACAGTATAGCCTATGCAATACACCTCAAGATTCACTAGCAGAGTAACTTCAACTTTTCCTTCATTATTTACAGAGACATTTACATTTCTTGACATTATTTTTTCTATATGAAAGATGTTTCTGACAGAATAAATAATTGTCTTGTTTTGTCTCACTTTCTGGCTTGTCTTTTTTTCTACACTTGTTTTTGTCCAACAGAGGACCCGTCACCTAGTTGCAGCAGTTGGATGCCAAATGCAATTAGTTGCGAGTTTCTTTACTTTGTGTTAATATTACAAGTTTAAATATTTAAACATATTCAGGTATTGGTAGGACTTTGAGCTTCTGGTTATAGTTTTGAATGATTTTTTTAAAGTTTAGTAATGGAAGTTTTTATATGTGTTATTGTAAAATCTGAAGGTTGCTATGGATAGACCAAATATTCAATAATGTAATGTATCAATTGTAAATTGTCTTGTACTATTGAAACATTAAAAATAAATAAATTTCCTTTAAAATTGTAGTAAATTATTTTTATAATTTTAAAATTCATGAATGTTAAATGTTATATTGGATGGACCAAGAAAATAATAAATGGAATAAACTACTACTTATTTTCTATATGTGTGTCAACCTTTCCTATTTATGACACAACAAAAGCCTTGCAGTCCTATAACATTTTAAAGCTTTTTTTAAATTGTTTAAAAGTATATACTGAAGAAAAATTTAAAATGCTAAATTTTAAACATGAAAAATATTTTCTTATTTTTCTAAGAAATTGTGACTAAGTTCAATATGGTCATGGAAAAGTGAATAGCTGCTTTTTATACAAATGTATCCTTATTTATTGTCATAAGTGGAAAATAATTTTTATATACTTGGTTCTCGGTCATGTCTGAACTGGACGTGACTGCCAATAAAGCCTTCTGGCATTAATGATAGTAACTGAATAGTTGTTGCTATAGCAAAGTCTTGCAGCAAAAAAGACCAGCCATGTTTCACAAAATGTAACATGAAATATATATATATATATATATATATTACAATGAATCATTAATACAAAATGCAAAAAGTAGATTAGTAAAGTTAACGATATAAAATGGTGAAATCCCTTCGCAAACAACATTTTAAAGGGGCATTAACCTACAAATTACTTGCTAAATGCTATGATCCTTATTTTTAAAAATTATAAGTTGTATAAAGTCATTCGTTAATAAGCAAGTACTTTCAACTATACCTTCAGTCATCTTCAGGCATGGAAACTATTTTCATTTTTGGTAAAATTCAGGTAGCATCTGCAACAAAAAAATTAAATGCAAATCAAAGTATGTTTTTTTTTTTTTTTAAATGTGTTATTGTTAATGGATACAAACTTTTGGAGCATGCAGTCGCAACGCTAAGGTTGAATTATTTGAAAATTTAAGATAGTACGTTTTTTTACTAATATGGCAATTTGAGAATTTTTTTTTGTTGTAGGAGTTTATCAGTCAATGTGGCATGAACTAAATTGTTCAATAAATAGAGTAAGGTCTCAGTTGTTATCCTGAAGATTTGCTCATCGGATCAGTTCTTTTAAATCAAATATGGGGTGCAGTTCAATTTATATTACAATGAATCATTCATACAAAAAGTAGATTAGTAAAGTTAATGATATATATATATATATATATATATATATATATATATATATGTGCATGTGTGTAAGCATATCTCTTTGCATTCACAAATGCACATATAAAAAACAATTAAACTAAATTTTATTAGTTTTTTCACAAGGCAGGTAAATGTCTTTTCCTTGCTTTTTAAAGTTAAAAGAATTACACAAGCAGGTCTCTCCACTTAGGTTTGCTGGGAAAAATGATGTGGAAAAAAAAATGATGGTCTGTTTTTTTTTATGGCTAAAGCTAAAATTTGTCATTTTTCTTATTTTTTGTGAAGCTTGATGAATGTTCTGTGCAATGTAGATTTCTCTATTTTTCGACCAGGAAAGTAAAATAGATTTCAGAAATGAAGAACTGTCAGCAAATCTGAGTCTGATAGCGCTAAAGAACAAACAGAAAATCTTTGAATGTTTCAAATGCCTAAGTCTTCAGCTACAAGCATTTATATTTTATTCTCTTAAATGATAGTGTTTTGCTTTTTTTCTTTCTACATCTGATTGACAATTTGATTTCTTTTTTTCATTTTAAGCGTCAAAACTTACACCACCCATTATTTACTTAGTTTTTATTCTTTTATTTTATAGTAGTGTTTTCTTACTCATTGAACTTTTATTTAGCTCTATTTTTTAGATTGTTTAAACTCTTGGTAACCTTGCAAGTGCTTAATCTCAGGTGTAAACTTTGACGGCTGCTGGAATCAATAACCAGTTGTTATGTCTGTAGAAGCTATATTCTTAGCTTGCTTCAAAAACAGAGAGATGACGACACAGAGAAAAAGACAGAAAGAAAAGAAGAAATAAATCAGTGAACTGTCAGACTTTCAAACTATGTCTTCATAGGTTAAGTACAAAGATATTTTCCTTGCCTTATACTTATAAATGTCATGATATGATACAAAGGACTTTTCCTAGAGATCAAAACTTATGAATATTCAGACTGAGTGGATGTTAGTATAATTTTTTTTGACATTTTTTATCAAGAAGGTACTTGAAATGAAAATTAAATTAAAAGCAACAGGTTTTTCTGAATTTTATTTTAAATAGTAGACAAGAGTAAAATGAATATATTATAATTTTTTAAAAATAGAGCATTCATTTATTCATCAAATGAAATGAATTCTTGCTGTAATGAGAGGAGAGCTAGAGAAGAAAGATTTATTCTCATATTTACATTTCTCCCATCATGGGTATTGCTGTATCCATGATATAATAACACTGATATTTCACGGACATAATGAAATAGATGAATGGAAAAATGACAAACATGCTTATTTTCTAAAGAATTTTATAATGTTACATTGTACATAAAATTAGATATATACACAAGTCCCACATGAAGAAATTATAACACCTATATGCAACAACAAAAGGTGTGTAAGAAAGAGGAAACATATTTGTAATATTTCCTAAAGGGAAAACTGGAGTTTTTTTTTGTTTTTTTTTAAGCTTAGCACCCCGAGCAAGGCATGAAGCCACTAGGATACAGGGGGGTTGCAGAAGATTTGTAGTAAGAGCAGATAGGAGTGATAGAAGAAAGGATGAAGGGAAGGGTAGTGTGTAGATCAAGGTAACTGGAGATGTCGATTGACATTACATTTGAATAGTTGGAGATTATAGCTATCAGGGAAACAGTAATTGGGAAGGGTGTTCCACAGGCGAGAGGTGCGAGGTATGAAGCTATTGGAGTAGAAGAGATGGCTACATTTTAAAGGTTCTACAGTGTAAGGGTGAGAGCGGGATGCCAGCCTCATAAGGCGCTTGTATTCATGGAGACTGGGGACCAGGGAAAGCAGCTCATTGGAGCAATTGCCATGAAAGTATTTGTAGAAGAGAAAGAGAGAGGTGACGGTGCGTCTGTGAGATAGTGGCTGCAGGCGAGACGCCAGATCAGGGCCAATCACATTACATATCCGTCTCTGGATCTTGTCAAGAACAGAAGGTGCCCCAGACCATATATGGCAGCAATACTCCATGCAAGGGCGAATGGTCATTTTGTATATTTGAAGTATCGATTCAGGGGAAAAAAATTTCCTGGTACGGCACAGAGAGCCAACTTTCCTCGCGGTGGACGATGCAATTGACTCAATGTATTTGTTCCATCTAAGGTCAGCAGTCAACGTGAGACCGATCAGACGCAGGGAGTCACTCTCAAGAAGTTGACTATCAGACATTCTAATGGGGGGCAGGTAAGGATATTGTGGGGAAAAAAGGAATGGCTTACCTCCCAAACGCCCTCGTGTCTGTCTGGCCTGTGGGTTACGAAAGGAAAGGATCCAAGATGGCGTCCGTGACTTTTAATATTTACGGTCTCGTGCGGTCACGCAAAGTCGCGTTACACGCATGGTAATGAGGTGTTTCTGGACTCCATAAAAAAAGAAATGAACAGGACACTATTTTTTCACCAGTGTTCGGTGTACATGGCTTTGCGTTGCAGCGTGTGAGACATTTTCCGACGGAAAGAGTTGCGTCCCTTTCACCCTTGAATTTGACACCCTTGCTACAGATATCTATGGTGGTTAATGGAGAGTAGTTTAGTTTTTGAGGCGTTAAATTTGACCATCCAATTGTTGCCCCAGTTAACAACCGATTGGAGGTCCATTTCAAGACGTGCGGCCAGGTTAGTTTTGACCGCGACACTAGATTTGGTTTTGAGTTACGGCCATATGTTAAGCCATATGATTTTTTTCTGTAAGACCTACCATTGTGGGCTAGGGATGTCCTTCTCTAGGCTCTACATCACAACTGCCCTTCATCAATCGATCTCCTGACATAATTCACCAGCCATTATGTAACCCTTATGACTATCTCAACAACAGCTAGAGAATGACTGTTTGTAACATTGCTATTTAGGAAGAAATTATTTTGTTTTAGAACAAAGCCACATGTGTAGGGCACCCAGTAAAAATCCCTCTTGTAGAAGTCAAGTGACTTACCTGCCAACATGGCTGCCTCCTTCTATTTCCTTGCAAAAGCTGATTTTACCTTATTTTATAGGAGAGCGCCTAATACACCAGTTGGGTTGGTCCATTTTGCTAGAATGGACCTTCCCAATACATTTGCATGAGGGGTCTTTGTTCAGCTATATATTTCTCCATAAATGACTCAAGTCAGTTTTGGCTTTGGCTACATTTGCCTACTTGTGTGCTAAACCTCTGGCAAACTAGCTAATATTCAACATGGCGCTGCGAACAGGATACGAAGACTGGCAAGAGCTACTTATCAAAATTGGCATTCCTACCGACTCTGCCAAAACCTATGCTGAATCGTTTGTGAAAGAGAATATTACTAAGGATAGCCTCTCTATCATAGACCGGGAAATCCTTAAAGAACTAGGTGTCACAACCATGGGACATGCCCTAGCTATCCTTAAGCTATCAAAGGAGCAACCTTTGACATCAGACAGCTATACGAAGGCCCTTGCAGCCAAACTCCCCCAGCTCCATTCAGAGATGACATCACAACAATTCCGAAAGTTCAGAATTGATTGGGAGGTATTTGTGCAAATGACAAACATGCCCCCTACACAGACCAACATCCATTTATACAACTGTGCTGATGAGTCTGTGCAAACGTTGATCATCAATACATACCCCAAATTTTTCTCGGAAAAACCAAACAGACTCCTGAACATGTTGGAGGCATTAGTTACCCAAAAATCGAACCCTATGGTTCATAGATTGTCTTTCGCTTCGATTTCCCAGGGACCAGGCGAATCAATCCAGCAATTTGTTGTCCGCCTTAAGGGTACAGCACAGGATTGTGACTTCACATGTCCCATTTGCAGTCATGACCTATCTGACATCTATATCAAAGACCAGCTGGTCAGAGGTACAGCAAATGATGCTCTCCAAGCAGATTTACTAGCAAAGGCCAGCTCATTGAAGACCCTTGACCAAAACATCAACCATGCTGAGGCATTCGAGGCAGCACTGCGTGACCAAGCACGAATGGCAGGGTCAACTGAAATGTCAGCATTGCGTGCATCAACCTATCGCAAAGAAAAAACAACACAAGTGGAAAAAAATCCCCCTCAATCCAGAAGCCCCAAAAAACTGATTATAAAACAAAACAAGTTCCGCTGTAGTGGATGTGGTAGCCACAAGCATGGCATCCCAGGAACCAGCACCCGCCAACAGGCATGTCCTGCCTGGAATCAGACCTGTGACTTGTGTGGCATCCAAGGTCATTTTTCAAAAGTTTGCCGATCAAGAAATCGCTCTAGTGAAGTGAGAGGCTTCCAAGACGATGAAGCTAACATGGACAGTTTGATTGCACATGTAGAGTTTGACCAGGAGACAGGCTCATATGTGTCCTCTAACAAAAATAGTGTTGTTCAGATAGAAGCAACACTGGTCCCATTCTCTCCAAAGCCAGACCCCAGAAATCCTGAAGATATTCCAGGTAATCAAAGCACTCGTTTGAAAATCTTCCCAGATAGTGGGGCCACCATTTGCCTTGGAGGACCCAAGCACCTACATAGCATGGGTCTCAAGGAAAGTAACTTGATCCCATCAAAGAAAGTTATTCGTGCTGTGGGTGGCTCAACCCTTATAAGCCAGGGATGGTTGCCTATTCAATTTAGTGTTGGAGAAATGTCGACAAAGCAAGCATTGTACATCTGCAATAACATCGATAAGATATATTTTAGCAAGGCCGCCTGTATTGATGTTGGCATACTGTCTCCTCACTTCCCCACGCCTATGACTATGACAACCCACAGCAAATTAGATTGGACAACCAACGATCACACAGCAGCTGTCGAGCAAAAGCAACTCAGAAGATTTCAGCTACCAGATCGCCCTGAAGAAACACCCTTTCCAGCAAACGAAGGAAATGTGGAGAACCTAAAAAAATGGTTACTGAAACAATTTGCTGATTCAGCATTTAATACTGATGGGCAATTCCCAGCCATGTCTGGTAAACCAGCACATATCCACCTGAAAGAGGGGGCAATCCCTAAGGCAAGACACAGACCAATACCAGTGCCATACCATTTAAAAGAACCAGTGAGGCAAGCCCTTATGCAAGATATAGAAAGAGGCATATTAGAACAAGTGCCCATTGGTACTCCAACAGATTGGTGTAGCACAATGGTCATTACAACAAAAAAGGATGGTCGACCGAGGCGTACCATCGATTATCAATATTTAAATTCGCAATGCAAGCGAGAAACCCACCACACTGCCTCACCTTTCCAGCTGGCAATGCAAGTGCCACCCAATACCAAGAAAACAGTACTGGATGCTGTCGATGGCTACCACTCTATTATATTAGATGAGGAGTCCCAACCGCTCACAACTTTTATCACAGAGTGGGGAAGGTTTATGTACCTTAGGATGCCTCAAGGCTACTTAGCATCTGGTGATGCATACACCCGTAGATATGATGAAGTCATAAAAGATATTCCCAGGAAAATCAAATTGGTTGATGATACTTTGCTCTACGACACCGGCATCAAAGAGGCATTCTATCATACCTTTGATTTTCTAATGAGATGTGCACAAAATGGGATTGTACTCAGCAAAGACAAATTCCAGTTTTGTAAGGACACTGTTCAGTTTGGTGGCCTTCAAATAACTTCATCGGGAGTATCTCCCTCTGAATCTATGCTTAATGCTATTTTAAATTTCCCTGTTCCGAAAACCATCACCGATGCAAGGTCTTGGTTTGGACTGGTAAACCAACTTGCCTGGGCATATTCATTAAGTCCCATTATGCTACCTTTTCGGGACCTTGTCAAAAAAAACTCAAAATTCACCTGGAACCAGACCCTTGAGAAAGCATTTCAGGAATCAAAGCGGGTCATTGTTGAACTAGTAAAGCGGGGCGTCTCAACATTTGACATCAACAGAATTACCTGCTTAGCTCCTGACTGGAGTAAAGACGGCATGGGATTTTTACTTCTTCAGAAACACTGCACATGTGCAATCGAACGAGCCCCTGTCTGTTGCCCTGAGGGCTGGCATCTTGTGTTTGCTGGAAGCAGATTCTGTACTGACGCTGAGCAAAGATATGCACCCATAGAAGGTGAAGCAGCAGCTATCAGCTGGGCACTTGAAAAGTGCCGCATGTTCATACTAGGTTGCCCAAACGTTATAGTCGTGACCGACCATGAACCACTCAAAGGACTTTTTGGTGATCGAGATCTCAGCAAAATTCACAACCCTCGCCTATTCCGACTCAAAGAGAAAAGCTTGAGATATCGTTTCACCATGCAACACTGCCCTGGAAAATGGCACAGAGCCTCTGATGCTATTTCCCGCAATCCAGTCACTACAGTACAAAGCCTACTTGATACATTCTCTATAGAACCCTCCCTTATAGAAATTGATGAATCAGATGAGACTTGTGCAACAATGAGATTGACAGCCCTCACATCAATATCTCAATTAGATGATAATCCTGCCATAACTTCCCCTGACCACATTCGTTTTGCTGGTCAAGAAGACACACAATACACCCTATTACGGAAAACCATAGACAATGGTTTTCCAAACAGTCGTCAAGCAACACCACCTACAATCCGGGAATACTGGGAAGTTCGTAACCGCCTAAGCAATGAAAATGGTCTAATACTACTTGACAGGAGAGTAGTGATACCAACCTCCCAGCGCAAGAACATATTAAAATGCCTACATTCAGCTCATCAAGGAGTAGTTGGCATGAAAGCGCGTGCCAATGACTCAGTTTACTGGCCTGGAATGAATGCCTCAATTCGCAATTACAGGTATAATTGCATTACATGTTCAAGGAATGCCCCAAGTCTACCACATGAACCAATCCAAATGACACCTACACCTGAATGGCCATTTCAACAGATTGTAATGGATTTGTTCTATGTTAAATCCTTCACATATCTTGCTTGTGCAGACAGGCTCACTGGATGGCTCATTCTGTACCGCATCAAGCCAGGGCAAGCGGTTGCTTCCAGGTTGATTTCCATCTGCAGAGAAATATTCCAAACATATGGTGCACCTGAGGAACTTAGTACAGATGGTGGACCGCCATTCTCAGCTTACTCATTCCAACAATTCCTAAAAACCTGGGCTGTTAAGCAAAGAATTTCATCAGTGGCCTATCCCCAGTCTAACGGACGTGCAGAATTGGCAGTCAAGACTGCAAAAAGACTCATAAAAGACTGCACAGGACACCAGGGTTCCTTGGACAATAACATGGCAGCACAAGCAATCTTGCAATATAGAAACACCCCTATCCAAGGCATTGGCTTATCACCAGCGCAACTCCTGCTTCATAGACGTCTTCGAGATTTTATCCCATTGCACCCACAGTTATATAAACCACACCCTGAATGGATAGCCGCAGCGAAAAAACGAGAACAGAGATTATCCAAACGCAATGCAGACCTCATCGAGAAGTACAACCGTACTGCACATGCACTATCCCCACTTTATAAAGGTGACACAGTCTCCATTCAAAACCCAAATAGCCGTCGATGGGACATAGCTGGGCGAATAGTAGAAACACTTCCCAACCGTCAATATAGAATTAGAGTTGCAGGATCAGGCAGAATAACCCTGCGGAACCGTAGGTTTCTAAGGAAACTTGAAGCACCCATAATCAAGACCCCCATACCAAGCGCCATGCCTGTGTCACCTGAGCCGACAATTACGGATACATGCAGACCACATCAATCTGCCAAAGACTTGGAAAATGGTGACATTACATTACAAAATAAACCAGCGTCCCAGGGCCCTACTCAATCACAGCCATCAAGAACGAGGATTCCCAGGGCGCTATCCCGACTACTCTCGTACAATCAGCCAGGCAATAGGGAATTAATTCCTCCCCAACGGCCAATATGCTTCCGCAATGGGGAGAGGAGGGAGATGTAGAAGTCAAGTGACTTACCTGCCAACATGGCTGCCTCCTTCTATTTCCTTGCAAAAGCTGATTTTACCTTATTTTATAGGAGAGCGCCTAATACACCAGTTGGGTTGGTCCATTTTGCTAGAATGGACCTTCCCAATACATTTGCATGAGGGGTCTTTGTTCAGCTATATATTTCTCCATAAATGACTCAAGTCAGTTTTGGCTTTGGCTACATTTGCCTACTTGTGTGCTAAACCTCTGGCAAACTAGCTAATATTCAACACTATTGATAACCTAAAAGTCTAACTTCCTGTATATTAAACAATGTGGTAACAAAAAAATTATTTGCCTTGATAAAGTCTGTCAGTTTAGTTTTCTTTTAATATTATTATTTTCTCCTCTGATTAATCATTCTATATTGTTTGTTTACAATCGAGCTGATGTAATAGAATTATTATTTATTTATTTCAATTATGAGATGAAGTATTTTCCTAAGTTCCCTAATTCTGCTATTTTCTTCCTAAGTTCCCTAATTCTGCTATTTTCTTCCTAAGTTCCCTAATTCTGCTATTTTCTTCCTAAGTTCCCTAATTCTGCTATTTTCATTTCTGGGTCCATGAAAGTAACGGGAAGGAGAAATAAATAAAATAACTACCCTCAAAAACTGACTTGTATTCCATAACAAAGAACCAACACTTGCATTTTGATTTCATAATGCTTGCCCAGTCAGTATTCTATCTAGAATGTTCCAATTAAAATATTTAATTGAAAAATGAATAAAAATATGATTAATATAAAATCTAATAATCACTTCAGTCAGTAGCCTGACATCACTATTTATACACCTGGTGTAAAACATATATTCATAAGTCCAGAGAGTCACACTTGAACCATGTCTCAGTAGTTATTCATTTTCTTCCTATACGACAGTGAGGAAGGAGAAAGTTTGAAAGACAATTGGATTGAGATGGACACTTAGGCTTAAAAGCAGAAAGAGACAGTTGAATTTTCTGGGGCACATTACAACCAAAGAGATATTGAAAAGTTATCAGCCTGACCCACTTTGTGAAATCAGTATTTTAATAAATAGTGATTTTGGAAAGTAAGTTGAGCTGAGAACATTTAGTATTCTCTCTCAAAAATATACACATACATTTTGACTGTATGTCATTAGGTATACAATTCTCATATTTAATTATGACTGTATTATTTACATCTCTTTAGTACAATTTTTAGCTCATTTATACAGAACAAGATTTTCACTACCTTTTTTTTTTAATTGAGTTCACCCCAAGGAAGTAAATAAAGCCACCGAAACACAAGAGATTGCTTGGTGTGGAAGAGTTAAAAGCATGAACATTGCTAAGGAGTGATAACAGATAAAGAGTAATGAAGAAGACAGCAGATAGTGATTGAAAGTATTTAAATTGTTGCAGATTCAAAGTTAGCTGGAAAGTGAGAAGTGTGAGAAAAGAAACTTAGTGCAGAATTTATGCTTTATATCTAGCCAGCTTGACTGTAAGTAGGTCATGGAAGGTAGAAAGTTTTTCCGCAGCTTAACAGAGAGCAGTTTAGTTTTAATTAACAAACCTTCCTTTGCCCCAGTTAATAACAGACTGAATGTTGTCTTGTATATCAATTGCCATTTTGACCATATCAAACTGACCATATTTACGATTAAGAGAGGAGTAAATGGTGTCATTAGCTGATTCAGGAATTGATCTCCTGACACCTGATAATCACATTACTGTTTAACCAAGGCATATATCCACCAGGCAAACTTCTTGATGAACCTTGTTTGGAAGTCAGTGTTTTTTGTCACATTGGCTTCATATAACTATGATAATTTCACTCTGATTTTGAGAAACTCTCTTAAATATCCACTGTTTGATTCAAATTATTGTTCTCATCTGAAAGAATTGTTCTTGACATGCAAGATTATGTATCATGCAATAAATAAATTCAGCAAATATAGAAACAGTTTCGAGGTTGATATTTTCAATTAATGTTTCTGTAAAGAACTGTGAATTTTATCATTTGCTGATTTCAAGTTTTTACAAAAATACAAGTAACATTCATTTATGACTCAAGTCTAAATGTCTAATTGCCAACTCAATGACACATGAAGTAATTTGTCTGCAAATAAAGCTGGAAAGACAAGATAAAAGACAGTGCTATGTCTGTATGCATACTTCATAGAGAAAAGATAATTTGATGCAAATAGTGTACAAGTCTATTGTGGATGAAACTATTCAATGTGTAGCATATTGTCAAAAAATATTAAATTTAGGAACATACTATTCATTTCATTTATCTTTTTTCTTTCTTTTTTCATTATCTAAGAGAGAGAAAACATCCTTTTTATAGATTTTGTATATAATTAAAGTGAAGATAAATCTGAAACGGCCCTTTTAAAAAAAAATGAATTTTCTACTTTTATTACCCATTTGGCACGGCCATTTTTCTGACCTTTCCCCACTATTTAATGATTAAAAGGAGAAGAATTTTTATATTTCTCTCTATTCTAATGACAAACATTTACAAAGGATATTTTATAACACCTGCTGAATGTTATTTTTATCCAAGCTATCAATATTCAAAGACAACCTTAAATAAATAAAAAGAAGCTCTCTCCTCTAAATGGACATGTATTATTTATCAGTCAAATGATAAAATCTCAAGCACAATACATCTTATTTAATAGTGTATTATGGAAAGGGATTTTTATTCACATTAAATAAAATATTAGTGTAAATTCTTGCATTAAAATTCACTTATAGGTATAAATAATTTTTATTTTGTTTGTCAACGTTAACAGTTTTATTCTTCAAATTTCAAGTACAATTATATATTATTCACTTGTATATTCACCATTATTTGTAATGTGATATTTGCCAGTAATCAGTCAATTCTATGATAAAGTCGAGTAAAATTCTGCATTAATTGATGTGAAAAATATTTTACAAACTCTTGACTCTCCTTTTTCTTTTCATTTTCCCCATGAAAGCATTTTGCGGTGATTGAAAAAAAACGTAATAATCAGTTGACACAAGATCAGGTGAATATGGAGGGTCAGGTAGAACAGACCAATCAAATTCCAAAGATTTTTCTCTGTTATTCTTGTTGCATGCAGCCTTCCATTGTCTTGGAGGAGGAGGACATTTTTTTTTTTCCTTTTTTGATCAAACCTTTCTGGACATATTGCAGCTGCTGGGCGTATAAATGTGCATTTTGTATTTTATTGTATTTTAAGAACTCTGAATGAATAATATTCTGACAATCCCACCACCACTACTTTTCTTCTTATGGGCTCACTTGTGTGTTTTTTTCCTTGTCATTGAAGCCTGTCATATGTAATCAGTTTTTCATCACTTGTTATAAAATATTTTTTTCTTCTTTTATGTGTGGTGCCCCTTCAGGACGTAGGAAATCATAGCCCTCCACATCTTCTATTGTAGCTCTTAATAGGTTTTGTCTTTTTGTTATTTCTCTCAAACCTTGATCTTCCATCCATTTGCTCAAGTTCATTAAGTATGCTGCACAGGGAGCAGTTAGTAAGGATGATACATTTTTCATTGCAATTCCCAAAACTGAAATTAATTCAGAGACCATTATTTACCATATCATTACGTCCAGAGAATAGTTTGCGTGTGTCTATAAAATTGCTGCAAATTTATTCATTAATAAAATCAAATTAAAAAGTAAAGAATAATTAAATATAATGTTTATTAATGTAAGAATATGAATAAAGTCATACAAAACATAAATAGATTAAGTTCAGTTATATTAAATTTATATGATAAGTACCATATTTGCTGGTGTCAAGGACATAGCTTTTTTCCTCAAATAAGTCACAAAAATTTGCTAGGCAAAGGTTAGGGTTTTCATGCTAAGCCCAGAGTAAGTTTATCTATGCAAGATGGTAAACCAAATTCCTGGGTAAATATGGTATATTTTTAGAATTTATCATAAAATCCTGCAGGCTGTATTTTTTCCATATAATAATTTACATAAATATATTTTTCTGATTCAACTGTGAAGCTCAAGCTGTGGCTCTAGTTATCTTTAAGGCATCTGATAGGGTTTGGATTGCCATCCTTCTATGTAAACTTCAGGATACATTATTACAGGTTGATTATTTGATTTAATCCAATCATTTTTGTCAAACCGTGAAATGAAGTCATCCTTAACAGTTTCTCTTCCAGTTTCTTTCATACAAATGCTGGTGTTCTCCAAGGCTCTATCCTGGCTCCTACACTGTTTCTGATCTTCATCAATGATCTTTCTGATGTCATCAGTTCTCAAGTAGTCATCTACACAGATGACACTACCATTTACTCCTATCTCAATAGTAAATCCGGCATTACTGACAAAGTTAACCTGGCCGTTGATTTCAAAAAGGATCTCCAATCTGTGGTTGACTGGGGCAGGAAATGGCTTGTAAATTTTAGTGCCTCCAAAATGAAACTGCTCTTATTTATCCACCATAGAGAAATCTCCCTGCCTCCTATCTGTATGGCTGAGGCTCAACTTTCTGATTGCATCTCACTGCACTTTCTTGCTCTCACATTTTCCACTGACCTGACGAAGAACAACTACAATGAATTGATAGCTATGGCTACCACAAGGAAAGTTTCTTCTCTGTGTCATGCCAGAAGGTCTATTTCGTCTGAGTCCATCCTCAAAATCTACCATTCATCTTTGCATTGAATACTGGTGCCATATATGGCCTTGTGTCCCCGCTGTTCATCTTGAGGCTCTCAACAAAATCCAACAACGGATATGCAATGCGATAGGTTCTGACCTGGGATCTCAACTCCAGTCACTTTCTCACAGATGTCATGTGGCTTCCCTCTGTCTTTTCTACAAATATTTTCAGGGAGACTGTTCTGACAAGCTATTTTCACTGGTGCCCCAACTGCATGAATTTAAATGTGCTACTAGGTTGGCAGCTTGGTTCCATCCTTTTACTGTCAAAACAGTTAAATGTAACCGACTCTTCTACTCTAACAGATTCTTCTCTTGCACTTTCTGACAGTGAAACTCCCTTCCACTTACTTGCTTCCCCAATAAGTATAATCTTCAAAAATTTAAATGTAATGTCAGTCAACATCTTCTGATGCCTTGATCTTGATCCCTGTACTTCTCTTTATCACTTCCTCAAACACCCCTCTTTGCTCTTACTTTCACTCTCTGTAACCTTTGCATACTAGTGGCACTCTAGCCTCACTTAAGGTGAAATGCTTAAAAAAAAAAGAAAATTACAACATTAGCACTAATATTTAATTTGCATAACAATTTTCAAAAACATATTTTAAGAAATATTTCTTCCATGTTATTTGTTTTTAACGCAAATTTTAAAAATTGTTGTATATAAGCGATATTTCCATTGATAAAGTTTTCTTTTTAAATTAATCATGTTAATATCGAAAGAAATTATATCTGCCTTGTCAAAATTCATTTGCAAGTGAGAAAACCTACAGTATTTATAATAATAAGCATTGGTGTCATCTGATATATCACATTATTAAAAATAAGTTGAACAGAGTCCAAAAAAGGCATAAAATTATCTAAATAAGCCAAACGTTAACCAATTTTATTAAAACTGTACCAAACTCTTTAAACAAGTGAAAAAAAATAATAAACTTGCTGAAATAATTTTTATTATTATAAACATCATAAAATTATTCAAATGTCTCTCTCTGTTGCTATGCTGAGAGAAGAAAATTTAAGTTGATTCAATAAAAACAAAATGTTATCTATACAGAAATTTTGGAGAGGAAGAGAACTTCCTTGACAACATAATTTTTCTCTCTTTTTTTTTTTTTGGTTAGTTATATAAAAGTTTAAGTCAGTCTTGCCTTCCAGTAAGACAGCATAAATTAAGCAAGCCTGGTATATAGAGATTCTTACTTTGAGGCAGCATGCCTCCATTGCATAAAAATAGAAAGCTTATGAATTGTTCTGGCAACAGCTTCCTCTTTCACAATTATTCTACACACAGTAATCTTTCAGGCAGAGAGAAAAATGACAAAGGAGTAGGATTAATACAAGATAAAATACTTCAGAAAGTCATTCTACCAACTATCCAAAAGAAAGCCTTTCATCATATCTATCATAACAGTGTATGCACCGACAGCACAAAGTAAAGGAGAGGAAATCAAATCTTTCTACTTCATGCTAGACAGTGCCAAGGCTCTTTGCAAATCGCAAGAAATAGTCAATATCATGGGAGACCTAGATGCCAAAGTAGGCAAGGAGATGGCAGGGAATATAGCAGGAAGATTCAGGCTAGGAACCTGCAACGAATGTGGAGAAAAATGTATCCAATGGTGCACAGCCAATGACCAGGTAATAGCTAACACATGGTTCCAAGAATATTTGCGACAATTATGGACATGAAGAAGCCAAGGACGAGAAACTAAAAACCAAATTGATTATATAGCTGTTAACAAAAGATTCAGGTATGCAATGATTCACTGCAAAACCTACCCAAGTGCCAACTGCGGAAATGATCATTATCCTGTTATCTGTAAACTAAGAGTGAAATTGTGGAAATTGAAGTAGCCTAATGAAGTACCCAAGCTACAATACAACAAAATCCTGGGTAACTCGAAACCTGAAAGAAAAATATATAGACAATGTGAAAAGAAGATACAAGGAACACAATGAAAATTTAGAATGGGATGCACTAAGAGTCACTTTAGTGACATCAGCAAACAATATCATCACAAAGGAGGAGGGACGAAGAGGAAAAAAAAATGAATAGATGACTGATGAGATTCTTGATATTATGGAAAGGAGACAGATAACTCTACCAAGATACAGAACTGAATACAGAAAATTACACAATGAAATAAGGACCAAATGCAAGCAGTCTGAAGAAGAATGGCTAAACAAAAAAAATGCACAAGCAAATAAAGCAACTAACGGGTCACAAGAAAGTGCTCGTCAACAGGCTGTTTAAAATCAAAGGATTGAACACTCATATTAAAGAAGGAAAAAATTTTTCAACACTGGAGCAAATATATTGGAGAACTCTTCCATGGTGAAAGAGAACAATCAGCAATACACAGAACTACTGACAAAACTGAAATTCTGAAAACCGAAGTAGAAGTTGCACTGGCCAAATTGAACAGAAACAAGGCAGCAGGGCCAGACGGAATTATAATGAAAATGCTGAAGACTTAGATGACTTTGGTATAGACAAGATCACAGAAATAATAAATGAAATCTACAACAGTGGGGTTATACCAGAAGATCTTAGCAGATCGATCTTCATAGCAATGCCCAAGAAACCAGGTGCAAATGAATGAGAACTCCAATGAACAATAAACCTAATGAGCCAAATAACAAAACTCATCATCCATATTCTGATGAAGAGAGCATGCTGCAGAATCAGGCCAGATAGGACAAGAACAATGTTGGTTTGTTGAAGACACCAGAACAATGAACATAATATTCATGCTCAAAAATGTTATCAGAAAGAGCAATACAGAAGACCTTCGACAAAGTTCACCACAAGGAACTGCTCAGCAATCTTGATATATTCAGGAAGGATATTAGAATAATCAAGAATCTATACTGGCAGTAAACAGCATGCATGCATGTAGAGAATGAGTTCAGCAAATATACAAAAATAAAAAGGGGAGTAAGGCAAGGATGTTTCTTCTCACCAGACCTATTCAACCTATACATCAAGGCAATTCAGAGAGAATTGGAAATCCTACTTGAATTCAGCATTGGCATCCACAACCTAAACAACATAAGATATACAGATGATACAGTACTGATAGCAGACACAGGAAAGAAATTACAAAACCTCCTACACAATGTAGTGAGAAGAAGGGACTAAGGATAAACTACAAGAAGACAGAATGCATGGTTATCAGTAAAAGGATGAGCCCAAAATGTGATTTGCAGGTCGGGGACACTAAAATCAAGCAGTTTAAATATCTGAGAAGTGTCTTGACAGAGGATGGTAAGTGCGACACTGAGATCTGTAGACATATTGGGATGGCCAAGCATGCATTCCAAAAGCTGGGCAGAGTATTGCATGACAGGCGGATCTTTTTGGTAACAAAGAAAAGAATACTTAGCTCTTACGTGACATCTGTCCTTCTTTATGGCAGCAAATGTTGGACAGTCTCATGAAAAAAAGACTTGAGGTGATGGAGATGTGGTTCTACAGAAGGATGCTGAGGATATCATGGATCAGGCATGTGAGCAATAATGAGGTCTTAGAGTGGATGCAAACAAGGAGGGGGCTTATACTTAACATCAGGAAGAGGCAACTGAAGTCTCTGGGACACGTAATGAGAAAGGAGATCCTGGAGAATCTGATACTCACAGGTTGAATAGAAGAAAAGAGTGACAAGAGAAAGCACTGCATGACATACCTAGTGGGATTGGGGGAGGTGGCAGAGGGAAAAAATTTATTGGGAGTGATAAGGTATAGGGGGAGATGGAGAGCCATGATTGCCTATGTCCTGAAAGGACATGGCACATAAAAAGAAAAGAAAAATCTTTCTTCTTTTTTTTTTTTAAGGCTATACAGTTGTGGGGTTGATGATCTTTGGTTTCTACTTGTAATTTGAGATTTAATGTAGTTTTTATTGTTTTGCAGTTTTACAGAACATCCTTATCCCAATATAGAGCAATTTTTGGCTTTGTAAAGATTAATGAAAATATATCTTGCATGTAAAGATAAAATCTTATATATCTCAAATGTTAAAACATACAATATTTAAAAAGTACATATGGGATGTTCTTGTGTCAAACATTTGAGTCCTTTCATGTAAGAGAGAGAGAGTCCTTGTAGTTTTAATATGTATGTATGTATTTCATTATGATTCTCTGTGAAATTCAGGATCCAGATAAGATAGGGCATAGGAGAATGGGACAGAATTATTTCATCAACTCTCTACTCTCTTTGTCTGATCATCTCTATATTTATACACTTTTCTGAGACAATGAAATTAATTTCAGATTGTCTTTTGCTTTCTGATTTGTTCAAAGGTATGATTCCTGTTCTTCACCTAAATTTAGGAATGATGACCTCTCTTATTTATTCCTTTTTTTATTCCTTTTTCCTTTCTGTTATACTGGAACACACCTATTCTATTGTTAATAGACTCTCCCACCTACAATAAGTAGGAGTAGTAGAAGTCGCTCAGTGAGCTGGTCAGTCAGTTGATGTTGGACAACTGTTAGTCGGATATTAAAGTATCAGCCACCCCAACTAGATTACTGCGTCATCACCTATTATATCAAGTTCCTAATGTTTTGTACGTCGAACCTATTTTAGGATCGACTTAGTACAAATACAAGCCTCCACTGTGAAACCAATACATAACAATTTCTTTATGGCAAACTAAAATGGTTCTGTATTGTCCCATTTTTTATTTTATTTTTTGATTTTTTGAAATAGTGACATTTTTATTTTTCTACCACGACACAGTCCATATGAAACTGGACATTTATTTATTTTTGATTGCAGAATAGTCCTTTTTGTAATTGCCCAATGTATATCTGTGGGACCACACATTAAACTGACCTGTGTGTCATAAGTATGCCTGCATGAAGAGGAAAATTAATAATATTGCATAAAATAAATGAAAACAAAGACAGTGCATTATTTATTTAATGTTTTTACATGAATTTAAGACATAATATATCAGTTCTCTTTCTAATCACTTGTATTTCTGAAGTATGTGTCTCACCCTAGATCAGACCCTCAAAGAAGCCAGGTGAGGGGATGACTTAGTTGACCTCCCAGCCACATGATTGGCAATACAAGTGTGAGAAAATCAGCAAAGCTTTAATGAGCTTGAAAGGGTAGGAAAAGAATTGTACTACCTGCAATTGTATAAACACTCAGACTGCCTATTTTGGATGAGGGATCTTGAGGCTGCACACAAACATACTGGCCAAGAGTAACGGAGTAATTTACAAGTTGAATAAAATGTAATGTTAATTATAACAGAAGTCTCATGTTATGAATTTACATGACTTAATAACATTTGGTGCAAAGAAATTTGTAAGTTTACTCATTTGGCTGAGTAGTACAGACTCAACAATAATTGAGATTAAGTCTTCAATTCAAAGTTTTTCTTCAACAAAGAAAACTCTAGACCAGTTTCAAAGCAAGGATAGAAAAATTCTATTTAGCCTATATCTAGGAAGAAAAAAGATGGAATCATACCATTCCCTTTGTTGTGCAAAATTGAATGCAATGAACTTGACTACAATTTGTACTCAGTATGCTAAGTCCACTTTCTGAACAAGAGAACCAATGCCTGAATAAGAAGTCTGTAGTCATCTTCCTTGCATCACTTTTCAGTGTATTACTTGTTTCTAATAATCACTGTTGGTTAACAACTTACTAAGTCTCTCTTCTTTTATGTGCTTTGTCTCTTCAAGAAATGGGTAATCATGGATCTCCACAAGTGTGTATCCATCATAGCTACTAGCAATATTTTTTTTGTTTTTACTATCCTCCCACTCCCTGTTCTGCCATCCTTTTACCTTCAATATAACCTGTGAGTGTCTAATTCTCCAGCCTACTTTCTTAATTATGTGTCCCAAAATTTTAACTCTAAGTGTCATTTTTGTTTCCTTTTTCTGTAAAACTTCCTCAATACATGTATACTCCCTATGGGCGGATTGATATCACATAGTACATTATCAATTTTTCTTTATTTCGATTGAAATTTTTTTTTTTTTTTTACTTAGTACTTTGCTTAGCTTTTGGAAAGCATCTTTAACTACTCCAATCTGCTTTTAGATTTTGGTGTCATATTTTTCCGTCCTCTGTTAAAACAGTTTCCAGATATTTAAAGTTCTATACTTGCTTGATTTCGACATCTCCATTTTTTTAGCTTACACCTTAGCCTTGCTAAAAACCCTATATTCTGTTTCTTTATGGGCTTACAGCCATATCATATTGAACCACAACTTTCTGTATGATCTCCAAATCAAACAATGTCAAGCCTGGTCAGTACTTAGATGGATGACCACTTGGAAATACCCCAGGTGATGTAAGCTTGAATGTGCAGGTGATGGAATGTATAATGCCTCGTAATTGGAAATCACGGAGCTGAGTTTCAGTTTGAGTCGGGTTTGTTACTTACACACCAAAATCCTTGGAAAAGGTATATAACCCACCTCTTCTTTCTCTGTTGGTTAATTAGTAAGACTAGTATCATTGAACTATTATTATCTCTCTGCACTCCAAATACTTACAATCAAAAACTATTTTCTGGCTTTATATAACATGCAAAGGGTTGATAAGCTGTTGAAAATGAATCAATCAAAATGTTTTCTTATAATCAATGGTTAGTCCTTTCTTCCTTGCTTTCCTTTATTAACTTGCCTAGAATTTCCTTTTCTTTATGAATTTGCTAATAATTCCAAAATGAAGTTATTTCCTTCAACACACAAAGCAAGAAATGTCTTTTTATTCTGACTAACAGTCAAAGCAAACAAATTATTTTCTCTTATTTGGTATTCAAAGAATTATTTAGAAATTTAATATCTGAAGTTTCTTTGGCTACCTACTGATTTTATTTTCAGATATATCAAATGCTAATTACTTCTTTCCTCCTTTGGATTTAATAAATAATTACCTCATCAAGATGCTGCTTGTGAATTTATATTTAATACAATGCATAAATATTGCAAAATCAAGTAACATTGAAATATGCTGATCATAGTGGAGAGATTAAAAACAGTATGGTGGCAACAAACTGATGATAATAAACTATAACTTTTCAAAATTAATGTCTATAATTTTATTCAAATGAAATAAACTCATACAGAGGGGGAAAAAAAATCATAACTCTCCATTTAACCAAAAAAGAAAATTAAGGAAATTCTAATTTTTTATCTATGTGTGTTCCCGAGATAAAACTTAATACAGAATACCCCAACCAATTTAGGAGCATATTGTACCTTTAACCCCCCCTGCCAAGTAAAGTGCCAAATTTCATTAAAATTAGACAAGGAGTTCTTGAGGAGGGTTTGTTTTCAATACACATTCTTATATCAATCCATCTATATAAACAAGCACTTGCATATTATTATGTGTGTGTGAAAAGTAAGAAACATTTATAAGAGATTATAACATTATTAAATAAAATTGGATTTTTATAACACAACATATATTTATACAATTCATTACACTACATTAGAACTTTTCCATAAACAAATACTGCAGCATCCTCATCTATCAAGTACTTGTCAAATGTAATGTGTATCACTGGAAGATTGTCTCATGAGTTGATGGTAAATAAATAGATGCATGGTGGTTTGCTGCAGGATGTGTGTGTGTGTGTGTGTGTGTGTGTGTGTGTAACGAATGCACGGCCACAATTTTCGACGGATTTGCACCAAAATTTACATGCACATGCTCCAAGTTAGAGGGAAGGCCAAGACTAACTTTGCATTTCCCAACTCCCATCGATAGTGGAAATAATCGATTTTTCATGCTTCTACACCAGTTTTCATGTAGTTTGTGGCCATTTTGTACTGACAATAGTGATAGCCAATAGCTGGCTGGCAGGAAGATTCTATTGGCCAGCGTGAGAGCCAACAGCTAACTGACAAGAATTTTAACTAGCATGCTAGCATGCAAAACAAATCGATAGATGCACTCGTCACAAGTGGGAAAAATTTAAATCTGCATGGCACTTTGCTCCAATTAGCTCATTCGCTTGCTTAAACTCAACGTTGATTCTGATTCCGCAGAACTGGGTTGGGAGTAAAAAGGTATTTCTTGTTAACATACTTTTTCATTCGGGTTTTTCCAGTTACGAGTCCTTTTTTTACAGCTGATCGTTTTGTGTTCATTTTGTTTAGTTCTTTTTTCGTAATAGATTTAATGTTTAGTATAGAGCTTAGAAAAAATTTGCAGTGTGAGATAGGAAAGAAGTAAGGCATGTAGCAACATCAGCTTGGCAAAGGGCACTCCTTTAAAAGCAACGAAGGGCAAAAATATTTTAAGTCAAGTGACAGCGATTGCTGTATGAGTTGTACGATTTTTTAATCAAGCACGGGCAACGCCTGGCCATGCTGCTAGTCTATACATAAAGAAAGCATTCTAACACAGAAATACAATTTTTAAGGTTTTTTTCTAACAGACATACAACTGTTTATTTTTTTTTAATCAAGTTCACCCTAAGCAAGGCAGTAAAGCCACTAAGACACAAGAAGTTATTGCATGTGGAAGAGTTAGAAAAAGAAACACTGCACAGGAACGAGAACAAAAGAAGAGTAATCAGAAGGACAATAGATAGCAATTGACATTGTATTTAAATTTTTGCAGATTAGAGTTGGCTGGAGAGTATGAAGCCAAAAGGGAGTTTCACAATTAAGTATGAGAAAAGAAACTGTTTATGGTTATATCTAGCCAACTCAACTTTAAATTGGTGAGACCTTGTCACCGGATAGTATTGTGCTTAAATTCAAAGAGTCTAGGTACCATAACAAAGATGTTTTCCAAACAATTACTATGCAAGTATTTTCAGAAAAGGTACAAGGAGGCAACCTTACAGTGGTGAGAAAGAGACTGAAGCTGAGATGCCAGAGCCGGATCAATAATATAGGCAAGAAGTAAGGCATGTAGCAACATCAGCATGGCAAAGGGCACTCCTTTAAAGGCAAGGAAGGACAAAAATATTTTAAGTGATAGTGATTGCTGTATGAGTCGTACAATTTTTGAATCAAGCACAGGCAACACCGGGCCATGCTGCTAGTAAAATTGATAATATTGTTACCTCATCATTTTGTATCATGAAATGTTTTTAAAAGAAAACCAACATGAACCTTTGAATAAGTTTCTGTTGTAAAATAGGAAAAGAAAACAAATCTTACCTCACTCTATGTTCTCCCTTCTCATCAAGTCACTTTCATTGGACAAGTACACATAAAAAAATAAATAAAAAAGGATTTTTTTTAAAAACTAACCTAGATTTTGGCAACCCAAAAATGTCAAGAGAAAGGGAAACAATTTCAATATACCAGCTAATATTTCCACAATTTTTCAGTCACGCAAAACTGTTTTCAGATCAGTAATTGCCTCTATGACTTCTGAATAGCATGGAATAAACACATGAGCAACAATGAAGTTTTAGAGAAAATTGAAAACAAAATAGTGAGCTGAAGAAGATGCAGTAGTTTCTTTCTTTTCATTAGTGAATTTATTCAATCATGTACTTCAAATTGAAAAGTAGAATTCCCAAATTAAAGGTCATTTCATCTTGGCTTCTTCAATCTTCAGACTGATCAGCACATGATAGACAAAGCAGAAGAAAGAAAATAAGGAATTATTTCATTTAGTTTTTTTCATATTTTTTATACTAATAAAATGCCTAAGGGTTACTAAATTGGGTTATTTTATGAACATAATTTTTAATTATGAGGATATGTAGGATAGATAATTGTTGAGCCTGGACATGAAAAAGTTAAAGAGTGTGGTGGTTGGAGAAGCATCCTCTAAGATGTCTACTTCACAAAGTAGTAGCTGCTGGGATGAAGATGTCCAAATGGAACTTCTTTCTTATCAATGGAATAAAAAGAGATTTTTGCATTCCCCCATGTAAGTGAAGACGTCTGAACTAGTGGGGTATTAGGGAATATTGTTTTTCAGAACATTTTCCATGTAAATACTGATGAAATTGTGATGTTGCTTTGATAAGAGGTTGTAGAGTGGAAAATAATTTACCACAGACATGGCTGTGTAGATATTTTTAACTTGCTCACAGCTAGAAAGTGAGGATTGGGTACCTTCAACATCATTCTAGTAAAGATTTTTTAGTCTCATTTGATTTTTATAAACAGTATAGCAGGTGGAGTCAAGTACTCTCTGGAGTGGTATAAGGAGCCTACTGTATTCCCAGCATCATGTACACGAGTTCAACTTGAGAAATTACAAATGTGTATATCATTAATAAATGCCAAATTTTAGTAAAATGATGTTATTTATTTATTTCACTGTGGAGAAAATGATATATAAATTTTTATATATCATAAACAGTTTTAGAAAAGAAATTACAATAAAGTGAAAAAGGTTTTCATGTGATGCATTCAGACGGAAGACATGTTTACATTGATGTAACTGCGTAAGTACATAAAGGAAAGGGGAATGGTTAGTTTATTTTTGTTTACGTTTCCATCAATTTTGTGATTAAATATTGCACATTGTAATAATAGATCTGCTAAGAGAGGTGAAATATTATTAAAAAAGCCTGGATGATCTTATGATTAAAACACTTTCTAAACATTTTCCTCTTAGAAAATTGCTTTCTCTTTGAATTAAAGTAGCATTTTTTAAATCAGAAATATGGTCCATCTCATGGTGAGCAACTAATGTATTTCTTGTATTGTTTTGTAAAAGATCCCTTTTATGTTCATATAATCTTTTATTAAAATTCTTTGGGGTTTCTGATATATTTCTTGTAACAATTATTACCGGTCATAGAATAAATTCCTCTTTCAAGTTTTAGCTTTTATCTTAATCGAGTCTTTTATTGTTTTAGAAGTAGTAACACATTTTATGTTGAATTTAGATACTTTCTTTTCAACTGTATTCGTAATACAATATATTTTGATTTTTTGGCTTTTTCAGAAAGGATTTCTTTTCTATTTTGAAATCATTTTGTCGCTGTATATTATCATAAGTTCAAGTTTCAGGTTATTCTGTTGTGTTCACTCATGCATTTGGAAAAGGCAGGAATTTGTCTCTTCTCATCTCAGCTATGGGTAAAATAAAGAAAAGGACAACTCTGAATTCCAAACGTTAGAGTAAGCAATAGAAAACTATTATCTTTTCTCGTGTAATATTATCATCTCCATCAAATGAATGAAAACACATGATTGAATCTCTCATGTAACATTACATTTTACTTCACTCTGGACTTTGTTACTTGCTGTTGGCCAGTGCATATCTGGGTCCTTCCAGATCCTTATCTGAATGTCGACCTTATATTATTATTTGCAATATCTGAGAGAGGCAGTTTACCTCTACTCTAGAGTGAGTGTTTCTATATTTGCTTGTAATATAGTTCTCTCTCATGTATGCCTCCCAAGTGAAGTTAAGTCGATCATATAGGTCTGTACTTGGTTGCCA
The DNA here is from genome assembly GCA_963932145.1 of Acanthosepion lycidas. Classification (NCBI taxonomy): domain Eukaryota; kingdom Metazoa; phylum Mollusca; class Cephalopoda; order Sepiida; family Sepiidae; genus Acanthosepion; species Acanthosepion lycidas. The sequence goes on along the minus strand of OZ010576.1, from coordinate 101,182,306 downwards.
GGAAGTTACTATGGATCAGTCTTGCACATGATTTCTGAATAACACTCAGTTCAAAGTCTTTTCAAATTTTATTGTAACATAATTATGTAGAATAATGGATCATATACAATATAAGTAAACAATTCAACTAGAAAAAATGAAAATAAATACAATGTATCTGAATACAAATTAGAGACATGTTATAATAGATTATTCATCTTTATTAAATCAATGTTTTGCAGCAATTTTTAACATTAACTTGAGATTCAATAATTTAACAAACACATGAAATACTATGAATAAAGAAATAGTGAATGTTATATAGTGTTTTTTGAGACTTAGCATGAGCAAAACAAATTCATGGATACCTTAATAGTAGTTAGTTGTAACATATATAAAAGCAAATGTTGATAAGATAGTGAGGGTCACTTTCAATGGTCAAGTTTACTTTCATTTGGTATTTAATATGGTAGTAGCAGCAGTTATCACATAAGTCTGCATTATTTGTTTCCACTTTTTGGTATTTTTTAATACCTCATAAAGTCAGTATATTTTCGGAATTCTTTTGCATATTTACTATACAGATGGAGCGTGGAAAATTTTTCCATTTGGAAATCGGCAATGATGCCAAAAATGGTTCGGAACCCCAGCTTTAGAGACTTAAATTTAAGAATGGGCCAAAGTGAATAACAATCAAAAATATATATTTATATTTGTACATTTAAAGCAGGGTAGAAGAAGGAAAGCTCTTAATTCGAAACAGATTGGTCATGGGTTTACCTTCCTGTAAAAAATTTACTTGCTACAGAAACCGTAGTAGCAACAAATAAGGTATTGATAGCTGTGACCCCATACACCTTAGTGGAATCTACAAGACTTGAATGAATAGGGTGAGACACATACTGTACAATGAAAACAGGACTTGAATGAGTGAGTAGTTTAAAATTTTTTTTTTTCCTTTCTTCAATGCACTACTAAACATATCATCAGCTGACTCCACTGCATGCAAAGTCTATCCTGGAATGATTTAGAGTGAGACACATACTATACAAGGAAAATATGAAAGGGGATGGCATTAAAATACATATAAGTAAAATAATATATCAGTATTTACCTACAAATACAGCTAAATAACACTCAAGTGCAATAACTTTCTCAATCATTACAACTGTTATTGATAAATAAATAAGTAGGTGCTCAAGTACTGATAAGTCTCCATCTTCTATTCTTTATTTAGCTTTTGCTATTATTTCTCAATCACATCCATTTTCAACTTAGAGAAACCAATCCTTCAGTAATGATGACATTGATATTACTTTGAAAGCCTTGGGTCTCAAGGAAAAAGAATAGAGACTATCTGGAGTCATTCATCATTTTAAAATACAACCAGTAGACGGTGAAGAAAAATCAATAAAAAAAAAAAAAGAAGTAACTTGAACAGAAGGCAAATTACTTCAATATTATTATGAAGAAATCCAAGTTGGTCTTTGAGAATTTAATAAGAAAATCTATTTGGCTGCATCTTCATTAAAATCTGATTTCATTCTGTTTGATCTGAACTTTATCAATACATATGATGTTGATCTTAAGTACAGATATCATAAAGGCTCTAGTTTCAGTTAAGACAGACATTCATCAGAGATTGGCACACATAATGTTTTATCTTTTAGTTTATTTAAGAAAATCAAGTATCAGTTTAAAAAGGAGTTACATCCATCAAGTAAAATTTGATTCATATTATAAATACTTTTGTTATCATAATTTAGTCTGCTTGGAAATGATTTATGACCATATCATGTTGAAACACCAATTTTCAGATGATCAACAAAGTTAAGCAACATCAAGCCTAGTCAGCGTCTAGATGAGTGACTGATTGGGAATACCAAGTGCTGTAAGCTTGGATATACAGGTGGTGTAATAGATAATGCTTCAGAATTAGAAGTCAAAAAGCTAAGTTCCATTTCAAGTTGGGTTCATTATATTTACTTTTATGCAAATACTCATCAGAAAGGTATGAATCCATCTCTTCTTCCCCCAGCTATAGGTTAATTAATAGAACTTGTATCAGTAAATTATTATCATCAGTCAAAAATTCTTAAAATCAAAATTTTTTTTCTGGTTTTAAATAATCTGCAAAAGGTGGATAAGCCATAAAAAATATCAGTCTATATATCTTGAGATTTTTGATAAAATTCAAAGAAGTATCTGTTTTATAATCGATCCTGACCTCGCATAACTTTCTCATCCTCATGACATGGCTTCCCTCAGTCTTTTCTACAAATATTTTCATAGAAATTGTTCTGATAAGCATTTCTCCTTACTCTCTTGACTGGATGAATTTGAGGGTACAATTGAATTAGCAATGCTTATCTAAGTTGTTTTATACAATGCTTGGCCTGTTTTGTAAAGTTCCTTACTAGATTGGCAATGCTTATCATAGACATGTTAAACTAAGTTGTTTTATACAATGCCTGTCCTGTTTTGTAAAACACCCTACAAGATTGGCAACTATGTCTCACCCTCACCATTTTACTGTTGAACTATTAGGCTGGTGCAAAAATAATGACGTAATAATGTCGTTTTTTGACATTAAAAAATACGTCAAAAAACGACATTAGAACATCATTATTTTTGCACCAACCTAATAGCTAAATGTAATTGCCTGTTCTACTCTAACAGTTTCTTTTCTTGCCTGTGGAACTCCCTTCAACATTTCTTGCTTCCCTGTAATGTTCAAAAATTTAAATGCAACATCAATCACAATCTTTTATATTCCTGAATCCTGTTCTTTTGTTGTCCTTTCCCTCACTTCTCTTCACTAAAATCTTCTCCACCTTTTTCACTGCCTGTAACACCCTGTATCCTAGTGGCATTATTGCTTTTCTTAGTATGAAATGATTAAAAAAATTATGTCTGTAAATGAACATGAAGCAAGATGATACATAGATATTTCATTGTAGACCCAAACTATTAATGGATGTTACACAAGGTTCAACACCATTTGAATGGGAACCAAAACAACTAATAACTTAAGATGGCATTGTTTATAAAATCTATTTGAACTTACAGCCATGTCACCTTAAAACATCAGTTCCTGTATGATCATTGAAGTTAAATTGGTTAGTACCTAGATGGGAATACCAGATGCTATGAGCTTGGATATGTGGGTGGTGAATTGTTCATCAGAGAGCTGAGATTAAATTCCAGATGAGTTCATTATATTCACTTGCACAATTACTCTTGGTAAAAGTATGAATTCACCAGTACTCTCTACTAGAGGTTAATTAGTAAGATTTGTATCACTAAATTATTGTTATTATCTCCAAAAGAGAAAGATTCTTACAATCTTAAATTATTTTCTAGCTTTAAATATTTGATTAGCCTTATAAAAAGGAATCAATCAAAATGAATAATAATTGTTTTAATTGTTCAGCACTAGAATATTAGCAATGTATTAAGCCTGTAGATGTTTGTGCTAATATAATAAAAGTTTATTGAAAAAAGAAATAGAAACATCTATAGCTGAAAAAAAAGAGATACAATTGACTATTAATTATCTTGTGTCAGTAATTCTGGGAAGGCAGTTATTTTTTCTTTTGTTTACAATTATTCAAAATTAAATATTAAAAAGGTTTCAAACAAACACACACACACATACATACATTATATATATATATATATATATACAGGGTGTTTCAAAAAGAATATGCCAAAATCATAACACTGTTTTTTCTGGTTTATAGCACTGTAGTGGACTGAATCAGTGGTTATTTGATAGAGTAGTTATCAAAGTTTGATTGGGTGTCAGTTTCACTGCTGTCATTAGTATAACTTCCGGTGCAGCTGAATTGTGGAAAGATCAATCAAAATAGCGACTCCTCAGCAGAAGACGTTTTGCGTGCTTGAGTTCACGAAAAAAACGCCATTGTCATGATGCAGCGTCCTTTCAGAACAGAATTCGGCATTGATCCGCCCCATCGTGAGAGCATTCGACGGTGGGTTAGACAGTTTAAAGAGAGTGGGTGCTTGTGCAAAGGAAAGAGTCCTGGAAGTCCACGTGTTACAGAGGAGCGAGTGGAGAGGATTCTTGATGCATTTGAGAGCAGCCCACGTAAGTCCGTACGTCGAGCAAGTCTTCAGCTTGCCAACCCTCATACCACTGTCTGGCATGTGTTAAAAAGACGATTACACAAGAAACCATACAAACTAAGCCTTTTCCAAGTACTTATTAATGATGACAAGGTGATGCGGAGGACATTCTGTGAGTCAATGCTGGAGATGGAGGAAGGTGATGAAACTCTCTTTTCATGTTTAGTTTTTAGTGACGAAGCGAATTTCCATTTGAGAGGCACAGTCAATCGTCACAATGTGCGCATTTGGGGATCAGAGCACCCACATGAAACTGTTGAGTATGAAAGAGATTCCCCTAAAGTGAACGTCTTCTGTGCTGTGTCTTAAGACAAGGTCTATCGTCCCTTTTTCTTTGAAGGAAACACCGTTACAGGACAAACCTATCTCGAAATGCTCCAAAACTGGCTATTCACTTTACTGCAAGCAGATTTGAATGACTTCATTTTTCAGCAAGATGGAGCACCACCCCATTGTCATCTCGGGGTTAGAGCTTATCTGAATGAAAACATGCCTCAGCGATCGATTGGGAGGAGAGGTGCTAAAGACCTTGCTCTCTGTGCTTGGCCTGCCAGATCCCCGGACCTCACTGTGTGTGACTTTTTCTTGTGGGGGTAGGTTAAAGACCAAGTTTTATATTTCAGCTCTTCCAGCAAGTATCGATGATTTGAAAGATCGAATAACAGCTGCAATCAACACGGTGGACTGTAACATGCTGAGGCACATATGGGAGGAATTCTCATATCGGCTTGATGTTGTCCGCGCTGCCGGTGATGGTCATATTGAGCACTTATAAAACATGAAATGAAACTTGAATGTATATACAACACATGTGTTCATGCTAGAGGTTTGTAATTTTTTCGTTATTGACACATCACGTGATGATTTTGGCGTATTCTTTTTGAAACACCCTGTATATATATATATATATATATATATATATATATATATATTCTTTTTACAGAAAATCTACTCAATTATCTTTATAATTATTTCCAGTAAAGAAAAAAATAGCAGACTGACAATAATTTCAATCTGCAGTGTAATAAGATGACATATAAAAGCAAAATCAGAAAACAATTATTTATTAAACACTTGCAAGAAAAATAGCAATTACAGAAATACAGCATACTTATTTTTCAATGCATTTAATTCAGTTATGAATATGAATTTTATTTATATATATATATATAATATCTGTGTGTGTGTGTGTATGTATATCAAATCAGGCATTCCAATGCAACCCACAATCTCAAGAAAATCAGCACACTCAACAAACAAAATAAAACAAAAAATAGCTCATATATATATATATATATGGGGACACATATACATATATTTAATATGTGTGTGTGTGTGTATATATATATATATATATATATATTTTAAAAGGGCTGTGGTGAAATAATTTATTACATGGAACCTTAAAGTGGTCTGTTTTTATTTAAATTATCTGCTCTAGATTTTATCCTCCTTGGATCTACCCATACAGATTACCTAGTTTTCCATAAACTATATATATAAACTTCATGTATTAAATATGCAGTGAAAATTTTAAATTTAAATTTATTATCACAACGTTTCAGCAATTGTGCTCTCTGGCCTTCCTTAGGTGTATATTGATCTGGTTAACCAGCAGGGAATTCTGACCTGAACCCTTTATTTAATCTACAGGGACAGACTGCTCATGTCAAGGGATGTCATCTGATCCTTCTTTGATTTAGTATTGCTTAGTTATTACCTGCCCGTTTGACTGAGTGCAAGTAAACACTGCGCAACCAAGGGATTGAACTCACAACCACAATGTCACCAAATTCACAAACCAATGCTTTTACCCACTAGGCCATTGTCCCGTAGACGACAGGAGAGTAATAACTGAACAGTAGTAAATAAAATGAGATCTAGATGATATCTGCAGACATGAGCAGTGGAATGAGAACAGTCTACTAGACACTTTTCCTCTCCAGAATCTATTTTACATATAAGTTTAATATTCATGCACACTTTGAATATTGGTGCAACATATGGTCTGGTGCTTCTGCTATATATTAACATATTCCTGATAAAATGTTATTGGTCCTGACATGGTATCAGTTTTTCCCCACTACCTTAATATAGCTTCCCTCTGTCTTTTCTATAAATATTTTCATGTTAATTGTTCAGATGAACTTTCCTCTCTGGTTTATAGACTTTATAAATTTAAGCACAATACTAGATTGGCAATGAGATCTCATAAATTTACAGATTAATTAGCTCAATGTAAATATAAGTTCTATGCTAATATTTTCTTCTTTCATAATTCTTGCTTGTGGAACTTTCTTCCAGCTGCTTGTTTTCCAGACAAATTTGATCTTCAAAAGTTTAAAATCAATGTCAATGGTTATTTATTGTCTTTTTGATTCCTCTTCTTTTATTGTTTATTTTTCTTAATAATTTTTCTTTTTTTTTTTCTCTTTCACACTCAGCAACCTCTTGTATCTTGCTTGAGATGAAATAATTGAAAAAAAACAACTATTTTTTGTTTTTTTTGTTTTGTCAGATGAGAGTATTTTCTATTTTTCTCAAACTTCAAATGTATCTTCAAGTGGAAGGAGTGCCTTAATGATTTCTCTCTTGGACAACATGATTTTGAATGCTCCACTTGCAAGTATTCTGTTCACTATTTGTTGAGAAAGTTCTCCACCAAGAGCTGCTCATTTCACAGACAGACTTAGTTTCTTCTGTGCAATGCTCATTAACCTGCATTCTCTTTGTTTTGAAAATGCTTATGTTATAAAATAAAATAAGACATATCTCGGCTGATTTACAGGCAAATACTCAAGAGCGAGAGCCGGATGTGAACGGGACAAAGCCCCATCACAAAATGACCATTATCTTTGTTTACAAATGTTCCTGACACATGAGTTCCGGTTGAAAAATGAAATAATATTTAAAGTGTTCTATTTTTTGTCCAATAAAAATGCTTCCCTCTTAATTATACTCGCTTCGTTTTTCGAGGCTGTTAAGCCATAAAAAATGCTATAAAAGGGGTCACACGGAAGTTCAATGGGCAGTCAACAGGTGGCCACGAAAGGGACCTGTTCACAGTCAGGCCAAGCGGTCAGCACCATCAACATGTGTGAACTACTATGAGAGATCGACCTAGATCCGAAGCCGGCTTATGAACTATACCACAAGGTAGCTGTCCCAAACCCTCACATTCCTGTTGAAATAAACCACGTAAACCTATTTCTGCTGTTGTATTTCTTTCTTGCAACCATACCCTCGTCTGTAACAATTCTAATACAAAGAAGATCTTAATACTTAAAAAAAAACAAAAAAAAATTCTAGTTTTAAAAAAAGAGAAAAAAACTATTAATTTTTTTTTTAACTTTTATTACTTCTTCTTGGAAATTATTTTTGCTAACAATAAATTAAAAGGAAAAAAAATTCTATTACTTAATTATCATTGAGCAACTTTAATTTTGATGAATTAGACATTAGATTTTCTAAGCTCAGTTTTCTTAAGCATTTGAAACCATATAATTATTTGAATTAACTTTGGTAATTGAACCAAACTGTAGTTGAGAATCAGACCAGCATGAAAAAAAACCCTGATGTGGATGTGTCTGGTGTAGGTAAGAGTTGTGTTCTCCTGAATAACTGGATATTTGGAGAAAGTAGTCTCAGCATAGATGACATCCCTGCCAAGTTATGATGGCATTTGTTGTACCTGCATTCTCTTTGTTTTGAAAATGCTTATTTCTGGCTTTTACCATATTTGTTCGCTACATTAAAAGTCTCTAAACTCTTCTTAGTAATGTTATGGACAGTTGACTTAGGATGATGATACTATGAACCTTGTCATACACTTCATTTTTATGAAAGGCCACAAAAGGTTTTTGTGCTGCCTTTGCCTGAATTATCTGGGCCATGTCCCCTTCGGGACAAGACCAATCATGGTTCTCCAGAACTTTCTGGCTACTGTAGCACTAAGGAATGTTTGGACTTTTACTATCTCTCTCTTCCCCTGTTCATTGGGCAGGTTACAACCTATTTCCCTTCTTATCTTCAATATGTGCTGTGAGTATCAAGTTCTCCAAGTCGTCTTTCGTCATTATAGGTCTCAGAAATTTCAACTGCTTTTTGCTGATTTTAGCAACTAAGACAAAAAACATTTAAATTATTCTGAAAATTTATGATAATTCTGGTATTAAAATATTGAGACTATTTAGAGTGTTGACTATTTTTTGACCACTGAGTTGCAATTTTGTTGGCAGAAATCCCTTTTTGATGAAAAAGTTTATGAGTGAATGCTAGCTTAAATAACTACTCTGTACAATGGAAAGAGCAACTCTCAATGAACAAGTTGAATCTTGAAGCAGACAGGCTACAGCAGCAGATGATCATACCAGATGCTACTCCTGTCAGATAAGAAGAAAAAACTGAAACTATAATTTGCTCAGATTAAAAAAAAATGAACAGCACAACTCCATAAAAATGTTGCCCGGTCTGATGAGTCTCAATTTCTGCTGCAATAGTTGGATGGTAGGTTCAAAATTTGGTGTAAACAACATGTAATTATGGATCTATCTTGCCTTGTATCAATAATTTAGGCTGGTAGTCATAGTGTAATATTATGAAGAATATTTTCCTGGCACCAATAAAACATTGTCTAAATGCTGTAGCTAACCTAGGTATTGTGGTTGAACATGTGCACCTACCTACTGGTATCTCCTTCCAGTAGAACATTGCACAATGTGACAAATCAAAAATAGTGAGATTAATTCTTGGAATACAGCAACGAGTTTTCTATGTTAAAGTGACCACCGCAATTATCAGATCTCAATCCTATGGAGCACTTTTGGGATGTGGTCAAAAGGAAGATCCAAATTCTGGATATGTTGCTAAACAATCTAGAAGGGTTTTTAGATACTATAATCACATCAGGGACCAAAATTTTAAAAGGGGAATATCATCAAATTTATTCCAAGAAGAATTAATGCTGTTCTATAGGCAAAAGATAGTCCAACCTGTTAGTAGAAAGATATAGCTAATAAAGTGACTCATGAGTGTATGTTTAGCCGATATGCTCTGCTTTACATTACAGTTTTGTACATTTAATGTTCATCATATTTTTAGACTGTAAATATCAATAGAATGACTCACTGAAATTTGAGATTCCTTATCGGGGATGAACCAAATAAAATTAATCCAGCAAAAATTACCAAAGAAAATTTTTAATAAACAATTTAGTACATGCATTCTTTTTTTTAATATTAAAGTTCATCTAATATAAGGTTAAAAAATGGTTCAAAGCAAAGGGTTACTGTGACATTGTTGATGATGAATGAGGTGTGACGTATATGAAAGAGGAGGTGTAGGAATTAAGGATTATGATAATAAGGAGACTGGAATATGTTAAGATGGGGGTCTTCAGTGTAACAGCCATGTTGGAGTAGGTTCAAAAAAGTAGCAGTTCCTGAGAAAAAGCTGAGTGAAACTTCCTTGTCACATTTGAAATATGGAAAAAATGCCTCACTGGAAATTATATGGCAGATCCTAGCCATAATGTTCTGATCTATTTGAACTAAAAAATGTAGCTTGTGCCATGGAAATAGTGATAAGAGTAGCAATATAGCAATAGGCTTGCTACATTGCATCTCTGAGGAAGAATTTGCAAAGTGGAAAATAAGAGTTACCCCAGAAAACCACATAAAAAATTTTGAACTATATCAATTAAGGGTTGAGCAACTCTAGCCTAGATATGGCAGCAGTACTCAATTTTTGATCTTGCTGAGTCTTTTTTTTTTTTTGATCATTTCATGCAAAGCAAGGAAACAATGCCACTAAGATCTAAGATGCAAGTGTTAACTGGGAGTGAGAGAAAATTAGATGATGTTAGCAGGGAGTATAAACAGGAACCAGGAAGACAAAAGATGACAATTGACATTGCATTTAAATTTTTGAAAGACCAGAAGTGAGAAACTATTAGAATACAACTTATGGTTAAATCTAGCTTTTTCAGCAATAAAACAATGAGACCTAGTTACCAATTTAGTAGTATTCTTATATTCATGTGCTTGAGGAGAGCTTATTAGAACAACTACTATGAAAATAGTCATAGGAAAAGCACAGAGGATCTTGTAAAATCTTGACAAAAGTGTAATAAAAGAAACAGTGAATTGTTAAAAGCATGTTTTTTTTTTTAATTTGTTCTCACATCTTGCTTTAGTTTGCCTTTAATGGTATTAATCTCCAAATAATGTATGGCTTCTTGGGTTATCACGCATATAATGGCAGTACCTTTTTTTAAGAATACATAGATGATAAAATCGTTGGCCAAGAAGCCAATTAAAGTCTGTAGCTAAAGCCTAAAAATATAATTATCTGAAAAAAATTATATGAAACCAGTGAAAAATATTACAAAACCCCACTCTTCATTAGAATTAAAATTAAGATATCAGAAACCAAATGACAAGGAAGAAAATTTACAGACAGCATCCATTTTGATATAATATTCAAATGAAATAAACACTGAGAAAGCAATAAACAGAGAGTGGATTATAGATATTACTGTTAAATTAATTTGGCCAAAACATAGTTGTTTGAACAAATTTTATTTTAAGAATTTGGAACCAAAGGAAAATTTGGTAAGGAAATGTCAAAGTAATAACTAAAGAGAAGAAACATTTATTGCAATTGTTCAGTATTCTAGGTTAAGGAGAAAAAATTTCAGTAAAATAGTTTATTATTCTGAGTTAAGGAGAAAATAACATTCATTTAACTGACATTATAGTTCTCCATATTAAGTAGAGAAAATATTTCAGTAAGATGATACAGAGTTTCCCAAAAGTCACCAATTTCTTTTCTATTGAAGCTTTGATGTCATTTCATTTTTTTTATTATGGGTTCCCATTTTGTATTTATTTCTATGCTAGACATACTAATGAGGTCCTCATAGTTTGGCCAAAATATTTCTGAAAATACTAGTGTATTCCAAGTGATAAAAAATTCTCTTGTCAATATATAAATAAGTATAAATAATAAGTATCTTTCAGTAATTCAGGTCGAGAGAATAAAAAAAAATTCTCGGCATGATAATATTCTCTTTTGGGTTAATTGAAACTTTTAATTATACATTTGCAAAATGGCTAAGAATCTAACAAATATTAATCAGGATCATCCTGTCACTATATTTATCTCCAAAATATAAATATAATCTGTTGGAATCCACATAGTAGAGTTTCATAGTGTTTTAAAACCTTTGAAGCCCTTTAGAGGGTGGAAATTACTCTACAGTGCAACAGCCAACAAAATTTACTTGTAAATAATTATATTAAACCTATTTATGTTATGTTATTTACACTATTTATATTCACAATGTTGTGGCCATTGTACACTCCGGCCATGTATGTCGGAATTTTGAACCAAACCCTTTCTTTAGTACATGAGGGTAGATTGTTCTTGTTCCACATGCCATGCCTTTTCTGGATAACTCAGTTTAAGTTAATTCTATTTAGTAACTCCAGGTTTTTGTTCAAGTCGGCTGTGGTCATTTATTGAACTCACAACTCTTTGGGTCAACTCACTGGATTACTGTAACCAACACTTTTATTCACTTGACCAAAACATTGAGATGAGGACAACAATTCGAACAAAATAAATCATTTAAATAGTTACAATACCTCATCTCAGAAATATAGACAGATGTTATGTTATGTCCTTTACACCATTTCAAATGTTTGTCTATTATCAAAACAGAATGAGAGTTTCAATTGCTTGCTAGAGAGCTATTTTTTGAACAAATATGATTTTTTAAATTTACAATTGCTTCCTAGTAAATATAATCTTTGCTAAAGAGCTCCTTTGTTCTCATTTTGAAGTTAGAATTTGCCTTTTCTGTTGTCTCTTTCTGCATATAAATCCAATAAGCTCAAAAGCATAATCCTTCATTTTCTTCTTCTCTTCTATCTATGTTTTTCTTATCCCTTCTTGTAAGCATTTTTATGATTCTGTTCTTTGAGTTTTCTCATTTCTTCTCTATTGAGAGAAACATCTTTTAAAAATCATCTGCATAATCATGAAATAATAACCAACATGGTTGTTTGGTAAATATCAATAAAAAATTATAAAAACAAATATCACTGTTCTCTGGTTTCATTTGTCAACAGAATAAATGAACACCAAACACACTTCCAGGTCATTACTCATGGAATTTATTCCTGTGCACAGATATAATCTGATTATAATTGAAAGCATGACAAAGGCACGAGATAGGTAGTGCATAATTCACAAACTATCAAGTCAATAAAAAGAGAAATATTCATAGCAAAACTGAAGCCAATATTAAGAGTGGATGGATATTTCATTGATTTCTCAGAGAATTTATTCTGTAAAAATCAGTTTGAAATGGCTTAGGTAGCTTCCATCAGAAATAGCTTTGGATTAAGCAAGGTATGCATTGTAAAAATATAAAACAGAAAAGACTCACAAGCAACCTTGAATTATTTTATCTTATTGTATATAATTGTACATATTCTTTTTACCAGATAAGTCTAGTCACCATAGTTCACATACCTCTTGAAAAAGATTAATCTATATCAAATAGAAAACAGCAAAAATGAGTTGCACACAATGTTGCAAGTCTATTGCTACTTCCATGGCAAAGGTTCAGATGAGCTCCATTTGTTGAGCCCTTTACAGCCATTATCTGCTTTGCTATATCCACAGGGTTGAATCACTTTCCTTCCCCCTGTATTCCATTAATAAGATGGATGTTCCACTCAGAAGGCTTCTTCCCCAAAACTACTATATTTTAGAACACACTCCCACATGAATGCTCTCCTTAACATCTTCAAGAGTTATTTCATATCATATAACTCATTCAGTAACCCTCTATTTTGAGTGGCTCTTGAGCCTTGTATTGGGTGAAAGCTATTGAAAAATACATAATGTTTGAGAACAGCAGTTTACACATTTATTAGATTATAAAAATCATAAAATGGTAGTTGGCTGGTCTAAGAAAATAAAACTATTATCAAATGAATCTTTACTGGGTACCAAATACTGCTGACTGTTATACAGATTTAACTAAACTTATCACTTATATACTTTTAGTGTTACCAACTCTGACATTTACAGAGAAGATACACCTTGCTACATCCACAGGACTGAATCATCCACATTGCCTACATATTCCCTCGGTTAGTAGGATGTTCCCCCTCAGAGAGCTTCTTCTCAAGAACTGTTAATTTGTGGGGATAGACTCTCATATGAATACTTCCACAAGCATTACACTCTTAACCATATACCAGGAAAGGAGGGCATCTTTTTTTGCCTGGACACATTTTTCTATTTTCATGTTGCTCCTTTTGTTTTTGAGGTGTTGATTTGAAACAAGTTACTGAACATAAACTGCCATGACATAAAATTTGTTAGGTTAAAGTTAACTGTAAATATAGTGAATACACCTTTTGTTTCATAATGGCTGGCATCTGTGTATTTTTGCTGATGTATTTCTAAATTTGTTCAGAATGAATTCATAGCATTTTAGACGAAGCTATTGCACTGAAGCATTTAGTTTATTTACTTTTCAAACTCTCATGTTTGATGACATCACCAATTCCAGACCCAATGAAAATTTCAAATAAAGTTGAAAGAATAAGCTGGCAATGTTTTAAACAATTTAAGTCATTATTTGGAGCTTTATGTCATTTTAAAGTTTGCAGGGGTAAAAGTACCCCACCCCCCGCCTTTCACAACTCCAAATTATCCTGCATGAGTTAGGTTTAACCTCTTCCAACTTAGGATCAATTGTCAACTGTTCTCTTCATATCTTCACTTCCTATTTTCTTCCTTTTATATTCATATGTCTCATCCAGTAACACTCTACCTTGAGTAGCTTTTGAGTCTTATAGTGAGTGAACATTATCAGAAAACGAAAGTGAAAAATATTCCAAAGATTTGTGAAACTATTCTGGAAACATGCGTGACTGCAGTGAAAAAAGCAGTGTTCAAGATTAAACTTGACTAAAAATACAAGTAAAAGCAACTAAGACAGAACAAAAAGTAGCAACATGTAAATATGACTTTAACTAACTAAATTAAAGAGAAGTAACAGTTTTGTGATCATTAAATCTAAATATCAAAAATATGCTGCCATGATAATATGGTGGGAGGCATTGTAAAAAGATTTCTAAATTTTCTATTTCAAAATGTTGTGTCCAGTAAAATATCGAATAAAATATGCAACATATTTTTTACAATAAAACAAATTATTATGTTAATTATAAACTTATTAATTTTAAACTTGAGAAGCATTTTCAGCCAAAAATAGCTACATAAACATTAAAACACACTTACAAAATATTTATAAACCAATAGGATGCAATAAAGTGCTTACGTCTTAAAACACACCAATTAAATTGTACAATACAAAACCATAGAAAACAAGTCAGAAAGGTTGTTTTATTAGTCATCATGATTTCAGTACGTACTGCCAAAATATCACATGGATGTAGTAATAGTAGACATACCATGTGACATTTTAGGGTCAATTAGGAATAAATAAAATAATATAAATTCTGAAGCTGATTTCCTGGCAAAAAGGATATAAAAATCACAAAGTCCGGCACCAACAAAAACACACACAGATGTCACTAATGTCTACGTCACTCTTGCTGCCGATATTCAAGACCCCATTCATGTTCACACACAAAAGCAACAGCATTGACCAAATTACAAAGAGACTGCCTCAGACTATGGCACCACTGTCCACAGTAAGAACTAATTTCTACCTATCTCCTTTATCCATGTTACTACTATGCACACATAGTGACTCTTTCACACAAACACACATATAACTACATTTCACCATTCTGATATGCATATGCAATACAGTTTAAGGACTCTATTAACAACCAAAAAAAAAACAATCATTCAATAGATTCAATCAACTTCTTGTCATTATATTAAATTTGTGTTATTTGTTAATACTACATAGTCTTTTCCTATTGGATTTTATTCTTTCAATGAAAGTTGTGGGATTATTCTAAATGGCTGAATTACGAGCAGTCGTGCAACAATATTTTATGTTATTGTATTGAATCCAGACCCTCTGAATTTTGATATTTAAAAAATGCCTGAGTAGAAGGATTCTTACAAGAGCACTGGTGTCATACTTGGAATAATTTTATATGAGATTATAAAAGTAAGTCAAGCTAGTGATGCTCAAGATTTCAAAGAGATTTAAAAAAAAAATTAGACTCTTTCTTTTTATACAAATACAATTATGATCTCTTTTGTACTCTATCATTTTATTCTTTGGTTTAATTTTCTGTTTATTCAATTCTTTATCACTCATCCGTTTTGTCAATTTTACATTTGAGTAATACCTGTCTAACAGATGGAAATATACAATATTGATTCCACTTCCTAAGATTTAACCGTTCTTAGAATAGAAACGGTAAAGCAGAAAATCTTAATGGGAAATTTGTTTCAAGAATAATCTAAAGAACAAAATCCCAAATAAAAGCAAGCTGCCATTTATCCTTTTAGTTATTTTATTTTGCTTGAGACAATTTCTGTAATGGAATCTAAATGTCATTTGTATAACTATTACTTGTAATCAAATGAAAACAATGAAACTGATGTCTGGCTCGCAGAAATAGTTTTACTCAGATATTTAATAATTGTTTAATCATGTGACTTTTGATGTTAGGTTTCTTAACATTGGGTCCCCTTCACACACATAACATAACTCAGAAATTTATTTTATATTAAAGCACACTATAAATATAAAACAATGGAATTAATATTTTAAATTATTTATCTTTATAAAAGGTAAAGTCTTAATTATTAAACAATGCAAATAAAACAGCAGATTGAGTTTGAGTCTGCTTCCAGTAGATGTTTCAAATTTTTGATGTCAATGAATTCCAGTAATTTTTTTAATGGATTTTTTGTTCAACATTTTATTTAGTGGGCATACCTATTTCAGTTGCTATACCTGATTTTTTATTCTAATTTCTTAAGCAGTGAAATTAGTAACATGCTAGATTGAGAAGTTCTACTAAAAAATAAAAAACAGGGATAGTAACTTAAATAAATGTACCCACTACAAACAAAACTAGTAAAACTGATAGTATACATTCTTTGAAATATATCTCGTCATCATTCTTCTATTTTTCATACTCTCAAAATTTTGAGTAGCTCTTTAGATGTATATAATTATTTACAAAGCTATCTCAAGTCATTAGTGAACATCTATGTAGATGATAATACTGTTCATTGAAAAACTTCCAAAAATCAATCTAAATCAAGATATCTAGAGCCATAGATTGATCTCAGCTATGTCATCTTATTCAACGTTCTACATCCCTTCAGGATATAGGAAGTTGTGGAAGTCATGATAGCTTATGTTCAGTGGTTTTAGCAGTTGTTCACCCTATTGCTACCCCCCCATCTGTTCCACCATCCATTCACATAAGCTTATCAGGTATGTGGGCCACTCTCTTTTTCTCATAATATGCCCCATGGAGGTGAGGTTTCCCAAGCCCTCTTTCCACATTATATATCCAAAGAATTTAAAGATTTTTTCCCCAATCCTGTGTAGAAGTGTTCTTTCTGATGCATTTTTCTTTGAAATTTCCTTGTTACTTATTTGCTCTGTTCATAGAATTTTCAGTATCCTTCTGTAGAACCACGTTTCTGATGCCTCTAGTTTTTTTTCTCATGATGAAAATGTTGAATATCTTCTGCCATATCACATAAATTTTTTGCCCCCTTTCTGGATTGTTAGGGTTAGCAACTTTCATTACCTCAAAAAGAAAGCTTGTGTCATTTAATTGTCAACAATCAAAGCCTGAATTTTTAACATCTACTGAGTCTGAAATTCACTCTAGATGTCAAGTAGAACTTTTGTATAGGATCCATTACTAAAGATACTGGGAAAATTGCCTGCTCATTCTATTGCTTTAGAAAATCCCTGACTTTTTCTGCTATGCTCTATGTTTACAAGAGTCACACGTGACCAAACAATGGAGTATTGTTGCCATATCTGTGCTTTGATTTCAAAATGATTTGCACACTCCTTTGAGGAAAGATTTATTTTATCACTATTCTATTGCTAGTTCCTTTACCAATGTTCAAACAAACTGCATTCTTTAATTTCACTAGTTCAAACATTTACAGCATCAACATACCATGCTACTTCCCCAAAGCTGAATCAACCAAATTTCCTCTGTATTCTACATTTAAGAGGAAAATTCCACTCAGACAGCTTTCCCCCAGGAACTGCTATTCTCTGAAAATTGTGGATGCTTATCTCCATAATATCTTTAAATCATAGGTTAATTGTTAACTGTCATCTTTAAATATTTTTAATATTTACTTCCTAACATCTCTTTCATTCACATCACACACCTCATTCATTATAAACATTCTGACAGTAAACTTGTACCTTGAGTGGCTCTTGGAAGAAAATCTAACACTTTTAATTTTTTGCTTCTTCCGAAAAATTTTTTAGTGAAATATTAGATCACTGTTATTCTGAAACATAGCTCTTCTTTCAAAGAATTCAAGTGAAGTTAACAGGATTTCAATTAATATATTGTCATACCTTCAACATTCATAGTTCTGTTGATCACATGCAGCTCATCTGTGCCATTGGTGTACAAAATCTCTGTAACAGGATGTTTTCAACAATATAGTTAACTGTTAGGAATAAACACTTTTCCATGTTCACTGTCAAGCTCATTGGATGCCATCACTGAAGCAGTTTGGTTTTTGATTTCCTTTGACTGCTTTAGAACCTTAAATTTGTATCCTTATTCCCCTGTTTAATGTGCTTCATTATATCTTATTCCCACTCGCAGTTTCCAACACTATCATCAGCCTTGCAAGTTTATCCAGTTCAGGATACATTTAATTGTTATATTCAAAAGAGCACAAACTTCTTTGGATGCAGATGTTGCCAAGGAAGTCAATTTTTGTCAGGTCTTCTACAACCAGTCTTCTAATAAGACAAACAGTACTTGATGTCAGCTAAAACATTCAACATGTTCACTTCTGAATAGTTACAAGGTTTCCACTTTCATTGTTTTGGCTCTGTTTCAGCATTTTCTGTGTTTTTGGCAATTTTTTTCTAGTTTTTGTTTTGTTTGTGATAATTGGTTTAGTTGGTTTGTTTTGTTTTACAGCATATCAAACTCAATGGGTCATTTAATGCTGACAATTATTTTTTTCCTGGTAATAATTTGTTTTATCAAAAATCTATTTCTGGTAATATTTTTCCTTCAAAAATGTACTGCTGGTAATAATTTTTTTTTTCCAAAAATTTATTGCTGGTAATAATTTTTTACAAAGTTTTAAGTATTGCTGACAATAATTTTTCCTTCAAAAATTATTGCTGATAATATTATTTTTATTACAAAGTATTTCTGGTATTAAAACCTATTTTTACACAAGTTTGGGTATTAACTATTTACCCATAAACAGGTGCTACCAGCCCAGGTCACAGTGGATGTGGGAACACCAGCAATTAAGTGGTGGTTCCATGCTCCTCCTTCCTGATCAGAGGCTTTGCCGTTGGATACAGTTTATTTTCTTACCCAGGATGTGGATGTAGTTTATTGTCATACCCAAGATGGTTGTGATAATTGGAAGTGTTTTATTTCCTAAGCAGAACCATTACCAGTATCTACACTGAAAACTATGACTTCATGAGAATTATTTTTAATATTACATACTCAATTTATTAGGTTGGTGCAAAAATAATGTTGTTTTCTCACATATGTTACTTTTATATATGATTTCTGAATTCATTGATATATATAGCCATGTTATATATCATTTTGAAGGGCGTTTTCACTCTATTGAATCGTGTTATTCATTACCATTCTCAATTTTTTCATTCATTTTTTTGCAGGCTTTTCGACAGCATGGACAAAATTCAAATCCGTACGATTTTCTTGTTCCACTTCAAACTAGGCCGAAAAGCTGCCGAGACAGCTCATGATATCAATGATGCGTTTGTCCCAGGAACCACTAACGAATGTGTGGCACAAAGGTGGTTCAAGAAATTTTGCAATGGTGACTAGAGCCTCGAAGATGAAGACGGTCGCGGCCGGCTGACTGCGGTTGATAACGAACATTTGAAAGCCTTAATTGAAGCCGATCCTCACAAAACCACACGAGAAGTTGCTGTTGAACTCGAGGTCGACCACTCAACAGTTGTCCGCCATTTAAAGCAAATAGGGAAGTCAAAAAAGTTGGATAAATGGGTGAACGAGAATAAAAAAAATCGTCAAAAAACGACATTATTTTTGCACCAACCTAATATATTTAAATCTCGTTTGTAATCTGTATTTTTAGTCAAACATTTTATATATTCTTTGTAAATAACTTATTAACCATAAAACCATGAATTTTCAAGGTTCTTACATTCATAAGCTTTAGAATCAAACAAAACATTGATTTTTATTTGTTAATCATGTTTATGGATGCAATCATACAAAACCTGAGATCTGTAAAGGCCAGATGTGTGGTAATCTAATATTTTGAATTTGGTCTGAACTTACTATTGTTTGCTATCATAATGATGACATGAGGAAATGTGTAAATCCATCTCCCTCAGCTCTGTCTCAATGCCAGATATCTTTACAAAAATGTTTCATCACTGACATGTCACAATGATTGACGGAGATGCTAGCAGGCAAATAATAACTTTTATAAGCCATTTTCCCATAATTACTACCAAGGCAATTATAGCTAAAAAAAAAACTTGGTCATATATTGTCAACCATGACAGGAGCTAGTCATTACAAAATTTCTGTGTTTGAAATAAATATATATATATATATATATATAATGCTTTTTTTCAATGAAGTCTGC
This sequence comes from Acanthosepion lycidas, assembly GCA_963932145.1. Classification (NCBI taxonomy): domain Eukaryota; kingdom Metazoa; phylum Mollusca; class Cephalopoda; order Sepiida; family Sepiidae; genus Acanthosepion; species Acanthosepion lycidas. Next base: position 101,162,326 of record OZ010576.1, on the reverse strand, counting down.
TATGGGCATTGAAAAATTATATAAATAAGTTACAGAGAACAAAACTGGAACCAGATCAAATGAAGTTGATTGCTACTTTTATGAGTAAAACATTTTCAAATACTCATTGTCACTGCTGATAAGATGCAGAATACTGATTTCATGCCCAGTTTTACATGGTGTTATTGATGAGATAACAGTAATAGAGAGGAAAATGGAAGAAAACATCTTGATGCGAACAGTTTGACCTATGACTCTACATATCTCAGGTTTTGTATTGTGGCTGCTGACAGTTATTTTGTTTTTGGATAAACAGGTGCTATTCAGCACCATTTTCAAATTTTTGTGGTGACCATCAGCCTAGTTCACTCTCTAAAATAGTCTGTAAAGAACTGGGAATTTGGGCCATTCTCTAATGAAAAAGGATTCTAACACCGAAATAAATTAGTTCTCTTTCTGATTTTCGTATAAGGCAAAATACTAGATGTCAATAGTAAAAGATTTTTTACACAAGTTGGATATTTACAATTATTTTTTCAGTTGTTGGGCTTTCATATTTACCTTTATTCCTATGTGACTATTTTTTTTTCTATATAATGATATTTCGATTTTAACCAAGCTTTTTCGAATCAAAATCTGGCCAGGAGACATGGTAATCTCTTGGGCTCAGACATGCGAGAAGATACCTCTGTTGGTATTTTATTTGTTCTTGCTACCCTATCCCCTTAATTTGCTTTCTGCCTACTTGCCAACAAGATAAATAATATTTCTTCTTATTTTAAACACACTAGGGGTTTTTACTAAATTGTAAATTTACTATTTTTAACACTTTCCTTTCTGGTAAAGTGAAAACTTTCTTAGTTTTTTCAAAATCTTATTTCTTTACACTGAATGTATTTGGTAATAAATTTAAGGACTAAGTTTTTTATGCCTTAATTGTAAAAGTTAGTTATCAGTTATATATATATATATATATATATATATATATATATGCATGTTTCATTAAAAATGACAGACAAGGTACTACTGTTAAGCTTTTTATTTAATTTTTCTTGTGTTCTAACAAGAGCTTTCTTTTCTGGACAAAGGTTGTGTAAGAACTGTCCAAATGTTTTATATTTCCGAGCGCTTTTGGCTATACCTTTAGCCATTATCAAGAATGATTCGATTTTTCAGCTTACTTGAGTGCGTGCATTATGTGCATGTCTTAGTGTCCAGAAAAGAAAGCTCTTGTTTGAACACAAGAAAAATTAAATAAAAAGCTTAGCTGTAGTAGATTGTCTGTCTTTTTAATAAAATATGCATGAACGAAGGATTGCTGCCTAAATATACAACTATATATATATATATATATATATATATTCTTAATGTATAAATATTCCTTTCCCCTGTATTTTGAGTACTTTTCACAGTTTTTGCTATTTCTTTGTGCCACACATGGCTTTGAGATATATTGTTAAATTATATTTTGTATCTGCACACTTGCTTTAATTACTTGCAGTTTTCACAGGTATGTTTTGACAAACAAAAGCCTTAAACATACTTTACGTAGTTTTCTGTTCTGTCACACAAAAGGTGAAAGCAATTACATGTATGATTGCATCCATAAACTTGGTTAATAAAGAAAAATTAAATTTTTTATTTGATTCTAAATCATATAACATAAAAAATTAAAAATCATTGGTTTTATGGTTAATAAATCAGTTTGAAAAATATATAAAAAGTTTGAATGAAAATGCACGAGATTTAAACATAAATGGAGTACATAATATCAAAAATAATTTTTATATTAATTGTCAGTGTAGATATTTTTAGTTCTACTGAAGAAATAAAACACATTTAATTTTCACAAACAGAACTCAACTAATGAGTTTGTGTAAATTGTGAACAAGGACTGGAATGGATAGTAAGAAATAAGCAGCAATTTTAATACTAATCTTAACCCAATACAAGGGCCAATAGCCACTCAGTCTAGAGGGTTACTGTGTGGTGTGGTTTGAACATAAGTAAAGAAAAGAAGAAAAGTTCATGAGGTTATGTAGGTAAGATAATAGTTAAACCTTGACGTGAAATGATCGCAAGATGGCATGGCATATAAGAGAAGAATAATCTATTTCTATTGGACTTCATTTCTATCTATAAATGTTTTTGTTTTATCTGTTAAAATTCCTCTCTCTCTCTCTCTCTTGATTCTATAGTGCACAGACACACATCATGTAACAACTACAGGATTGTAACTAGCTATAAAATCTGATAAAATTTTCAAACATCTATTCTGTATGAAAAATTTGATTTGTTATGAGTCAAGAGAAAATTTCTAAAGCATATGCAAACAGCACTAACATAAATATATATATATATCAAATCATGTATATATATATATATCCAGAACTGATTTTTGAATTTGTTTATTATGTTTACTGTTCACTAAACTAATATAGAAACATTTAGAAAGGTTACAAATTGTTCAAGAGTGACATTAAATCTATCTGAATCTGGTTGACACATGTGGAATGCCTGAAATAGCACTCAGGTACAACTTCTTAATTACCGACTCGGCTTGTTAGAATAGAAACCAGGTGCTAAGTGAGGAGTGGTTGTATTTGTCAAAATCCAAGAAAGTAAAAGACAGATGACTTAAAATGACTTTACAAAATTATATAAAATTTCCTTATTTTAAAAATAAACCAATTGCACAATAGATTTTTAAAATTCTTTTAGAACACAACATACGAGTTTCCAATTATGTTGCTTAAATTTGGTAACCAAAAATATTTCTCTAGACAGTTTACTTAAATGTTTTAAGTAACATTACATTTAAATGACAGTAATTTACACAAAGATTGGAATTTATTTTCTTCTGTATAATTTTCATATTCTCTACAATTCAAATCATTATGCATTGAAATAAATTTTGAAATGCTCTACTGTTTATTTACATCTGGGACCTGTGATATACCTTTTTCTTAAAAGAGAAAAAAATTCTTCTATGTGCCATGTCCCTTCAGGAGGTTGCCTATCATGGCTCTCCACAATTTCCAGTCTTTTGCAGTTCTTAATAAATTCTATCGTTTCTACTAAACCTTATTCCACCATCCATTTACTTACATAACATAGTTTATGCATTGCTTTCCTCTATCCCTTTTTGCCTTCAGTGTGCCTTATTAGTGTCAAACTTTCCAAGCCCTCTTTCCTCATTATGTGCCCTAGAAATTTCAACATGTCTTCTTGATGTTAAGTATGACTATCCATGTGGTTTCCATTTTCTCCCAAACTTTGTTGCTCACATGTTCATTCCATGGGATTCTTAGAATCCTTCTGTAGAACCACATTTCTCTTTTACGATGACAAGGATATGGTACAGCATTCCTTAGAATATAGGGGAACTAATATTATGTAACATTTCAGTAATTTTTGTTTTGTTTCTAATGAAATCTCCCTGCTTCTTAATACTTTGCTTAGCTATTGGAAGGCATTTGCTATTCCAATGCACCTTCAGATATCAGTGTCACACTTTTCATCCTCTGTTAAAACACTTCACAGATATTTAAATTACAAATAAAATGTTGGGTAACTAAAAACAATACAAATAAAAGTGATAAAATGTTGAACAAGTTCAACATCTATACCTTTTCTACTTCAACATGATAATAATCAACTTCAAAATGGACTTATTTTCAAGTAAAAAAATTAATCAACTTCAAATTGAGAATTAATATAATACTAATAAATTTAATATTTATTCTTTTATTTTTACTTAAAAGGGATATAAAAAAATATAAACGTTCCTAAGAAATTTATTTAAAAGATTACATCATCTAAGTTAATTACAGAGGGAAGTAATCTCTGTATTCCAGATATGAAGTTAGTGCAAGTCTCGGGGGAAATATGATTAATTGCCTCAGAGATCATGGCTTCTAACTTGCCGAGGCAGAATTCTTTAGTAGTTAAAGATCCCTGGCCATCACCTCTTAAAATCCCAACAATTGAGTCTGCCATACTTCTTTTTACGTCAACTTTAATGACTGACCAAACCTTTTCAATGGGATTTAACATCGAACTATAGGGGGAAAATCTGAAAATCTTTTAACTTTATGATGAATTAATCCATTATCACTAATACATCCAATAACGTAGATGTTATTTCACCTGGATCTGGCCACAACTGTAGTGCACCTCTCCCTTTTTTCGCCAGCCACAGTTTTCTTGAGGTAAATCCTCTTTGGAGCTGTTGCTAATTCTTCTTCAGCTTCTTTTGTAGAGTTTTCTCCAGCATCATCATCAATCATCATTTTTGCCTATACGGGACTTTCTCCTTCGACTTTTACTGTAGGCTCACCCAATGCTTTCTTGGCCTCTAAGCTTTTTGTATTTTGGTTTTTTCTTCATCTATATAATGAAGACGAACAGTCAATTTCTTTACTCATGGGGTAAATTAATTGAAAAAATAATTTTCAATTTACCAAAAAAAAATATCTCAATTTGAAGTTGTTTATTCCAATTTGAAGTTGTTTATCTCAATTTGAAGTTGTTTATTCTTATTTTGAAGTTGATTGCTTTTAGGTTTTTGACATTTTCTCAATTTGAAGTTGATTGATCCATTTTGGAGTTGATTAATTTTTTTACTTGAAAATAAGTCCATTTTGAAGTTGATTATTATCATTTTGAAGTTGAAAAGGTATAGATTCATTGGATATTTAAATAAAAATAAAAAGGGTCTCTCTATATATAATGTTTTGATGTAAACTGTAACTGCCTTTTTTATATATACAATATATTTTATCAATAAAATATTTGTCTGTAGACATGTAGTTTCCATGGAAAATATTCTGAAAAGCTAAATATATACCCAGGATGATGCAACATACCATTTTTTTTTTCAAACAATTACTACTAGTAATAAAATGGGATAATTAAAGACAATGACAATAAAATAAAAGTGATAAAATGCTGAATAAGTGAAACATCAAGATTCAGTGGATATTAAAATTAAATAAAGAATGTCCCTGTATATTTGTTGTAATTCTCCCCATGCCTATCCAAAATCTTTTATCCTTTTTTTTTACAGATACAATTTATTTCATCAAAATATTATCTGTTGATTTCCTTAGTCCTATCTGTTTGAACCTTTACAGCTAAGATCCACCACACCATGTATGCAAGAGTAAACCATCCTTATTCACATCATATTACATTGGTAAGACGTAAATTCCATCCAGACAGCTTCTTTCAAAAAGTTGCTACTTTATGGAACAACTTCCCCAATTACTACAATCTTAACCCCTTCAAGTCCAGGGCCAACCATTATCTATCCTACTTATCCTCAAAATATGCATTACTTATCTCCTCCCCTTATGTCCTTAAAACAATCCTATTCAGTAATCTGCCATCTTGAATGGCTCTTGGGCCTTGTATTGGCTGAAGGATAAAAAGAAAAAAAACCTTCTCAGAAAGAAATGCATCAGTCCTCATTTTTTCCATTCTGTCATTCATCTGCTCAATAATTACATCATTTGAAACTAGTTGATGCCATTAAAGCAATATCCTTTTCCCCTACTTACTCTCCACCTTAGGACAGTTTTTCAGATTATTGCCAATGAAGATTAATGTATAAGGACAAAGATCAAATATAATGGCAGCAAAGTAAATGTTATTGTTGTAAGTTCAAAAGGCATACATTGGGCAGCTAATCCAATTGAGAGATAAAGTTAGGATATACAATGGCCTGAAAGCATAAAATTCTTACTTTTCTAATGAAAATAACAAACAGCCAAGATATAATAAAGGTCTTCTTTTACTCCATTAAACTATTGTAAATGAAGCTGAGATTACTTACATTTGCATCCCATAGGCATAAAGAAAACAAAGTGTGTGTGTGTGTGTGTATATATATATATATATATATATATATATATATATATATATAGTCATCCACATACAAGTCTGTTTCACTGTATTACAACTCATCAGTGTGGCTAGACATCCGATTGTTTCAAGCCAGGTTCGAAACTCAACCAATTTGGCATCAGTCCGAGATTCTACCCTTAAGCTATTGGTACACAGCAGAGAAAGGATACATTTTAACCTATTATATATGAGATGTATACAAATACCAGTAGTGCTCAATTCAATACTGAAGAGCTATGCATTAATAGCAGGGGCATTAAAAAATGACTGACAAGTTACTGTAGTTATTTTCTTAATTAACCACAGTACATTGTCAGCTGTATTTAATAAAAATTGTATAAAAAACAGATTGCTGCCCAAATGCCACATTATATATATATATATATATATATATATATATAATCTCCAAATGTAAAATAACAAAGAATAAAATTCAAATGTTCAAAACAAAAGGAGACCAATAAATATTTATTGTACACTGTTACATTAGAACATGTAAGTTACTACTACAAAATTGTACTTTTTGTTTCAACATTTAATAAACAACGTCTCATCAGGTAGTTAACAATGATGTTAATAAACAGTTTTATTTAAAATTACAATTTATGAAACATCACTTCATTTTCCATGTTTGGAAAATTTTATGCACAAGTTAAAAAAGTTTTTATGAAGAAAAAAAGGAAAGAAAATAAGAAATCAATAAAAGGAAAAGAAAAGAAAGTTAAAAGAAAAGCATAAGAAATTAACCCTGCTACCAAGAGAATAGAAAGAAAAGAAAGGCCAAAGAAAGAGAGGAGTATATTCAAAATTACACAGATACAAAGGATGAGGAAAGTTAAGAAAATAACATATGAGAAGTTTTTGATACAGGTTAAGTCAATGAAATTATGCTGAAAAAGATAATTCAGAATTGAATGGAAATGAAATGCGTACAGATATTAACACATAAGCTACAATGTCGCTTTTCAAATCTTATGGAATTTTAAAATGAAATCACATATTTATACAAAATTATCCATAGAACATAAATAAAGGACACTTTAAGAAGCAATACAATACTTAACAAACCAATTTAGAATACAAAATAAATTTTAAACTTTTATATTTTTATATTAATTTTAAATTAAACCCATTTTCAATACAGCAAGAGAAAAATTAATAATAATAAGCAAATTCCTGGCTAAGCATACTACCAGTAAATTATGAATATGAATCAATATAATACCTAAAGCTAGAATGAATCACTAACGATAACATTAAGATGTTTATATAAAGATAATATAACATAAGAGAAGTGATTATTGAGTTATTAAGTTTAGCCATATTGTAAGGTTTACCATAGTTTCATATCATTGATTTAATACTATGTCACTATTCAAGAACTTATTTCTATTTTCTCCTGTAGGCAGATGGAGCATGGCTGGTTACTTCACCAATCTGGCAAATCTAGCTTGTTTGAGAATTTTCCATATAATTTTTGGTGATTTCTTTTCCTCTTTCAATTTCCCAAAATATTTAGAAAGTGAAGTCATATTTTATCTATCAGCATTAGTAAAGGATGAGAGATGATTATAGAAACTTTTTTTTTTTTAAATTATTCATTGTATTCCCAATATATATTTTAGTAACCCTTGGATTTTCTACTGATGAAATAGAACACATATACACAAGTGATTTAGTTAAGCACATGTCAGAGAAAGGACCTTGGTTGGAATTTCTACAATTACAAAGGTTATTTGTACGGGATAAATTAAGATCAGCATTTCTGTTATTATTGTTATATAAATTGAATATTTTATTGTTATGTGATTTATTTATTTTCTCTAAATTATTAGTACAACTATAGCTAAGCTTTAGAGTATTCTGATTGAAAATTTTACTTGAAGAATTATTTTTAGAAAAATGTTTATCAATTGATTTAAAAAAATTATGTCCCAATTTAGTATGAAGTAATAGCTTGAATGAAGGTGTATACCATATGATCTTCATGTTACTGCTTTTCTTTCTGGAACAACCATAATCTTCTACAAACCTAATTTCAGAAGATTTGAACCTACTATCCCTAAGAATTTTATCATGAACTATTTTATGTTTTTCAATGTTTCTTTGCTAGAGGAGAGTTTATTAATACATCGTTCAAGAGATGATGGAATATGTTGGATTACAGACGGTGGGTGATTAGAGCTAGGGTGGATATAAATTGGGTTAGCATTGTTTTTCATGTAAGGCTGAAAATTGTTGAAAAGCAAATTTAACATTATGTCTATGAAATCAACTTGTTTAATATTAGAATTAATAAATGCACTAAGACCAAAAGATTTAAAAACTTTATGGATTAATTTTCTAAGTTTATCAACTTTACTTCCAGTAATTACTCATGATTGTAAGTAATAATAAGCAAATTTGTAGCTAAGCATACTACAAGTAAATTATGAATACTACCCAATATAATACATAAAGCTAGAATAAATCACTAATGATTACATTAATATGTTTATATAAAGATAATATAACATAAGAGGCGTGATTATTGAGTTATTAAGTTTAGCCATATTGTAAGGTTAATTCTTTAATGTATTTGCAATTTACCATAGGTACATATCTTTGATTTAATAATATGTCACTATTCAAGAACTTAATTATTTCCATTTTCTCCTGTAGACAGACAAAGCACAGTTGGTTTGTTCACCAATCTGGTAGTATCCTACATATCCTCATAATAAGCACTTGTTACATCTGTAATACAACAATTATGCACTACACGTCTGTACTCTAGTTTCTAGCTAGAAACTGATGCGACCTAACAATGTGAAAATTTTCACATATGTACAAGAAGGTTTGTATCACCTCCCACACAAAGGATTTTGCCCATGCAGCATTAGTTTTGACATGGAAAAATAAAGTTGGATACTTTTTGAATGTACCTCGTATTAAAAAAATGTTATATTTTACTTATCAACATCTTTAGTTGCACTTTACTCCTTTATATAAGAGCCAAGAAATTAATAAAGGAAAATGAGAAGAAAAACTTATATCCTGCTGGTATCACATTCAACATGTGGAAAAAAAGAAAGCAATTATAAAAGAAAATATATCTGTCTATATTTACACTAATTACAAATATATTTGTCTATATTTACAGATTTTTCGGATAGTTGTTCACATCTTTGTTATAGTCATGACATTAATAAAGGGAATTAACTGAAACTGAGATATCTAAAATAGGCATGGCATGTGGAATTAGAACAATCTATGGCCGTGGACTAAATAAAGGTTTCAGCTCAAAATTCCAATGTATATCACCTGAAGAAGGCCAGAGCATACAATGGCCGAAACATCATAAATATGGCAATAAAGATGAGGACAACAGTCTGAATTATTTAAATAGTGTAAACAAGGAAATATATAAATAGAAGACAAACAAGAGAAGAGAGCTTCTTTCATAAGAGGAAAAATGGTATCTTTTTATGTGAAAATCATCTTTATATTTTAAAGAACCAATATCTAAAGGATAGCCAAACTGAATTCCTTTTCATTGCATTTAATTCAATAGTTTTTATAATTTTCACCTTATTATAAGTCCTATCTAAGATTACAGTTGGATTAATTACATTGATACATGAGAATATTGTATTGGCTAATGTGAACAGAGACTTTGGTGTAGTTGGCAAAATCATCTGCTTGATTTTTTTTTTTTTTATTAAAATTTCGCCCAATACAAAATCCAAGAGTCAATCAAGGAAGAGGATTACTGAATAAGTTTAGTGTATGCAAGAGGAGAAAGTAAATATATATTATGAGGATATGTGGGATAGATAACAGCTGACACTAGGCTTGACAAGGTTAAGACTGTCATGATTGGGGAAGTATCCTCTTGAGAGTCTGTTCCACAAAATAGCAGTTTCTGGAAACTCTAAAAGATACACTCCATTATGTCACTGTTGCTTTTTCTCTATATTTTCAATATATTCTGTTTTTACATTATAATTTCAGTAGCAATAAAAATAGCCATCTTGCTTTAAGGGGTTGATATATAAATTTTCCACACTGCAATCTCTTACACACAGACACAAGATGGCAAGCTTTTCACTACACTATCAATATTTCCATAGCAAATATTCAGAAGAACTGCTAAGACCTACAAAGGATAAGAAGTAGTGGAAAGACATAATCCCCAATGGATACAGCAGAAAAAAGATTGAAGAGAAAATTGTACATATTCATGATATATTTATTACAATTTTCTCCCTATTTAAATAAATATATAAATAAATAATATTGCCTGTGTATTATATCAAAATAACACCATTTGTCAGGGCTCCAATGAGGTTCTCGCCATAGATCATTCCCTCATAAAAACCCATAACCAGCAAATTACAATAATATATATAAAGATGATGAACCTTTTATATTTTCCTATTTGTGTTGGATATAAAATAAATAATTTATTAATTAAAAAAAAAATCAGCCTTCATTAAATAAAAATTATTGAATATTGGTGTTTATTAGGTATAAATTGGAAATGTTAAAATATTGTTGTCTTTTTTTTTGCTATATTTTCTAATTCAGACAAGAATGCTCTGTTTACATTTACAAATGTCTTCTCTGATATAAAGTGTATAGAAAAAAATTATCATCACCATCTTTTGAATATACAGAATCCCAATGTATACAAGGTTCACAGGGTTAAAAAAATTCAGTTTTAGAGTTTAAACTGGACACATGAATATATGTACGCACATACAAGTAGACAGATTAAGGTTTTGAGTTTAGATAGAAGTGTTCATAATACAGTAGATTTTAGAATAATATCTTCATTGTTATATAGGAATAAAGTGTCACTGACACTTGAGTTTGAACATAGATCACCAGTGAGCAAACACTGGCGATCCCATTATTGAAATAAGTCAACCATGTGACCATAGAGAAAACGCATATATGCAGGAATTAGTTGACAACTAACAATCAGTCTTCTATACTATCCTCTATTTCTATTACTATATGGATCGCATTTCTATTCTATCCTCTATTACTATACAGATCGCTATTCTCTTCTCTACACAGATTACTATTCGGTGGTTATTTTTTGTATTATTGAGCAAGTAATATTAGTTCAAGTGTTATTCGAAGGCATCTGGCACCAGTATTATTCAATGGTATTGTTATAGTTGTATCTGTGATTACAAAGTCTCTACTACAATGAGCATTGCAAAAGTGACAATTAGTATTTGTTGGCATTACAGAAGTGTCAAACAAGTGTTCATTGAGTCACAAAATTCATAAAAGTTTGAACATCTTGTTACTGTAAATTTTTTTCTTTATAAATGCTTTAATTTTCTAACCAAGTGAAATTCTGTTTCTGAAAAGAACCTTTGTGTATATGACCCATCTCAATAGTTCAGTGGCCTTCAAAATAAACTAACTTAATCTGGCTTATTTGAAAGTCATTATGCAAGCAAATTATCTCACACTAAGAATATAAAACTATTTTTTAAAAGAATCAAAAAGGAAAAAAATCACTGAGTTTTTCAGCAAATCCCAATATAATGATTATCGTTTATGCTTACAACATTAATTCTGCAGGACTAGAGTATTTTTCTTTTTGTAGATCTCTATCATTCTGACTCTAATAATATTCACAGTAAATGATGTTCTTTTGCAGAAAAGAAATGCCTGCTCTTTACAGTCATTCAATAGAGAGTGATAAAAAAATGAGATTCTGATTTAGGAGCTGATATCCTTGTCTTCTAAATCAAATTATCTTCATTCATTAGAATATTTGCCAAATTTTATCAGAGATATTATCACCAATTTCAGGGCTGCGCTTGTAAAATCATTTTTAAATCTATTTGGAAGCAAATTTTTGTAATTATTATTTTTTTTTTTTGGAAGAGGTGTTTTAAAATACTGATTGTTACAATAACACCTGGCCAATGAGTTATCTAATTAGGAATACTTGAAAAAGAATTTCCCAAATATATGACCAACAATAATCATTCAAAAGCATTATTGTTACCATAGCATTTTGTAATAAAAACATTTAATTGAATGTTGAAAGTTTAAAACTCTGTAATGTGGTAAGAATTAAAAATGTGGAGTAGAAAAATCTATTTAAGATGTGTATAAATGAAATTGAGCATATTCGAATTGAAATAGGTCAGTTCTGATTCAAATTTCATGACAGCTTCATCAAAGGGCCGAATTAAAAGGTGTTCCAATAACTTAGACCAATTTTAAATGTGCATTAAGTTTAAGCGTCTAATGACTTGGCGGACATTTGGGCGTATTATTTTTCACACATAATTGCCATGACTTAAATAATATAATCCAATAGAGAAATAAATAAATTTTCACCAATAACACTGATCTATTTACTGCTGACTTTGATCCGTCATAATGAAACACTTTTATATATAAGACATCTTACTGAAACACCTTTTGTATGGTTGCAGCACAATGAAGATAGTCAAGAAAATCTTATGAGAAATGCTGAAAAGAATGACCAAAATTGTCATATATAATCCAACCAACATAAATATTCAAAATCCTTTCCCAAGTTAGAGATGAAAGATATACTAGACAAAAATAAAACTAAAGAATGCAAGCAGTAAATATTAAGTTATTTTTTGTTTTTACTAATGTTCACCTAACACAAGGCAAGAGCCACTCAAGGCTGAGGATTACTAAATGAGGTGTGTAATATGAACATACAAGGAAGTGAAAATCATGAGGATATGATGATAAATGACACTAATTTGAGGATGTTAAGATAGTGTTTGTGGAAACATCCATATGGGGATCTGTTCCAACAGGGAACATAAAGTGAATGAACATGGTTTGAACCCCTGGACACAGTATGGCAGCTCATAGGTGTAAAGCTCTAAATTGATATAGTTAAAGAATTTAATTAATCCCAAACATTTGCCATGGAATTATCAATAAAGTTGCAAAAAGTATGCAATATTGTGATTGTAACAATGGAGGTGTAGGATGGAAAATATGTCATCCCCTACAAGGTCACATAAATGACTTTGTATGGAAAGTACAGATTAGGCAGCTGCAGCTCAGATATGGCAGCAATACTCAGTTTCTGTTCTTATCAGAGTTAGGCAAGTACTCTCTGGGATTGTACAATGAACCAATACTTTTTTGAGTATCTTTAGCAATGGATGATTTACATGCACTTCACGTGAGGTCTGGAGTGAACTTAAGTGCAAAGCAAGGAGCCTCATTTTACAGAGCAGCCATCTATAGTGTTTGGGAAAGCATTTCAGGGCCACATTATAAAGTAAGAGGGCTTGGAAAATTTAATACACACAGGACATTGAGATAAAGAGAGGGAGAAGGAAAAAATAACTTTTTTTTTCTTTTTGTTTGAATGGATGGCAGAGCAGGGATTCAGAGGGATGATAGAGTCAGTTGTTGCTTATAAGTACAAAGGATAGGAAGCTATGGAGAGACATCATCATTCACATCCTAAAGATTGGTGATTTCTCAGGGCTAAGATTCTGAAGGACAACAACAGACATGCAAGTATAAAATGAGAATGAAATACTGAAATTTCATAGCCACCTTATAAAAAAAAAGAGGGTGAGGAAAATATAATACACACAGGACATATTAAGGTAAAAATAGCTAGAAGGAAAAAGCAACTAACATCAGCTACCAGGTTAGGATCCTCTTGATTTGGGGAGTTATTTCTGTAAATTGTATCATCTGCTTGGATGTTTATAAATGATTTGTGGATTTATTGAGACAGGTCTTTAATAGAAAAAAAAAGGAGAGTTAGAATGAGGAGAGAGAGCCTTGGGAAAAAGCTGTTAATCTCACAAGCTTCAGAAAACATACTGTTCACAACATACATAGACCTACATGAGACAAAAGACTCTATAATTGTGAATACCCAACCAGAGATGAAGAGTTTGTGTAGAAACCTCCTCTTCCACACCTTATTAAAAGCCTTGGAACTGTCTAGGAACATCACGCTAATGATGAAGCTGTCATTGAGAGTTTCCTTAATTCCATGTGTAACGACAGTTAATGCATGAGCAGTGGAACAAACAACATACTGTTCATTACTCAGGAGGTTAATTAAGGTAACATGATCACCAGTCTCCTTGTTAATAATAGATTAAAAGTGTTTCTTGGTGACACTAAGGAGGCTAATAAGGTTATATTGTAACAGGATGTTCACTCGCCAACATTCTTGAAGGCAGGATAAACAGCTGAAATATCTACAGACTTCTCTTTGAGGCAGTGGTCAAATTATTTTACTAAGATTGGAGATATCTTCTCAGGGCTAAGCTTCTGAAGAACAACAACAGAGATTTTAACCAAACCAGTAGTATTCAAAGAGTCAAGAGTTTTGATAGATCTGGAAATGTCCCAAACCATGATTTTTCAATTATAAAACTTGTCTTTTTTAGGGTTGGAAAGTGAAGTAAAGGATGATCCTGGTTGTTTATTTTGTAATGTGAAGGAAAGTTCATTACAAAGAGCTTTGTCTCGTCGAATGATGATAAGATAACCTCTCAAACATGAATAATACTAGACACAAATGATTTCCATCTGTTAAGAATTTTGTTTGTTTTTCTAATACTTAGAGGAAATAAGTCTTTCTATAATGCATATATATAGTTACCTGTATGAATTAACATAGAGCAAGAATCTTAAAAAACATTATTACTTTTGTGAGTTTAATCTTCATGGGGTAACCCACACTTGTAGCCTTGTACCAGACTAAACTAAGTTTAGTAAATATCAATTATTATAATGACGAGATCGCTTGATTAAGGAACAATTTTTTAATTATTCAACATAAATAGCACAGAGACTGACTAATTAGCACCAAATAGACATAGAATGCATAATTAAACAGATATTAATATCTTGAACAGAAAAGAAAGAAATCTTTGAAATAATTTACATTTTTGGATCTGATATAAAGGTATTTTAAAGACTCCTAAAGAATTAATTGTATAACATGGTTCTACAGATGGAAGATGAGGATACCATGAATGAAACATGTGAATAATGAAGTTCTTAAGACACTCAAGAATAAGATAAAGAAAAATTGAAATTTCAGAGCCATATTACAAAGAAAGAGGGCTTAGAAAATTTAATACACATAGGACATATTATGGTAAAGAGAAGTAGAAGGAAAAGGCAACTATCTTTTTTTTTGAATGGATGAATAGCAGAGCAGGGATCAAGAGGGGTGGTTGAGTCAAGTGTTGCTTATAGCTACAATGGATAGGAAGCTGTGAAGGGACATTATCACCCACATCCTGAAGAACCCAACATATGAAAAGAAATATATAATAAAATAATACTGTGCATTATGTCCAATTTGATACAAACATTGCAAGCAAATTGGAAAGAAATGTAACAAGGAACATTTCATTTCTCATGATCTCTTACCAAAGAATCTGCTATAAGATGTGACCATTTGAAATAGTCTGCTGACCAGGAATCCAATTTTTTCTTTTTTTTTTATTAGGTTCTTACAGGAGGTGAGAAATGGCCACTGTATGTTGACAACAAATGCAAAAAGTGGTGCTTATGACTCTATGTCAAGCCAATCCCAGCAATGAAATCAGGAATTCATCCACAGACAGGTTTTATCCATTATGAGGTAATAGATTCTAGAGAAAACAACTTCACAGAACTTTCTTGCCAATAATGCAAGCATCACAATTGTACATTATAGTAGAAATCAACATTTGCTTTTAAGATAAACAGAAATAATGTTGTTCTCCAGTATGAAACAAAGCCCAAACAGCAGAAAGTTTTAACTCACCCTAACATCTTCAGCTTATTTCTTTTCTTTTTAACCATTTCACCCAAAGCAAGGTGATAAAGCCCCTAAGACACAAAGATTTATTGAGAGGAAAGCAATATTAGAAAACACCACTAAGATGAAAGCATAATAAAAGAACAGGATTCAGGGAGATAGCTGAGGACAATTGATGCTGAGTTTAAATTTTTGAAGACCATATTTGACAGGAAAGCCAGAAGCTGGAAGAGAGTTCCACAATTAAGAAGTGTAAGAGAAGAAACTATTAGAACAGAAATTACAGTTAAATCTCATAGTTTAAACAGTATAAAGGATGAAACCAAACTTCTAATCTAGCAAGTAAGACAAGTGCCATATGTGATACAAACTTGGGCCATAATGTCTCTTTTCATTCATGACTGATTTCCTCCAATAGGTTGATGTTTTATTCTATGGTAAGTGGCCAAACCCAGGTTATAGAACCCAGTCTGTCCTGCTTTTCAACTCAGAACTGGTGTGGGGAGCAGATATAGATTCATAGTATTTATACATTTCCCAAGAGTATTTGAACATAAGTAAATGCAACAAACCTGACTAGTATTCGAACATAGCTTTCCTATTTTTCATTCTGAGCCATTATCTCTTACACCACACTGCAAATCTTGCCAATCTAGTGCTACATCTAAATTTGTAAAGTGGAGGTATCAAAGAGGAAATGATATTTATAAAAGGTCACAGGGAAGCTACATTTTGATGGTGGAAAAGTGATTGGAACCAAGATATTCAGTCATGGCCAATAATATGGCAGATTCTTCTTTGGACTTTGCCATGAATTTCTCATTTTTAGTGCCCCAGAAGAGATAAGAAAAATTTTAATTCAATGTCTCAGTATCTTTCCAATCTTTTGATTTTATACATGAGAAATGGAAAAAATATAGCATTGTACTAAATTCAAACAAAATAACAGTTTCATCAGCAAAGGGTGACCACAATGATACAGAAAAGTTTTCTTGGAACAAAAAAAAAACAAAAACATTCAATACAGTCACACCATCACTGTTCACTTCACCACTTTTATGATTTTTTTTTTCAACTTGCTCATGAAAAACCATTTTGATTGTACATATATGAAAATAATATAAGCAGTAAATCCAGACTATTGCCTCAAACTTTCCTACTTTAAAAATTGGCCTCGGTGTCATCATGGAGATATTTTTACTTCCTTCATTTCAAATGTTGTCAAATATCACATTCCCTTAGCCTTTTAAAAGGAAACTTGGTATTTTCTGTAGAAAAATAATTGCCCTCATACTGCATGTCAGTAGTTACAAAAGATAGTAATTATATCACTTATTATTGATATTTAACTTAATTATATTAACATTAATTTTATCTTCTGTTTTAAAATGTGATGCTGCTTTCAGAATATCAACAGACAATATATTGGAAAAAATATTAATGTTATAAAATGAAACAGAAATTAAGGAATAACAAAGAATACAAGTATAACAAAATGGTCGACAAACTGGCAGTAAAGCAATAAATGAAACATTTTTAAATTAAAATGAGAGAAGTTAAATAAATTAGAAAAACTAAATGACAGAACAAGAAAGTGAAAACTGTAAACAAAAACAAATCAAGGAAAGTAATTAAAGGAATGAAGAAAAATTTTAAAAAAATATAGTTTTCCAATGAACAAATGAGAATTCAGTAGATAAATAAGTAAAACTAAAAATACGTAAATAAGGATTTGTGGGAATAAAACAGTTGTGAGGATGGCTGAGTGTGAAAATGAAGAGAGTGAGAAGATCCAGAAATGCCACCCACATCTGTCTTTGCATGAGACAAGTTTAATCAACAAATTGAAGCTGAGGTCATGAGGCTAATGCAACATTACTTGAAATGTGACACTGCATCACACATTGCCAGATATTAAGCCCACATCTACATTTGCCCAATTAAACAGGGTGAACCCTGAAAATGAGATCAGAAATATTTAGTTAAATCCAGTAACACTGACAAGAAGAGAATCATGGTTTCAATTTAGAACTTAATTACTACCAAATGTTTGTGCACTATTGTCAAGAAAACAAAGATTGACTCACCATTAATTATTTTATTAAATCCACATTCTCCTGATATCAGTTGAAACTGACACCTTGTTTCATATACTCTGACTATTTTGCTATTTTGGACCTATAAATAGCTAACAGTTGTCTGTGATCCGTTTTTAAGGTAAACCTTCTTCCATGAATGAATCTATGAAATTTCTTAAAGGCGAACACAATCCCAAAACTCTCTTTTTCTATCAGAGAATAATTCTTTTCAGGTGGAAGAAGCATCCTGGATGTGTGTGCAATAGATTTAATTGAGCCATCTTCAAGTTCATGCATAATGCACGCTCTTATTCTGTATACATTAGCGTTGCCTGCTACGATTATTTCTTCTTTTGGATAATAATGTGTCAAAAGCATATAGCTAATAGGTTACAATGATGGGGAACAATTCTATTAAATTACAATTTCAGAAGGGAATTCTTGCCATCGAGTAAATTGAGTCATCCAGACAGATTGTCCAGACTTATTCCAAGAAATAGTGAACCTTAGGAAGACATGGTCATTGCTTCTTTATAAGCAAAAGTAGAAATAAAAAAAATGTACTATGCAATACTGTGTGGGAATTACCTGTGGCTTTGAAAGAAATAAAAGTAAAGCATTGGATGACAATTTTATTTTGGAAATGAAAACAGAATCTGAGGTGTATTCAATTTGCAATGATGTCCTCACATACAATGAAAGAGTGGTGGTATCTTCATCACTAAAGAAATGAATCCTGAAAAAATATCACAAAGAACACCCTGGTATATCCAGAATGAAAAGCTTAATGGGAAGTTATAGACACTAGTGTTGCATGGATAGAGACAACGATTGTTTGGTAAAGTCATGCAAAGGCTATGCTTTGGCAGCTAAAGCATCACTAATAGAGTTCAATCCATGGCCAGAATTTAACGGGTCATATTATTTGATCATTGTAGACCATTTTTCCAAGTGGCCAGAGATATTGAGATATAAGAAACTAACCATGCAAGTAGTAATTGAGTTTCTACACAAACTCTTCACAAAGTTTGGGGTACCAGATTCTACTGTTTCAGATAACAGCACCCAATTTACATCAAAAGAATTCAAGGAATTTTGTAAAATGTTTGTGATAGAGCACATATCAATTGTCCCTTACCACTCTAGGAGTAACGGTCAGGCAGATCATTTTGTGGATACCTTTAAGAAAGGCTCTAAAAAAATCCAACAGTGGATCCACAGATGCAGCATTACAACAATTTCTACACCAAATAAAAATGTGCCTTTGACTATGAATCTGGCAGAAAGATCAGTTTTTGACAAGCTGATACCCAATAAGAAAAAACTTGAACATTAGGCACAAAAAGCTGAAAATAAATTTTATGATATTGGTCAAAAAGTTTTTTACCAGATGTATCAGATGGGTAAAAGATATTGGGAAGTTAGAAGTATTGTCCAAAAGTCACTGTAATGAAATAAAAAAAATAGGTATATAAATGAAGAGAATGATACTTCAGTGGAGACTGAAACTATGGAAGTTCTTTTCAACACATTCGATGTGTCCACTCCTAAGAAATCTCCTATGAGAGAAGAGTCCAAAAAAGACAATCTAAGAGGAAAAAAACGGATACAGAGAGAATTGAAATCAACACAAAAAGGAAAAGATATTGACTCTGTGCAAAATAAATCTAAAAAGGCAGGTGTTATTCCGTAACTATGAACTATAATGGGTATGTCCCAATCCTCATAAATACAGTGGAATATACTGTCTGGGTTGAGATTCACAGCTAGCAGTGGATTACTTACTACATGCCACTGGCGAATCTTGTATGTTGTTTCTGTTATAAAGATTACCATTCCATTTTCCAACCTTTGTTTTGGTTATTCTTATTCAGTAACCCTTTCCTAGGTTGCAACTATATACATATATAAATGAATATAATTCAATGAATAAATATAAATAAGTTTATGTGTAAGTGTTCCCATACTAATACATACATACATACTTTGGTGTATGTAAAAGTGCTCAATGCTAAATAACAGAGCTATTAAGTATATATTAGTAAAAATCCATAATGCCCTAAAGGTGTAGTGTACTATATATTTTTACTTATATATATATATATATATATATATATATATATATATATATATATATACACACACTCTCTCTCTCTCTCTCTCTCGCTGTCTCTCTTGGACTTCAAATACAAGTATTGGCACAATTTCCTTCAGTTTTTACCCTGGTATAATACTTATTTGATATAGCATCCTTGTTATTTTCTCTCCTATTATTAAGCTTTATTTGTGGCTATTCTAGATGGCACTTGTACTTGATATAAATGAGTCTATACAGACAGGGATAACCTAAGACACTAAACACTGTTCCTAAACACTAATGACAAGTACTGCTACTGGAACAATGAAATCCTGTCCTCTGCATCTTATTCTTTCAAATATAATTGAAAACCTGCAAAGTAGTCAGTTTGGCAACAATAATTGACAAAAACATACAGCACCTATGCCAAGAGATAATTATTTTTAAATAATATTAAATTATGCTGAGACATAAGAACAGAACAATACATTAACTGTAAATCAAATTCCTGAGTTGGGTTATGAAATAGCCAATTTTAGACCAAGTAAATACCTTACCCAATTCCCAGATTTTATTTTGGAGAAAAGCTTTTTTTATGATTTACTTCATTATATTTACTTAGGATCTTAACTACAAGATGGTTAAAAAATAGTTTATTGTGTCGCTTTTGGCAATGATGTAAAAAAGCTCAAAGAAAGAATTGTTCTTGAATTGAGAAATGAAAGATTAAAAGAAAAAGGTAGTAGAAAATGAAAATATTTAGAGTCAGTTCTTTACAATGTATTGTTTTATTGAGAAAGACATTTTTTTTATGTGACGGACCTTCTTCACAAATACAATCAGGGAAATGATTTGTCCTGGCCCTGTTTTCATCTCGGAAATTAAATAAAAACTGAAGGAACTCTTTAGTTTCTGATTGATCTTAGAGAAAGAAAGCACAGAAGGAAGACATTTTGGCTGTATCTTGCTCTTTAATTGGTAAAGAAAAAAAATCTATAAGTATTTGGGCTGGATACTTTTATGTAATTTAAGGAAAAAACTTTTTTCGAAAGGTATTAGCTGCAAATCATCCCTGAACACAGATACGGCTACATATTAATTTGTTTGTTTTATATAGTCATCTACTTATATAGTGTGCACTTATTTATTTTATTACTAAGGAATATATTTTGAAGGGACAATTTTACTTGAGTAAAAAGAAAATATACTGAAGATATTACTGAAGTAAACATGTTTTACATTTCTGAGAGGAAAGATGAAAACATTCATAAAGGAAACAATATGATATGTGTCCATGAATTATATATATTTATTACTTCAAACATTATAGGGGATATTCCTTCTTTATTGAATAATGTGCATTATATCTATCAGTCTATGCATTTAAGAAATCTTAGTAAAGAAAATATGTAAAACACACTTTAATAAATCAAAATGTGGCATCTATTTCAAATATAAAGTATCCACTATTGAATTAATAAAACTGTTGAATTAAAAATAAAACCATTAATTTTTTAGAGTATATATATATATATATATATATATATATATATATATATAACTAGCAGCCATACCCAGCTGGTGAATCAGAAAAAGTGTTCAATTAGAATGGAGCAAAAAACATTTTGACTTAATGCAGTTACTGATGTAACAGAAGTGGTCTGTATTTATTCAACTGAATTTAGCTGAGGACATGAAGGAGTAAAACAGGCAACATGAAGACACACTTCAGACCACAGTTATTTTGGAGATTTTGAATTTCATTTTGTCAGGGTTACCAGAGATGTAAAAGAGAATACATTTATGAAGCAGTTGTTAAGTTTGATGAAAATTGGTTGAGAGATTAAATAAAAAATAAGAAAGAAACCATTTTTTAGTATTTACACAGGTTTTCACATTGGATAGACTCAATTATCAAGTTAAAGGATTGTTAAACAATCAACTTATTGTTGGCTGCAATTGAGTGAAGTTTGTATTAGATTGCTTGAAAATTGACAGAGTTTTTAGTTTAAAATTTGTGTTGAAATTGATTTTTCATTTTTTGCAGTTTTTTGCTAAATGCAGTAGTATAGAAATAAAAATGAGGTATCGTTGAGCTCGTCATGATGCAAGTAACCTACACGCCAAGTTTGAATGAAATCAAAAGAAAAAAGTTGAATTTATCAATTTTTGACGGCTTTATCAATTATTGATTTTTTTTAAATTATCGATTTTACATGCTAAGAACCTATCTCTTACATTGTACAATATATGTACCAAATTTAGTCAAAATTGGTTGGATGGATCTCAAGAGAAAAGGTATCACACAGACAGACACACACACATCATCTGTTTTATATAGAGAGATTAAGAAAAATATCAAAGAAAAACTTTACATTTGAATTTTTCAGTTATAAACTTAAATTTATTTCAGCAGTTGGTTTACACTGTATTTTCAGACTAGTTTAAATGCACCAAACACAGAAAATATATTGATTTAAAAAAGACAGACATGAAGAAAAGAAAAGAAAATTTTGTTAGATGAAGGGGCATCAGGTGAGTTTTTAATGAAACTGTTCCAAACATCTCTTCTGTCAAATGCTATAAGAATACTACTAGGTGTTTTACCTGAATATTCATTTTTTAGTGACCTCTCAAGATTATCCACATAACCAAATGATTTTATGTATATTAGAAAATGATATAAAAACTATATATCAGACTAATAGTAGGTAATTCAATGGAAAAAAAAACATTGAAATTACTCAGACATTGCTTAGTTCCAACAGTTCTAATCTTCATGGCTAAGACCCACCATGCCATGCATATTGTAGTGAACTATCCTCATTCCCTTTGTATTCCCATGGTGAGACTAAATTTCACTCAACCAACTTCTTCCTACAAACTGCTGCTGTAGAACCTACTCCCAAGAAGGTGTTTTCCCGTTCACTACAATCTTAACCTGTTCAAGTCGGATTAACTCTTATCTTCCCTCTATGTCCACATTAACTATACCTCTTACTCTTTGATCATCTACATGCAGTGGCTCCAGTGTCTTTTACAGGATGAATATGACTAAAAATAGTTATCACAATATTTAGTGGTTATATTTACCCCATTTTTTTAACAGCGAAATTAACATCTACCAGCTGAGATGCTAAAGATTCTTAAATAAAAGGTGCCTCTTAGCAGGAAATTTGTGATTTTACATAAAAATTTACAGAATTAATTCCCCTGGAATAGTGTTATAATTAATAAACCACTTTAAAGACCATTATGTGTGTAATGAATTCATTCCAGTCTGGCCTCCCAAGTATTGTAGACTTGTGCCAACCAAAATCAGGTTTATACAGAGATAATGAGAGAAGAGCCTTTAATGGTAAAATATTAAGTTTTTAATTGTCTTAATAATAAATAATTGGTCAGGAATAAAGCAAATACATCCAATATAGTATAGCTTTCCCATCTGTCAATGTTTGAGATTTGTAGACAACATTTTAGGGGAAAAAAAGAATATTTGCCGCCACATCTCATATGGTGCTTCTAGGAAAAATCCATAGAAAGTCTGCACTGTCACTGGTCCAAACTTGGTAACTCAGCTTCAATTACTTTCATGGTAATTATTCTGGTGAGCTTTACTTTTTTTATATCGAGACTTTATGAATTTAAGTGCAGTACTAGATTGGCAGCAAGGTCTCATCATTTTACAGTCAAAATGGCTAGATGTAACCATATATTCTATGCTAATAGTTTCTTCTCTTGCATGTCTCACTTGTGGAACTCTCTTCTGGCCTATTGCTTTCCAGTCAACTTTGATCTCCAGAAATTCAAATGCATTGTCAATCATTATCTTTTCTCTTTGCAGTTCCTCTTTCTTTTGTAGTTCTCTCTCCATAATAATATCTTTTTCTCATATTCTCAGTAACCTCTTGTGTCTTAGTGGCTTTATTTACTTTCTTGGGGTAAAATGATTAAAAAAAACATAGAAAGGCAATATTGTTCCTTTCAATGTTCATATTTTCAATTAAATAGTTAAAAATGTTTGCCCATTTTGTTTGTTTAATATGAGAGAAGATATTTATTCTATAGGATTAAAATTTAGACTCTGAACAGATAGATATATGGATATGTTTTGAAACCCCTTTTTATGGTCTTTAAAGTGATGGCAAGAGCATTGTCTTGTTGGTAAGTAACATCTGATCATTCCTCTTTGTAAAACAATTTTTTCATTGGTGGAACACAAATCTTTCTACAATATTCTCCTGTTTTCCAAAGGATTACCTTATTTTTCCTATTGAAGCAGCTTATCAGTATGAGCAGTTGAAAAGGCCTCTTCCATCCCGACACCTTTTGCTCCATGCTTACTATAGTGCTAGATATGTATTCAGTATTGTATTTCTTACCAGATCTTTCAAGTCATTTCACTGGAGCATCAACATGTAACTGAAATCTTTATTTAACATTCCCCCCAAAAATTGCTCAACCCTTTTGAATCAAACTATTCATATTCCACCAAGAATTTCATTTTTTGTTGTTGTTTATCTGAGACTACAGTTGATTTTTAATACATCGTCTTGACAAAACCTGCAATTTATAACCTTCTTGTTATTGCTCTCAAAATGTTTTCTGAGATCTTGAATTCTGCTGACAGTTTTTTATAGTTTATTTCCTGCCTTTGAGAACTGTAGATTTTAGCAGGTGCTCATAGTTGCATAATGCAGTCTTGTACCATCCAGATCTTTTCTTACTAGCAAAATGTTTCAAAGTATTGTCATGTTCTCAGAAGAACTGAGTGAGAACCACAGATTTCTTTTGCCTTTAGAGTCTTGTAAATTCACAAATATCTATGCAATTTCTGACAACTCATGTTTTGCTTTCCCATAGAACTAACCCTGCCTACGACAGCACATTTCTCTATGCTTTATTATTACTTGTTCTATTCCTATTCTCATATGTACCATGTGCCTTCAGGTCATTGGCAATCATGGCTCTCCACAATTTCCTGGATTTTGTAACACTGAATAAATTTTCTTTTTGTTATCTCTCCTAAAGTCTATTCTGCCATCTATTTACACAAGCTCATGAGATAAGTTACATTCCACTTTCATCTTGCCTTCAATATGTCCTGGCAATATAAAATTTTCCAAACATTCTTTCTTCACTAAGTATCGCATCAATTTTAACTATCTTTTTTTCCATTTTCTCTAAAACTTGATCATTTCTCATATTTTGAGTCCATGGAATTCTCAGGATCCTTCTGTAGAAACACATTTCTTTTATCTCAAGTATCTTCTTTATCTCCAATGTTATCAATCCTGACCTAGCATCTCAGCTTCAGTCACTTTCTCACCACTGTATCATAGCTTTCCTTTGCATTCTCTATAAATATTTTCATAGTACTTATTCTGATGAGCTTTCCTTGTTCAGACAATATAGGCTTGCCTATCACTCAGGTATCATTTCTGCCCCATCTTTTGCACAGCAGTTCCAAGGGGCTAGTCCTTTGTTTCATGATCGGGGTTGGGTTTCCAGCTCTTTCTCTTAAAGTCTTCTCATTTTCTTTCACCTCCTTGCATCTTAGTGGCATCATTGCCTTGCTTGGGGTGAAATCATTAAAAAGAAAACTTGTATGCTATTTAACCTGCAAAACCACCTTCAAGCCAAGCGTGCCTTAACAGTCAGCTATGAGATAACATTATAGCAAAGCATTCACTAAATATAATGTTTATAGTATATATGCACTGAATTTATCTATCCTTTTGCCAATCCTTCAAGAAATACCCTAAGAATGTTTAAAAGTTCTCCATCAGTTTAGGTAAAAGTCAAATGCAAATTTAATTTTTTTTTTTGTTTTGAATGTAGCTATTTTTTGAGCTTATATTCTTCTGACACAAGGCCACAATATTTCATCATATTATGATCACTAGGGTTTTTAAAACAAGTTAGCCAACTATAGTACTATGACGGTTCCATTCTGATAGTTTCTTCTTTTTTTTAAGAACTGCTACTTTGTTAAACAGACTCCTGCATGGATACATACCTAAAAGCTAAAATCTGAGCTTTTTCAAGTCGAAGGTCAATCATTATCTATCCTCCTTATCCTCATCATCTTTACTTCCGATACCTTTTCTTCCATTCATATCACACACTTTATTCATCATTATCATTTTAATTACAATACTCTGCCTTCTATGGCTCTTGTGTCTTGTATTAGGTGAACCTTAATATAAAAAAAACTCAATATATTAACAGTGACTTGAAAGATGAGTTGACCAATCATAACATGAGGTTAGGTGCCTATTCCTTGTTTTGAATTTTGCTTATATCTATGAATCAAAATGGAGAAATTGGGTGATCATGCTTGACTCTTTAACATTTTTCTTTATTTCCACTTCGCCATCTATTCCCCAAAACCCATTACGTAGGTTGCTTGTTGTTTCTCTTTGTTTCTTACTTCAATATGTCATGTAAGCATTAAAATTTCAAAGCCTTCTTTCCTCATAATGTAACCAAGAAATCTGAATGCTTTAATATATGTTCTTCTAGTTCCGATTTTCTTCAGAACTTCATTCTTCTTCATGTGTTCTAACAATGGTATTCTCAGTTTTCATCTTTAAAACTACTTCAAATCTCTTCATCATCTGGAAGGAAATTGTCCTGCATTCTCTGCCATTCTAAGGATGAGATATGACAGTTCAGTTCAGTAATCTTTTCTTTGTTTCAGGCAAAGTTTTCCTGTCTCTAAATACTTTGTTTTCATTTTGGAAGACAACTTTTGCTATTCCAGTGCACCTTCAGATGGTACCAAGACTGAATGTAGATATTTAGGCTGGAGCCTTGGAATTTTAATGTTTTGTAAGTGGTGGTAGGGTAGGCTGGTAGTTTGTTCTTTTTTGATCATGTCTTCAACTGATCATGTTTGCCCAAATATTTGATTTGCTTTTTGACATATTCCAGGATAAACTTATATCTCAGGAGATTTCTTTCTGTCATTGTCATATTTTAGCCTTGCACTGGCTCAGATATGTCAGTGATTGATGGCGCCGATGAACAAGACAAAGGAGCAGCTGCAAAGGAAGTAATCAAATTTGATTGTGGCATATTTTACAGAAAATTCTTCACACTCTGTGGAAGACCAATTCTATTCTGTTGGACTAAAAGTATGTGAGGATGGCTCTGCATGCGATGTCATTGGTGAGTACAGTAAAGTTGGGAAATGAGTTAATTGCTGGTGTAAAGAAGCATTTCTTGTTTTTTTTTTGTCAGAGCTTTTACTGGTTCTTTCAGTCCTGACAAATGGTTTGATAGCATTGCTGAATTTGAGTATAGAAGCCATCAAGATGGAGAAAGAGTCAGATCAGATTAGTTTATATAGAGCAGTCTTGAGAAATTGCCAGATTAAAACAAGATGTCTGATGAGAAACTGCCATTCTTTTATTGTTGTTCATTTTGATAATGGCATGAATGTTTTCAGGTCAGCTTGGAATCCCTGATACGACTGAGAAACTTGCCTTTGTCTGGGCAGGATTTTTTATTTTTTTAATCCCAATCAAGGCAATAAAGCCACTAAGATGCAAGGGGTTACTGAGTGTGAGAGAATATGAGAAAAAAATATTAATGTGCGAGAACAATAAAAGAATAGGAATTAAGAAGACAGATGATAATGAATGATATATCAAATATAACATTATTAAGTACAGCACAAAAAACAAACACTGCAAGGCACTTGAAAAGATAGGAAGTTGTAGAGCGCCATAATCATCCAGGTCCTAAATTCTGAGTTTTCATATATATTAACATTTATCTCCTCATTCTGGGAATAAGTTTCATCAGACATATTCATCATCATCATCATCAATGCTATTCATAGGTAGTTTCTAATCTAGGTCTTTATTTGATTTGATGTTTTTTTTTTTACTGTCTGTTTTCATTTTGGTTTATATTACTTTCACTTTCATCAGCTAGGAAGAAAAAATGCCCATCTATTCCAAGTACAATCCCAGGAAGTTTCCAGAATTACATTTTTTCTTCTTCTATATGCCATATCCCTTAAGGACATGAGTGATCATGGCTTTCCACAACTTCCTATACTTTGTTGCTCTTAGCAGTGTTTTTCTATTTACTATCCTTCCAAGTCTGCCATCCATTTACACAAGGTCATGAGATAGGTTAATTGGCATTTCTCTCTTGCCTTCAATATTTCCTGTGAGTGTTAAATTTTCTAATCCTTCTATCTTCCTAAAAGTCTCACCTGTTGTTTTCTGATTCTCTTGTTTGTTTGTTTAACAGCATTCCAACCTTAGTGGTAACTTTATTTTGGTATAGCTTGCAACATCATTCTTTCAAAAACATATAGCTGGCAACATTATTGTTTTACAAAAACGTATAGCTAGCAACATTATTTTTTTTTTTTTTAAAAAAACATCATCCTTTTACAGTGTTTTGACCCCAGTTACAATTCCATGGAATAAAATTTTGTTAAAAGATATATAGCTGGTAATATTTTTCTTTTTTAAACGTATAGCTGGGAATATTATTTTTCAAAAAAGTAGAGCTGGTAATATTATTTTTCCAAAAACGTATGGCTGGTAATATAATTTTTTCAAAAACGTATATCTGGTAATATCATTTTTCAAAAACAAACTGATGGCAATATTATTCCTTTGAAAATGTATAGCTGGTAATAGTACTTTTCCAAAAACGTATAGCTGACAACCTTAATTTTTCAAAAATGGTCTTTCTGTTGGGCGTAGTTTATCATCATACCTAATATATGGATGTAGTTTATCACCATACCCAGAACGTGGATGCAGTTTACCATCATACCCATGGACGCAGATGCAGTTTACCGTCACACCTATGGACACGGATGCCGTTTACCATCATGCCCATGGACGTGGATGCAGTTTATCATCATGCAATGGACTCAGATGTAGTTTATCGTCATACCCATGGACGCAGATGTAGTTTATCGTCATACCCATGGACGCAGATGCCGTTTACCATCATACCCATGGACTCAGATGTAGTTTATCATCATGCAATGGACTCAGATGTAGTTTATCGTCATAACCATGTACGTGGATGTAGTTTATCGTCATACCCATGGACGTGGATGCCGTTTACCATCATACCCATGGACTCAGATGTAGTTTATCATCATGCAATGGACTCAGATGTAGTTTATCATCATGCAATGGACTCAGATGTAGTTTATCATCATAACCATGGATGCGGATGTAGTTTATCGTCATACCCAGAACGCTTTTCTGATTCTTAATATTCTTTTTATTTCAATTTTCATTAAAATATACTTGTTGCTTACATGTTCAGTCCATGATATCTTTAACATCATTCTATTGAACATCTCTGTTATCCAACTTTCCTCTTTACCTCTGAAAAAATTGTCCAGCATTCATTACCAGATTGGAAACAATTCAGCCAACTTTTCTTTGTTTCTAATAGCATTCAGCTGTTTTTTCATACTTCCGATTTTGGCAAAGTATGTTTTGCTATTCCAATGCACTTTCAGATTTCAATATCACAGTTTCTGCAATCTAATAATATATTCCCAGATGCTTCTGTGCTTGTTTTGACATACCAGAAGTGTAGTTTGCATCTTAGGCTATTTTTTTTGTTGATAACTATAAAATCACTCATATGTTGTTTTTTTTTTAAATAATAAATCATATTTGCATAAGAGTGCATATTATGTCTGATTGTTTAACTGACCCTTTCACTTGAACCTGCAAGTATCTACATTGTAGAATATAATATCAAAATATCATGGCTGAAAATTTATTGTCTAAAGGTAAAGATTAAAATCAACCTAAACAAAACTAAAACAACCATTATTTTGTAATTTACAAATGCTCCTTTGGATACACATTTCACATCTGATAAAGCCTTGTAGAATGCTCCCACCAATACCTGATTATGCCATTTCATGGAACCATTACTGAATTAGTATCTTTTAGTTTTTCCTGTACCATTATAAAAAAATCTTCTCCAAAATCTCTTGCATGATTTGATCTCCATGAGCTTGGAAACCTGACAGTGATGGATTCTCTTTGTTAAAGTATTACTATAAGATCAAAAAACATATAAAAGAGTCTCTATGCTGACAGCATGAAAAGAGTTAAGACACCCTCTCTGCTCCCAGATTTCTTGTCATGCTGTGACTTCAGTAGCAACAAGCTACCATGTGGTGATGGCAAGTGGCTGATTGACTTGTTGATATCCATTCTCTCTATCCACCTCTCTCTAAGAAATGATGCTACAACAATTAAGTACCCCCCATCCTGAGATAAACCAAGTAAAAAGAAAGCGAAAGAAAAGTGTCTGCCATTCATTCAGTCAGTGATGCAGATTGGGGGACCTGAGGAATTGCAACATTGACCAAAAGAAGACAGGGATGAAATGCAATGCAACAAGTACTACAACTCTTTTACTAGAAAGGAGTGGAGTAGCAATTATTTATTATGCAAGAATTAAATCATAGCAATTTTTCACGATGAAAACATCTCATAAACTTTCCAAATCTCTCAAATGTATGAAAATGTCCTGTAAGAGTTATGTTTTCAAAATTCTCCAGATCTTCTCTGATAATGCCAGTCTCTTGTTGCCTAATGTCCATCTAAAAAGGCTCTGGTTTGAAACATTATCATCAACAGAAGCAGCTGATCAGCAAAATTATTTCTTTATTTCATAGGACAGGCAACATGAACTAATCACATTGGCTAAGAATAGTTTTTTTCTTCTTGTCTTTTTATTCATACATTATATATATATATATATATATATATATATATATATATATATATAAAGTGTGAGTTTATAAACAGGGACTATTACTGCTACTAATGCAATACTCTTCGATAAAACGAATCAAGTTCTCTCAGTCACTGGCGTGTTTATCTAAAAATAAAAAAAAGCTTAAATTCACCTTCATCCCTGCTGTGCACCAACTGCTTAGAGGTAGATTCTCCAACTGACGCCAATTCAGCTGGGTTTCAATCCTAGCTAGAGGCAACTGAATGTCTAGTCACACTGATGAGCTGAGATATAGTGAAACAGTTTGTCCATGGATGACTATATATATATATATATAATAATTAGAAATACACACTTTTCATACAAACTTCAGGAATTTGACTTTTTTTAAATGTATAAATAATTTCTATATAATCATTTCAACATTCCTAAGTTTTCTCATTTACTAAGAATAGTGATGGTAGTTCTAAGCTGACAGCATCAGTGGTTAGAACACAACACAATCCTATTATCACATGACTGTGTTTCTTTTGCTGTTATTTTTTCAAGTTGGATCTTAATGCTTGCAGTGGCACTGAAGTAATGAAGTCATCATCTCTATATATTGAAAAGCAATAATAAGTATCAACAGAAATTTGCTTTTAGTGTGATTTGATAATAAAACATGTTTTATAAAGAGTATTCCAATAACTTGAATTGGCTTTAAATGTGAATTGATTTTAAGCGACCAATAATTTCTTTCTTTTTCTTTCAGATTTAACAACTTAAGTCTTTGGCAATTTCCACCATGGAAACATTAACAATCAAACGATGTGTTAAAGTCTCAAGAGTGCAATTGGAGAAATTGTTCATAAATTCAAACAAACTGTGTCAGTGGCAGATGTGAAAACATCATTGCGTGCTCATTTATGCCATTCAGCTAAAAACATTGCTGCAGTGCACAAGAATGTGGCTGAAGATCCAGGTGCCCCTATTTGTCACTGCGCACAGGAAGTGAAGCATTTCCAATTGCACTCTCAGTTGGTCAGTTATTTTGACCAAAAAAATCGCAAAGTGCGTGAAATGCATTTCTGTTTGAACGTCCATTTTCATAATAGGCTTCAATAACTTTAAATGTTGTTTCATTGTTAATCTTTCCACAGTTGAAATTCCAAAAGACTTAAGTTGTTAAATCTGAAAGAAAAAGTAAAACAATCATTAGACGCGTAAACTTAATTCACATTTAAAATTGGTTCAAGTTATTAGAACACCCTTTACACCTGGCATCAGTAGTTTGACAAAACCTTTATGATAATAAATTTTTCCAATATTGATATAAAAGGAGCAGTAACAACCAATTCAACATTTAAATTACTATCTCAAAAGTAGATTTAGTACATCTATACCATCGAAAACTAAATTATTTTTATAGAAAAAATTTGATATATTCTTTATATTATAAACTAGCTTAAAAGCCATCCTATAAGGCAAAATTTAAGCTAGCGCCTGGAGAGTGAACTTGATTGGCCTTTGGCTTGTTCAGGAGTTTGAGAGTCCCTAAATTTTTGCATATTCTCAGCATTGGAAGCGCTCCTACCTGTCATTTGATCTGGGTTTTGATTTGCATAGGATTTTCTTTTCCTCACTGCAGCCCTGGCTCTTTTGATTGCAATCTGGTCCTCTATTGGCAGCAAGTTCTTTCTCTGAGGCATACTCCTGCTGTATGTGATAGGCAACAATAAACTACAGAAGAATTCAAGATCAATCACTGCATTTAAGTATTGCATTAATACCTTTTAAAAGTTCAATGATAATTCTTTTGCTTTCTTTTTAAAGAAAATATAGGTACCTACTTTTCGTAAAAACAATTTTTATTATCTTATGGTTGACTTTTGCTAGACTTCACAATTAATTTCAATCATTCCCAAATTTATTTCCGTGTTGTTATTGCATAAAACAGTCACAGTAATGATATCAACTAACAAGTTAATAGTAAAGCATGTTTTGTATAAAAATATAAATAACTGACATTGCTCCTCAAAGATCAATACCTTCTCATCAATTGCAACACAAGTTGGCTCCTGACAATGAATACAGCATTTTATACCCAGCATGTATAAAAGATGAGGCACTGGTAGGGTGCTGATAAGACTCTGGCTAGGGGGTCAGCATATGAAAATAGATTAATTAGAAAATAGACAAAAGGAAAAAATAGGTTATGTAGTAAAGAAATAAAGAATAATTTATGGTCAGAGTCTCTGAGCTGAATGACTAATATGAAGACAACCTGTTGAAGATGAATAAGCCAGATGCTAAATGTAACAACATATTGTCAAACTTCAAAACATTTTTTCATGTTTTTTTCTATGTTTCATATGCATATATTTTGTTTTTATGACAGTTTGTTGTGGATGTATATTTTAATTTCAATTCATCTATTTCACAAGCACAAGTTTTATTTTTTATTAATGCTTTTATTACTGAATGATCTTGTATGATCATAAGATAAGGCAGGGATGTCTTAAATAAGGTTATTTAGTAAAAATAACAGTTAAAAGTTTAAGATTGTCATGATTGGGAAAACAGTTTGTAGGGAGATTTTTCCACAAAGTAGCAGTTCATGCTAAGAAGTTGTCCGAGTGGAACTTGCCTCTTATTAATTGAATATGAAGGGAATGAGAATGATTCATCCCCATGGCAGGTCCTAACTACAAAGGTCAGGACTAAAAAATTTAGGAAACCATGTACTTTATTTATCAACTAATTTTAAAAGCAGACATTTATTTGAAAGAAATCTATTTTAGTACATTTTATGTAGTGATTTTAAAAGGATATATTTAGTTATTTAAATATGTTTCTATATTATATATTCAGGGTGTTAAATAGAATGCAGGCTTAGCTCTCTCACGGTGGTTGGAAACTAGTCTATGAGAAGGACATCTCTGAATTTAAAACTGTAACACAACCACTTGAAGCTTTTCTAAGATGGTTAGACATGGGGATGAGATACCATGTCTATAAAACAGAAACAAAATAGATTGCAATATCGATGCTGGAGAGTAATTATCCAGATTGCTGTTGACACCAAATGGGCAATTGGACCAAAGATGGTGTCATTATCATTTATAGTAAGAGAGATAGTATACTGATAGTATTTATATAGTGATAGTGATTTATAGTAAGAGAGATAGTATAGTGGTAGAATTATGGATGTGAGTTTTCTTGAATAGGAGACACAGCTGAAAAATATTGTACAATTAGCACATACATTTTACAACTTCAGTCAAGCTAAATGAGAAGCATATAAAACAAGTAAAAAAAAGGTGTCTTTATAAGGTCTGATCAGAAGGTATTGGGACTGGTGCTATAAAAAGAAAACTACAGAAAATATCAATTCTGCATTTAATCTCCTTCAAAGTATTCCCCTCCTGAAGTCATGTACTTTATCCAGCAGCATTTCCATTGATGGGACTATTCCTGGAACTCTTTTTTTTGGAAGAGCAAGCAGCTGCCTTGTCACATTCTCTTGTATTTCCTCAACATATTCAAATCTTTCCTTTCAAGTGGGATTTGATCGTTGAAGAATAAAAAGTTGCAAAGTGTGAGATCTGAGGAATGTTGTGCTTGATCAAAAACTACTGCACAATCTATGTTGACTGATAGAACCTTTGTGATGGGGTGAGATGACCACACTCTCCACACTTTTCTTCCAAGCATTGATATAAACAATGAAAGCGTGTGAGGACATTATAACTTAGTGTATATGTGCAACTAAGAAGTTCCCCAGAGGGGAAACAAAACATCCTGTCTCTACAAGCATTGTATGGATAAAAAGAGATTCTTTCTCAGACTTTGTGCCATTTTCTTTTATAATGAATTTTTGATAACTACATTTAGTGGTCATTAGCTGAATTCCTTTTTTTATTCTCTCAGCATTAAATTATCATGGTTTCGTGGTTTAGTGAATAGTACTAGGAAAAAGTTTTGAACTCAGAAAAGAAACTGCAAGAAGTCTTAGAGAAGGTAGTAAAAGAAAGTGAGAAGAAAGGACTAACTGTAAAAAGACAGAATATATGGGACACATAAAGGTGTGGGCTATACATTTGAGGTATCAGAATCAAGCAGGTACAGAATTTTAACAATGTTTGAACAGATGATGGAAAATGTGCTAAAGACACATTGGAAGAGCAAAGGATACCTTCCAGAGTTTGGGTTATTATTTATTCTGTGAGTTACATGGGATATATCCATTTTAGTTGTTGCTGCCATTCAAAGTACTGTAGTGATGTGGTTTCTGTAATCTGATACAGTTTTTTTTTTTTTTTTTTTTTAGGATTCTGTCATGCCAGTCCACAAGTTTCAAGGATGGATGATCTTTGTCAAGATCCACATGCTTTTCATTCAATTCTCCTGAAGAAGGATATCCATTATATCCAAGCATGATCTGGGTTTTTATTCCAACATTAAAGAACCATACAATATCCTAATTTGCTGCTGGATAGAAAGAATGTTGAGAGATTATGTCTAAACTGGTACATGCACACACACAGTGCCTT
Source organism: Acanthosepion lycidas (assembly GCA_963932145.1). Classification (NCBI taxonomy): domain Eukaryota; kingdom Metazoa; phylum Mollusca; class Cephalopoda; order Sepiida; family Sepiidae; genus Acanthosepion; species Acanthosepion lycidas. Next base: position 101,127,205 of record OZ010576.1, on the reverse strand, counting down.
GAAGAGAACCATCATGAAATGGGCAGAGTGGATATTGATGTGGTGGGTTGGGATAGAGGATTTGCTTCAGTACTCAGTAGATTGGCCTTGTTGCATTTTTTGTAACACCTGGTAGTAGTCATAGTTGTGTAGAAAAGTTGGTAATATTCACATGTTGTTGATATGTATACCAAATGTTGCTTGATGATGTTTTCAGTTGCTGCTCGCATCTGAATGAGAGGCTTAGAAATATTAGACAAAATACATGTGAAAGGGAACAAAAACAGGTTTTAAGGCCCTTTTTACGTAGAGTTAACAAGTAATTAGTTTTATTCATCCCCTAAAAAGGTGGACATGTAATATTACATTATTTTATTAACCTGTATGCCATACACTTCCTTATGGAAAACTCAATTTTGCTTTCAGGTAGTTGATATCTGTCACTAACAAGTAAAAAGGAAAAAAAGAAAAGGGACTTGAGATTCAGTATTAATTTTTGTTAAAATGGGCACAAAAAGTTAGTAACTACTAATGCTGTCTCTTAATTGGTTGATTTTGTCATGATCCACTTTTTAAGTTTCTTCCTTTTCTAAAGTGTACGACTTAAATGGATTTATTTAACTATTCTCTCAAAGTTATTTGCAGGTTGTGAGATGGAAAATAAAAAAGAAAAAAAAGATTTTTTAGTAGCGATCTTTAATAGGTATTATTTATATTGTATCTAAATATTTGTCATTTTTATGTTCTCCAAACTGATTGGAATTTGAGATTTGGCCAGAAAATTGAGTTGGTGAACAAAATTCAAGTAGTTCTGGTAGTTTTTGTTTAACTTGGCCTTGGAAAAGGCAGCAATCCACCCTCCTAAAAAAGGTTAGATAAGGATTCCTTCCCACTCTTCATACTAAGTAACCTCATCCTATATTACTTAAAGAACAGAATGGTGCTTCAGAATAAATCTGAAGGGACAAGTCATAAATACTCTAAGCTTAAAATGTATCTTTGTGAAAAACACAGTGAAGAATCTGCATTGAGTTGATATGGAGAAAATCAGCAGTAATGCTAATGGCACATATTGCATAGCTACTGAACTTCTTATGTAATATTTGCATTTGAATTTATAGACAGATTTGTTCATATCCTAGAAAAGTTGTTGCTTAAAAATTTCAGCTCTCTTTACATAGAGTTCTGAATAAATTAGTTTTATTCATCTCCTAAAAAGTTTTTTTGTTTTATTGATTCATTTTCTATGGCTTACCAATAATTTTTGAATTATTTAAAACCAGAAATAATTTTTACTTTGTAAGAATTACTTTTTCAGATAATAATGGTTTAATAATACAAGTCTTATTAATTAACCTATTTGTGCATAAATGAATACAATGAACCCAATGAGAATTGAAACTCAGCTCTCTGATTAACAATTGTGTGGCAATATTACAGCACTTGCATATCAAAGCTTTTAACACCTGGTATTCCCAAGTGGTCACCTATCTAAATACTGACAAAACTCGATATTGCTAAACTTTGGTGATCGTATGTGAATAAATATAGCATACCTTAAAACTACATTTTATCATTTATTTGGTTGTGCACTATTGGAAGATAAGTGTGAAGTTGTAAACAATGACAAATACTACCAATATTACAAGTTCTTCCTGTCAGTCATTGATGTGTTTATTCACAGAATAAATATGTCAAAATTTGCTTTCTTTCAACTGTGCACAAATGGCTTAGGAAGAAAATCTTCAACTATTGCTGAATCAGTTAAGTTTCGATCCCGGCTTGAAGCAATCGGATGTCTAGCCACACTGATGAGCTGTGATACAGCAAAACAGTCTGTCTGTGGATGACTCTATATATATATAAGTGGTGCACAAATCAAACCAAATAACAATAGATCATATTTTCGAGCATATATGGCTAATAAAATACAAGATAGATGCAAGGAAATGAAATAAAAATACTTAGGTATTTTCAAGTGTAGTTGGAGAAACTTAAACTGACTTATATAAAGTAATGCCCACACATCCACATATATATGTATATATATATATTTGTATTGTTTTTATAATTTTTAAGTCTGGTCTCAATATAGGTATGACTTTATTCATACAGAAACTGCAACAAAGATACAACTAATACAGATATTAATAAGTATAAAAGCATTAATTTTAAAAATATATTTGTCAATAGCATAATATACATACACACACACACACATATATATATATATATATATATATATATCTGTAAAAATGAGTTAAAGTCAGAAGAATAATAATAAATGCAACTGAGAGTGATAGAGAAATGCATAGATATGTAAAATTCTGATGTTTAAAAAGAATGCCAAATACTAAAATCAAAGCTGATGATGATGTTATTCTTAAAGCAAAATTACGCATATATCCAAAGGAGATGGCAGCCTTTTATTCTGATATATATCTTCAAACAGTGAAGCTGCCACAGGCTTGCTTTCAAAGGTAACAAATGAAAAAGTTACCAAATAATTTGAAGAAAAAAAAATTCAATTTTTCAAACACAAAACCATAACACACATTCTCAGTCATTCTGAACAAACAACAGCAAAAATTTTTGACTCAAACTCGTGTTGCAGAAGCATATTTATATGAATTTGTCAATATAAAAGCCTATATATACTAGCAAACATAATAATGATTGTCACATTAGCTGCAGAAATAATTTTAATGGAATTACAATAATTATAATCAATGAAATCTGCAAGCAATCATGCCAAGAAAGTTCTAGAAAGTGCAAAGAGCAGCCAAGCACAGTGAGTCCAAGCCAAGTTTGAAAACAAGACTTGGTTCCTTAAAGTTCTGAAAAATCAAAACAATCTCTAATAAATTCTTAAGAGACAAAAATCAAAAATGGCGCTGAGGTTATTCCATAAAAACTGTTTGCAATGAACTTTTCCTCTAATTCTACATGAGATGATATATAACAGCCCTTGACAGACTTCTCTCTCCTCACAGAGTGCAAACATTATAATATTGTGTAGCGATAAATAGTCGATTCGAAGCATTGAAGATGTTTTGCTTGTCGGGCTGCTGTTTTATGATGGATATGTGCATAAAACCAAGCTAGACAGTTTGTCCTTTCTTCAGCTACATCCTTTTCTCTCACAAGTTTGGTCCAAGAAAAGTACATTCTTCGACATTTGTTTATTTTATGCTGCTTGGCACGATTTGTCTAGTGGTGGTCTGCTTGCTGATTGGTCGAGCTGGGGACTCTGATTGAAAACAAGGCCAACGGCGATGATTAGTGTGTTGGCCGTGTTTTTGGTCAATAAAACCAGTCTGGGACATTGGCTGAGAGTGTACCTGGGACCACAGTGACATGCACTGTTATAGAGTTTCGTATTAAGTTACAACTTGCTTTATTTTTGTCTGGAATCTGGATGCTAGCTTCGAACCTACCGCTAGAGTGAGTGGTGTAATTACCGGTGTCTACTGAAACGTGGCAGGAACACACTGAATGACAACATATTGCTATCACAGTATGGGAAGTTTCCAGGCTTATAAAAACCTGATCTCTAAGAATGCTACTAGTCAGGGTAAAATACCAGTCGTTGTTCTTTAGAACATTAGCCCAAACTAATCTCCTAACTCTTTAACTGCTGCCTGAAGAAGAAATGGTTCCCAAGTCTATGAAATGTGTCAACTATGTATCCTGTTTTTAAGAATGTTGGTGAGCATTCATCCCTGTTGCAATATTCTCCTTAGTGTCTTCAGTTAACTCTTCAAGTTTATAATCAACAAGAAGGTTGTTAAACCCTTCAATAGCAACAATTTGCTGAGTGATAACTAGTATGGATTTCACACTGTTAGGTCCACTGCTGATGCCCAGTCATTACTCACAGAAACAGTAACCTACTAATCAACAAATTCATTATGAGGCTTAAGTATATTAAAGATCTTCGACAAAGTGTGACATTGAGATTACAATACAAGCTATGGAATTTCTTGGAGGGTTTTGTCAATTCCTACAGGTTAGTTCGTAAAGGTCAATGCCAATGGCCAATCATCATAAACCAATTAACTTCCCAGTCTTACCCTCATTCTGCCTTATATTATTGACCTATATAAGAACATACTAAGGTCTTTAGTGAATATCTACGCAGATGTTACAACCAAAACTCTGAATGGCCAGGACCTGTCAGCTGATGTCTCCTCTGACGCAGCCTTGTTGATGCAATGGTGCAATGACTGACTTGTAACATTCAATAACTCTAAGTAACATTTCACCATCATCAAATAGACAATGAACTCTCACATATCATGATGGATGTGCGTTCTATCAAGGAGCCTCCTTGCTACAAATGCCTATTGAGTCGAAACTCACCTTGGACTTCAAGGGCAACTTGTATATAAAATCCTTTGCTAAAGATGTTGGAAAGTACCTGATTCTTCCTGCCATGCTTACAAGAGCCAGATCAAACCAAAATAAACTTTGCTACCATAGCTAGGCTAGAGTTGTTCAGTTTTCACTTGTCTGGTTAGTAAGGTTGAATTACTGCTTTTAAACTACGAATTTCCCATGATTTCTCTTGAATGCTCATATCTGTTTGAAGCATATCTTAACATAAAGAAATGACATCATATATTATGAAATGAATTAAATCCAACAATTATTTTAATATATTTATATTACTGCTTTTAAACTAAAAATTGTGGGAAAATTGTAGTTTTCAACCTTGCTAACCAGACACTTCCTCTGTAGCTAAATGGTATATCACATTAAGCACTATGATGGTTTCGTATAGAACACAGGTTCGATTCCTGTTGGAGGGACATATTTTCTGTGTAATATCTCAGATATTAAGGCCACTACATGTTGTTAGTACTGTTTATTATTAACAGAGCATTTACTTAAATATTTGTATCTATAAAAATAATGTATAAACAATATATATATATATATATATATATATATATATATATATATATATATATATAGTTTTGTGAAAGAATATTTATGAAAAGATGAATCATATTAAGAATGTGAAGAGTTTAACATATCACAAAATTGAAAACCTATTAATAAGAGGTGGGCTTGCTCCAGTTGTTATTAGAATTACATAATTTTGTAGAAGCAGTTCTTGGATTATTATAAAATTGATGTTTTTCCTTACTTAGCTCCAATATTTTTTCGACCCAAATTAACTGTTTTCTGTAATAAGTTTAGCACCAACCACTTATGCATAGCAAAAAAAAGTTTTTTAAAATATACATTATATTTTAGGCTTATTTAATCTCGTTTATATTATTATTGTAAAGTGCAATATAGGAATATCTGAAGAATGGTGATCATTAAAATAATTAATCCTTTTTTTTCTTATTAATTTCAAACATAAAAACAATTTTGTGCATGTAAAGAGAGAGACAAAATGTTCTCATTCAATGTGAAATATAGGGCCACAATTTCATATTTGTGTTGCTGCTGCTGCTATTTTTATAGCAAGTAGGGTTTTCTGTTGTGTGGTTTTTAGCTTCATTGAATTCTATCATCCTTCTCCTTGTCAACCAAGTTTTGAAAGCATGGGTTTATAAAGGTGCTAGTCAGGTTCTGTTGCTATTAAGTATCTCCTCTACAGCCAATCTTGCTTCTATCATTGCTTAAAATTACTACACTTGGATTGTTATAAAAGTAAAAGATATAAATAAATAAATATTAAATAATAGATAAAAGATATAAATAAATGTAGATATAAAAATAAAGAAAATAAAATTAAGATTTGGGGCTTACATAATGTTAATTAGATTATTTTTGTAAAACAAAATATGGGCTTTAAGATTTAAATTATAATGAACATGATATTTTTTGTAATTTTTTTACACAGACAGAAAAATTGGATGTAAATAGAGAACAAACCAGTTCCTAAAAATGTTGAATCCCACAACCTTCTTCTTCATCATCCTCTACATGTTCAGAACATCGGTGATCATGACTCTACAGTTTGCTGTTCTTTGTAGCTCTTAGCAAATTTTGTTTTTTCACTATCTCTCCTAATACCTGTTCTGCCAACTATTTACACAAGATCTTTAGGTAGGTTATGCAACACTTTCCTCTGTCCATCTTTCCTTCAATATGTCATATGAGTGTCAAATTTTTAAGCCCTCTTTCCTCATTATATATCCCTCAAAGTTCAACTATCTCTGTGTGATTATAATTATAAGTGTTCTTTTTATTATCATTTTCCCTAAAAGTTTGTTGTTGCTCACATGGTCATTCTATGGTATTCTCAGCATCCTTCTGTAGAACATCATTTATGTTGTCTGAAGTCTTTTCTTCACCTGTGATATTATCCAGCAGTCACTGCCAAGAACTAATATTACATTTCAGTACTCTTTTCTTAATTTCTAACACAATTTTCCTGTTTCTTAATACTTTGCTTAGCTTTTGGAAGGCACTTTTTGCTATTAAAATGTGCATTCATGTTTTTGGTATCACATTTTCCATTCTCTGCTAAAACACTTCCTAGATATTTAAATTTTTGTACTTGTTTGATATTGGTGTCTCCAATTTGTAATCTTCATGTTGGGATTTTAGTTTTTCTGACAACCATACCAAATGTTCCAAGAAATAGAACTCAAAATAACCCTTTCCAAGACAGTAACTATCATTTGGAATTGGAAAGAAAGCAGTGATAGTATCTACCCTGAATTCATCAAAAATCCAGGATGAAGACTTAGTAAATACTAAACACTTTAAATATTTCAGTGTATTGATCAGTTACAACAAAATTTAGTATGGGAGGAAAAGAAATTAAACATAGAATAAACTGCACCAGAAATAGTTTCGCCCAACACCACAAATTGCTACAAAACCAAAACATCAACCTGAAAACTTGAGACATGTTCTTAAATAGCCTCATCAGATCTAGACTTACATATAGATGTCATGCATGGTGCCAAACCCATTCAGAAATATCTAAACTGTTCACTACTTCAAATAAAAGGTTAGGAACGATATGGAAATACCCATCAATAGTGGAAAGCATGATAACCAATCTAGACTTGAATGCCAATTTTCTTGTAGAGAATATTGCCATTACCATGCATTCTGTATTCTTACAATTGCCTGAATTCTACCACTTGATCATATAAGCAAAAAGAACATTTGAAATATTTTCCACAAATCACAGTAGACATATTTACAGAGAAACAACTGAAGTTGAATGAGTTCATTCTTACTATAAAACAGCTCAAAATATCTTCAACATCTCATTTTGTCATCATTAACGAATAAAGTGAAAGAAAATGTTGTTCTTGTAAATGAATTAGAAATTTCTGGATTCCATAATGAAGCACTTAATCATTTTTCAATAAAAATCTAATTTTTTAATGTTTTCTTTTTTTTTTAATTCTTCTTAAATAACTGTTATCACATTTTCCATCAGCACCGAAAATACAAATCAATCTTGAGATGCCTTTTCCTTCACACTCCTGGATGATAGCCAGATGAATGTACCTTGGCAATGAAAGTAAATAATATTCAAGGATTAAAATTCTCCGAACAGTGGCAAAGCTTCCTTTGGGCTATTCTTTTTACACTTTTATTCATCTCTAATGAATGAAAGTTGAAAATAATAAATTGAAATATTAATGAAGAGTAACCAATAAAAAAACATGAATACAAAATATTTTGGCTTTATTTCAATAAATATTTTTCTTTTGTATTCTCATTTGTAGTTAATAGTAAAAGCTGATTATCAAATCCTATAATTTAAAAAAAAAAAGTATATTCACCATAGAATCAGTCAGGAAAATCTAAAATACTTAAACTGGAAAAAACAAAAAACAACAAAAAATAGGATTGCTACCAAGACGATAAATGACAATGGATGAAAAAAGTGTTTGTGTATTTAGTGACATAGTGGTTGTGTGTTCAATCCCTGTGTCAGGCTGTATGTACATGCACTCAGTGGAAACAGGTGAGCAGTAACTGAACAATAATAAATAAAAATAAAAACTAGACAATATCCCTAAACATGGTGAGTGGAATGAGAAGAGTCTACTCTCTCTCTCTAGACTAAAAGTGTTCAATTCAGAATTCCCTGTAGGTTATCCAGATCAATATACATCAGCTGAAATGTTGTGATAAAAACAACAAGGAGGGGGTGGGAGGCAATAGACCAAATAAAAATAGTGTAAATATTGTTTTACAAACATTTCATTTTTTTTATTAATACACTTTTTGCTCATAAAACATATTTGGGTCATTTTTATATATTTAGCCTTTATGTGTCATACAAATAAAAAAAAAAATGAGATTTTCAGATTACTAAAAAGTTGACCGACCAACTCATTACACTTACCTCGAGCACAAGCAAAGATTCAAACATGTCTCGTGGTGTAAACTGTTCAACAGAGAAAGAAATAGCGGCTTTGCAGGTCTCATATTTAAATAGTTAAATCTCAGAGTAAGATTATCTTTTGTAAGATTATATTCCCACATATTCAAATTCTACCTGTCAGTGGTAGATAAAAAAACCCCAGAAAGGATGGGGCAACGAGTTAGTGAGGAAAAAGACAGTTGACTGTTGTGTTAAATTGGCTACAGGTGTCATGGACGAGAGAGAGAGAGAAGAAACTGATTATGGTTGACTGCTGTGTTGAATTGGTTACAAGTATCACAGACAAGAGAGAGAGAAAAAAAAACTATTGCAGGAATTAATTGCTACAATAAGTTTAAAGCTGTTTCTTTTTGCTACAGGGACCCTACATTTATTTTACTCATTATTACAGTATGTATAAACTTCAGTGCAGAAGAATCTCTTTATATGACTTGTGTTGATCTGATGTAACTGAATGTGCTGAGGAACTGTTTACTTTTTTGCTGACACAAAATAGTAAACATCAAAAACAGCTCTCCTATTTTTATCACTTGATAAATATGGCTTAAACATTATCATAAATTATACTTATATATCTACAGAGAGTCTTCAAAGAATATTTTTGTTGTTAGTTCTACATGCTGATGATGTTTATGTATATACAATGGAACCTTGGTTGACGAATTTTATTCAGTCCTGAAAGCTGTTTGTAAACTGAAACTATTTTTCCAATAGGAATCAGTGTAGAGAAAAAAGTTGCAGTATAATAAAATTAGAAAAGAACAGCACAGCACAACACAACACAACACATGAATGTATGCAACATGGCAGTCGACTCAGAAATTATTCTATTCTTGTTAACTCAGTTCAACTATGTTGTTCGATAACTGAAATTTTGTTTGATAACCGAGGCATTTTCATACCAAATTTTCTGTTCGAAAACTGATTTGTTCAACATGTGAGACATTCAGGAACCAAGTTTCCTCTGTATATAATTGCTACTAGTGTAAAAAAAAACTACACACATGTAAAATAAAAACATATATAATTTCTTATGACACATGACACATATTTATGACAGGTATATATATTATTCAAATGATAATATATTCTCAAAATCCATTAATGTTCACCATAAAATCCAATATTATTAGGTTGGTGCAAAAATAATGACGCAATAATGTCGTTTTTTGACGTATTTTTAACGTCAAAAAACGACATTATTACGTCATTATTTTTGCACCAACCTAATAATTATAAAAATAAGATGAAATTTGGTATTAATTATAAAAATAAATAAAACTCTTTTATATGGAATCTATGGGGAATTTTTGGCTGAGCCGACAGGCTTAGGCATCCCCACATTAAATTCGGCCTTGTGTCAAATCTGACCGTGTTCGGTGGTTGGTAGATATCCTGTAGTTGGAGATTCACTGGAGAATTCACTTGACTCACTTCTAGAATTTGACTACTACATCTACGTGCGGCCAGCGAATCTTATGTGTTGTGCCCTAAGTATTATCGTTCATTAACAACCTTTGTTTAATTATTCTACTCAGTAATCTTACCAAGGGTACAAAAGTAACTCTCTACCTTGAGTAGCTCCCATGCCTCATTGTAAAAAAAATTTCCAATACAGGGTATATCAAAAATACTTTTACAAAATTTGGAGGTGGGTTTCTGATAAAATGTTCATATAAACATTTGTCCAAAATGTCATTGTTGTATCTCAACACACAAACTCATAAAAAATATTCAGAAAGTCTTCTGCTTGTTTCTACATATGCATGCACTTGTTGGATCATTAACTGGCAGACCCTTTCAAATACTCCTACATGGTGGTGAATGGTTTCACAGGACCCCTATGACATGTTGATGAAGAATCTCTGCATTATTAATATCTGCTGCATAAACCAATTATTAGGTGGCCTCACCAATAAAAATCCAAAGGATTGAGGTCAGGGCATGGAATCAGTCCTAACCCTATCTGTCCATCTTTCATGGCAGATGTCAGCCACTGCATTGCAAACAATGCAACTAAAATGTGCTGGAGCCCCATCATGCATGAACCACATGTGCTTTTGTATTAGCAGGAGTACATCCTCTAACATGTCTGGAAGTTTGTTCAAAATAATATCCCTGTAGACAGCCCCTGTAAGGCCTGGGAGAACATATGGATGCACCAGATAGACACCTACAATTCCAGCCCACACGTTAATCATAAAATGATGCTGGTATCTAGCCTGTAATTAATCCACCCACAAATGTTGTTTGTGAAAATTTTTTATTCTATCTCTTCCAAACATTGGCTCATCTGTAAAAAAAAAAAGAAGAATGAAGAGACAAACAATGGATCAGCTGTTTGTGCAATAAACCATCAGCAAAAGTTCTCCCATGGTGATTGATCAGAGGGAGAATGACCTTAAAAATAATAGATGCAGGAGCTGCTCTTGAAGTACTTTCCATAAAGTACTATGACATACAAGGGCTGCTTGATGTGTTCTGGTACATGGATTGTCTCTGACAGCCTGTAGAATATGTTTTTCATTGTCAGCTATATGACTGGATCTCAGTCTTCTTTGATCCATACTTTGTGGTGCCATGGATCCTGTCTCAGCAATATGACAATAAACAGTAGCAAAGGTTGGATGACTCAGTGGTCTTCAGTCTGGAAATGTAATCTAATGCAGCTATAGATAAAAATTATATGAATATCGGTATGAATATCTTGCCATTGTTAAACAGAAAACTTCTCAGTTAACTTACTACTACACACGTTAAACAATGAAGCCAGACAAGGCACAAATGTACACAAATGACAAATGAAACCAAGTGTACATGGCAACACAGTACCATCTACTGAAGTTTTTTTTTAAACTTATTAACTCAAGAAAGATTTGTGGACATATGTTTATATGGACTTTTATCCCTCTTTTGGTGTGAGTAACACACACAAAACGTTTGAAAAGTATTTCTGATACACCCTGTATATTATATATATATATATATATACAATATTCACCCTGTAAAAGACCCAATAGATACTCGAGTTAGAGGGTGACAGGGTATTAGGTACAGTTTATAGATATATTTAAGGAAAATGGTTGACCCAAAACTTGAACAGGCTAAAATTGTATTGATTGGGGAAGCATCTTCTTTGTTGATTCACACAACAGTGGTTTGCTGCATGTGTGGAACTTACATCTTACCAATGGAATGGTATATAAAGTCAACATTTCCCTTCACTACCAATAAAATTTTAAGGTCTTTGATAAAAAGAAAGCTTAAAGATCTGAATTGATGTTGTGGTCCAAGGATAATGTTTTAGTTATTGAATTAAATGATAATCTGAAGTAGCAGAATATGGTAAGATAGATGAAATAAAACTTCCTGCACCAAAAGATTCATTTTCTTATCAGTTTATTTTAAGATTTAAATGTTCATGTAGGAAGAAAACAGCAATTCTGTTCATAGAAACTGTGCATTTCTGGTGTAGTGCATCATTGATGTTGTTCTGCTCCCAAGAGTGTGCATACATGTGAGTAATCTTGAAGACAGCCAGAGAAACGGCTTAAGGCAGTTAAGACTCTGAAGATGAAATCACGTTTCATCAACGCATGTTTATAAGTAACCAAAAGGGTAAAACTAGAAGAGAAAAATAAATGTTTGCATACACAACTGGAAAAAAAGCCAATTCCTTATACAGCTCTAGGAAGTACATGACACTTCCTGCCATGCCCTATCTTTACAAAAGTCAGATCAGAACAAAAATCCAGTATTGCTATCATATCTAGTTTCGAGCCATACATTCTCAGATTTCCAGCCTTGACAGAGTTATTTAAAAAAGTGTCTACCAGACCTTGTTGGAAATGAATTATTTTACACCCTACAAACTACAAATGAGCTACATTTCCTAGTTCACAACTAGCACCTTGCCATGTACAAGGTATATGTTCATTCTCATTTCTATCATATTCCATTGGTAAAGAGGAAGTTTAACTCTTGCAGCTTTTCCCCCCAGAATTGTAACTTTGCAGAACAGTCTCTTGAAAGGATGCTTTGCCAACAACTATTATCTTAATCGTTTCAAGTCTAAAGTCAACCATTATCTTTCTTTTGTGATGTTAACAAACACTTGTGACTTTTGTAATGTCAGTGAATACTTGTCACTTCTGTAATGCTCGTTGTAGTAGAGACTTTGTAATCGCAGATATATAAATAAGACTAGTTGGTCTGAAAATACAAACAAGGGTAACAAGAAATATGACAAAAGCAGCCAGAGAATTAAAATAAAACTAAGAGCATTTGTCTCAATGGGTAAAGAAATGTAGCTAATACCTTGTTTTACATGGATATGTATAAAGTTTGCTATAAGAATACAATTCAATGTTGCGGTGAGTCTGAGAAAAAGGTAGTGAGGTTACATTTTGCAACAGTGAATGTGGACAGTGGACATGTGTTGAAAGGATTCTACTCAGAGAGATTCAAATGTATAAAATATGGCTACTTTAAACAGAGTTCAGTGCAACATTCTAACCACCTGAAAAAGACCAGAGTGTACAACGGCTGAAATGTTGTGATAAACATGGCGACAAAGATGAGGACAATAGTCCAAATAATGTAAACAGAGTGACTTTTGTTTTATTATTTACATTTGATATTACAGAAGTTGGTGTGTTCCAGCTTTTAAATATTTTAAATGTTGTATTATGTTAAAAACAGGTATGTATATGTATATATATATATACATTTTATGACTAATGTTAATTTTCCATTGCCTTTCAGCCTGATCTAGAATAAACTAAGTGCAAAAGCAGAAGTCAGGTAAGACGACCCTACGTCCTTGTCAAGTGGATTCTTGTAGACTAAAGCATAAATTTAACCAATGTTTACTTATAGATTCAAGTATAAACTCAGCTAATGATTACCGAGTATTATAATAATAAATAGAGATTCTTGTTATCATAGATTTCATTTACACAACTGAAACTATGCTTCTTGGTACGCTTTCAGATCACAGGTCAAATAAAATAATTGACATTTCCCTAGAACTGTAATTATTTATATTTTCTTTCAACAACAAAAAGGGCATTCAGTTTTTTAGTTAAGAATTTTGCTAGTAGTAATATGTTAAAGGTGTGGCAAAATTTAATTTTGAGTTTGCAGTTTTGGACATTGTTCAAAATGCGTTGTATCTGGTGACAGATATAATGGTAGGGTATATAATAATTGTCAATCTATCTGCGTAATTATAGGTAAGAAGCCTATATATTTAAAAACCCTTGATAAAATCCAAATAAGAATCTGCAGTGTTATTGGTCCTGACTTGAAATCTCAGCTTCAGTTAGATTCCCATCACTGTAATGTAGCTTCCCTGTGCCTTTTCTATAAATATATTCATGGTAATTGTTCTGAGGAACTTTCTTCTCTGATACCTAGACTATATGAAATTAAGCACAGTACTAAAGTTGGCAGCAAGATCTTATAATTTTACAGTCGAAATGGGTAGATGTAACTGTGTTCTATGCTAACAATTTCTTTTCTCACACTTCTCGTTTGTGGAACTCTCTTTCGGCTTCTTACTTTCCAGTCAAATTTGATCTTCAAACATTTAAATGCAAAGTCAATCGTTATCTTATATCTTCTTAATTTCTGTTTTTCTTTTATTGTTCTCTCCTTAATAATCCCTTTCACACTCACTAATCCCCTGCATGTTTGTGGCTTTTTGCCTTCTTTGTGGTTTAACAATTATCTATATATATACATATTTAGGAAATGGTCAGCTTTGACTAAGATTGTAAAGCATCTTGAGGAGTATGAACACAGTATAAATGTTTGAACAAGTAGCAAGATAACTATATATACAGTAGATGCTATCTCAATTTGCAGAATTCACATGATGTAAGAATTTCAGACATTATACATTTTGGGGGGAGGGTTAACAGATCCCTAAAAGTGATTCAGGCTTCTGAGGATTATGTGTTTTTATTGAGTAACCAACCGTAGATCGGTTGTCAACCAAAGTTGAAAAGCCCAGTTTCTTTCTTTTTATGTGCCATGTCCTTTCAGGGCATAGGCAATCATGGCTCTCCACTTCCCTCTATCCTTTGCGGTTCTCAACAAGTTCCTTCCCTCTACTTCCTTCCTCAGACTACGTTCTGTCATCCACTTTCTTAAGTCTGCCAGGTCTGTCATGTGTTGTGTTCCCTTGTCTCTCTTTCCCTCTATTCGACCTGTGAGTATTAGATTCTCCAGGCCCTTCTTCCTTATTATGTGTCTCAGAAACTTCAGCCTCCCATTCCTGATATCAATTATACGCCTCGTTTGCAACCTCTCTGAGATCTCATCGTTGCTCATACACTTGGTCTATGATATCCTTAGCATCCTTCTGTAAAACCACATCTCTGTCGCCTCAAGTCACTTCTTCATCTTTGAGGAAATCATTCAACATTTACTGCCATAATGAAGGACAGATGTCATGTAACAGTTCAGTATTGTTCTCTTTGTTACCAAAGAAATCCTCCTGTCTCACAGTATTCTTCCCAACTTTTGGAATGTGTCAATGTTGCACTTACCATGCTCTGTCAAGACACTTCCCAGGTATTTAAACTTCTGTGTCTGCTTCATTCTAGTGTTCCCAACCTTCAGATCACATTTTGGGCTCATCCTCTTACTGACGACCATGGACTCCTTTTTTCTTGTAGTTTATGCTTATTCATATTCTAGGTGAAACTGTGGCTTATTTTTACTGTGTTTTTTATAATCCGTAAAACATATGTATACATCGTTTTGCCTTTGTTGTTGATCTTTCTGTTATTGTTTTGAGCTTAAATATCACACTTACCTCATCTTTACAGGATTCATAAACAGATTTACAGTATTAAAAATGTGAGTAAAGTTTTGATGACAATCTGTCAATGAAACTGTCAGGGTAGTTCTACAAGCTGTCTTATATATTTACCAACAATAAAAAAGTATACTTTCATCTATCTGGATTAAATCCTTTTATAAGTACATTCTACAATCAAAACAGCATTTTTTTAAATTTTTCATATTCATGTGTAGAAAATTTGCATAGGCAACAATTTGGTCAAGTCATGATATCCATTATAAATTACTGAACTAGTCTTTTCCATAATTCTAATTTTCATATATTTTCATTTAAAATTTAACAGAAATCAGATTTCAAACTTAATGAAAATTGGGTCAAATGATGGTGCCTAACCAAAGTATTGAATACTATTTTTTTCCCCTTTTTTTGAGATTACACAGCCTTGTCTGTTAGGTAATTTCTCTTAATGAACAATAGGTGGCTTTGTATAAAGCAGTGCAAAAAGATCTCTCTCTTTCCATCTTCCCTCCCTTCAACCATAGGATTCCATAGGGATAAAACATATCTCTTTACTCCTTCAGGAGACTTCTTGGCCCACAGTAAACCATGTGTCATATACAAAACATTACTATAAGTATACTATCTCCTGACTGGAAAAAAATAAACTTGTGGGCCAACAATAACATTACCACTACAACCTATCAGATAGACTTATCTCCTGCAACATAAGAAAATGTCCCTCTTTAATAAATTCAACAGTGCTTCAAACTGGCAATATACACCTTACTTTTAAAGTCAAAATTCCAAAAATCTAAAGCCATACTTGATCAATTTATTATACATGTGAATATAAGACAGTCAATATAATTAAATATATCAATTTTTTAAAAAAGGAAATATTTTCATAGTCGAATAAATTTACAAATAGGATTTAATTTAGAGAATACAATTTTAACATTGTAAACAAAAACGTATTTTTAAATACTGAATATATATATATATATATATATATATATATATATATATATATATATATATATATATATTATTGAGAAAATGGACTCTCCTGATGATTTCAATATATGATGTTGCACACAGATTGGTTTAGAACTGAATCACTATATTTAATTATAGTTGTGAAGGCGTGTGCACATTTTTCTGTCTCTCGTTGACACACACACACACACGTGTGTGTGTGTGTGTATAGAGTTTGTATCCCAGATGTCAAAAATGTTTTTTTTTTTTTTCAGAACTTAGATTAAAATCAGAAATCCACCATGGAAAAATTGACAATTGATCATGAACAAGATCATGGAATTCTATTTTATTAAAAATGATAATGGCAACAAAGTGCCAATCACGATTGAGTCATGATACTTTTTTGCATCCAGCACTGCAAAACAAACATGAAATGATGTTTCAACAAAATGGCACTACAACACACATGGCCCGGTTTCTAAAGCAAACCTTTCCTCACTGGATAATTTTAAAAAATTACAAAATTTATGGCTACCATGCTCTCTTGATCTGATGCCTCCTGATTATTTCATTCAGGGTACACCTTAAGGAACGTGTAGCCATCAATAAACTTCAAACAATTCAGCAACTCACTAATAAGTGCAGAAATTTGAGTTTTGTACCTAGAGTTATTGTTATGGAGAATGCTATTGAAAGAGTTCATCTGTGTGAAATCAAATGGTGGCTACTGATGTATAATTTTCTTAGTTAAATGGGAATATATTCCCAACATTTGAATTTTACTTCTCTATAAAATTATTTTTGAATGATGAAATAATGTTGAAATTACTAGATTTTTAAATCCCTATGTGACTTCTGCAGCATCCTGTATATATAAGTCTCTCTTAATTGCACATGCACACACATAATGTGAACTTTCATGGATTCGACCTAGAACTGAACCACGAGATGAATCACAGAGCCAATTTCATTATAGTTGTGAAGGCTTGTGTTCAGCAAGTCACACTTTTTCCCCAGGTTTATTTTTCACCTTAACAATTCTGTATTCTTTTGTCTATATTTCATCAAATTTAATATTTCCATTTAAAAACTATTTTCTGTTGAAAGTGATGGGCAAAATGACTACATGTGGAAGGAAGAAAGAAAGAATGTGTATATATAAACATCTAATTACTCATTTGTTGCTGCATTTTCATGCCAGAATGTGGTCATGTGAGTGAGTATATATTTTTTCTTTTGGCTGTGAGATATTTAAAGAATAACAACAATGAGATAATAAAACTGATAGAAAGCTATTGTTTTTTTAGCTATTCATTTCACTATAATATTGTTTATCTATCAACTTTCACATAACTAAAGATTCATTTCTATTTAATATTATGACAAAAAAAAAATGAGATCATAAAAATGTCACTTCATTTGTATATATTAGGTTGGTGCAAAAATAATGATGTAATAATGTCGTTTTTTGACGTATTTTTTAACGTCAAAAAACGACATTATTAAGTCATTATTTTTGCACCAACCTAATAGATAAAATTTCTGAGATTATAGAAACAGTGCTCTCTCTACATCCATCTGTGAACATTTTTGTGTTTAATGATTTTAATGTGCATCACAAGAATTGGATTAAATATGAATACTGAAACCATCAAGCAATTCTCTTGTTTGTTTAGTTATAATTTGAAGATGATTTCTTCTTTTTGTGATGTCGGGGAGCTTATTCTGTCTGATACCTTATATATATATATATATATATATATATATATATATATTAGGTTGGTGCAAAAATAATGACGTAATAATGTCGTTTTTTTACATATTTTTTAATGTCAAAAAACGACATTATTACGTCATTATTTTTGCACCAACCTAATAGAAATGCCTCATTACTCTTTTTCACTCACTCACTGCTGACATTTCTTTATCTCTCACTAAGTGCCCAAAATCTCAGGCATGATTTTTTCATGACTGCTTGGTAAAAAAAAACGTGTTATTATCGAAGAAATATATAAAAATAAAAGATAAGTATATTTCTTTTCAAGCAAGTCATTTTCTGATCATTTTCAATTATTAAATATGTTTTCTTGCAAATTTTTTTTCAAGTGTCTAAAAATTGACAAAGGTCATATTAGTGCATCTTGCTGCGTCAAGTCAACAAACTGCTTCATTCTATTTTTTTGATGATAAAGTATATATATATATATATATATATATATATATATATATATATATATATATATTCAGGGTGGGAGACAAAAATAAATATACTGTTTAACAGTGAATCTACTCAAATATATGCAGCCACTAAAAATAATGTTTAAAGTTTTATATATATTCATTCTATTTTTCTGATGATAGAGTAAGATATTTCAAATAATTTTGATAGTCTTCTTTCATGAAAATTGTTTGAACAAAGTAATTGTAAACAATTTTCTTTCTTTTTTTTTTGCTATCCTCTGCCAGCCACAATGATGGAGAAAGCATTAGTTCGAAACATCGCCAGTGAGACATGCTGCAAGAGCCACTCCATTTTGCTCAAAACTAAATTAATCTCATTTTTTATCAACGCACTTATTTTACAAAACAAATATTTATTTTTCAATATAAATGCTTTTCCATTAGACTGCATAGATATATATATATATATTCAGGGTGGTAGACAAAAATAAATATACTATTAAACAGTGAGTCTACTCAAATATATGCAGCCACTAAAAATAAAGTTTAAAGTTTTATATATATATATGATGAAATTTTGAAAATTTTTATTTAGGCAATAAAATTACCATTAAGCATAGAAATGCTTGATCTTTACTTTAGAAATTTTGATTGATTTTTACTTTTGTGACTTATCAACCTGTTGTGGTTATTTAAAGCTAAAATATATGTTTGATTTTAAAATTATTCTTTCTTTTCACAGTTTTTTAGAATAACAATTTTTCCAGATTCAAGTTCTACTATTTAATTTAACCTGTAGCTTGGGGGAAGATATTTATTTCAAAAATTAATTTTTAACTTATTTCAGTTTTTATATATATATATATATTCTCTGATTGTATCTGTAGAAGAGACAAATTGAATGACAAGAGGAAAAACTATACTTAACCAATAAACATGTCAGCTAAGTACAGTGTTTCTTCTTGTTTTTTTTTTATTCCTTCATATATATATGATGTTAAGAGACTCGATACTCCCTGATGAACCAAGTCAATTTACATCACTGATAACTCCTTTCAGTGCCTACTTAAGAGCATATATTTGAATTAATATTTGTTTTACATACTGGACATATTGATTTAGTGAGAACAGTCATTAAACAGAAAATAACCTGATCATATATTTTTCATCCAGGACTTTCATCCAACATTTATTTAGAGATTATATATACATATATATATATATATATATATATATATATATTTATGTCCTCTGCTGGCAAGTGAAAAGATCTTATTTTCCAACAGGTATTTATAAACAAAAGTAAAAATGGTATTTTTTTTTTTAAACTTTCGTAATTTAAGAATGCTCAGGCTAACTGAAAAGTTTAGGTAAGTTATGGTGGATGCTAAGTGATGTAATTTAGTGTCTAATAAACACAAGTAATTTTTTTTCTCAAATATATCCATTCAGAAAGAATTACTCCATTACCAACCCAACATATGAGAGTATTATATATATATATATATATATATATATATGAGAGTGGATCAGTAATTCTGTAGCCTGAAGCTTAATTATTATCTATTTGCTCAGTGTTTCTGAGTGTAGGTTAATACATATCAGAAACAGATCAGATTGAAGTTTAATATTTTTTATGCAAGTCAATCAACTTTCATTAGGTTGGTGCAAAAATAATGTCGTTTTCTCACATAGTAACATATGTGAGAAAACGACATTATTTTTGCACCAACATAATAACAACCAAATAATCTCAGGTAGACAACCTAATGTGTAACCTTTCATTGTAAATAGTCTTTCTTAAGAGTTTTCTCATCATCTCACTAGAACCAACAGCAAGGCTAAAAAATGCTACAAAGCTAACAGAAACCTATTTTCTTTTCTATTCAATGGGAAAATCTAACTCCCTCAATTTCAAAGAAGTCTTGTAATTTTCCAACATTCATTCCACCAATTCAAAAGTCTTCTCCTAGTTCATCTGCACACAAACACAATCTGATTTCCTTTGCATAGACCACAAACTGATCACATAAGCATAGCAGGCAAAAGTCTTATATGTCTTTTGTCCAGCAATTCTGCCCATATTTGAATGCTTGCAGAAGCAAGCCAATCACAAAAACCATTTTATTTACTGAAAAGAGACGAGTAACTTCAAATGACTGACTTTCAGGCTCCCTGCCAAAATTTGGCCTTATACACTGCATGATGAGAACCATAATGAAGATGTCCGTATTTGAAAAGTGGTGAACCCCTGCTGTCTTATTCTCATTTTCTGTTTGCCACTTCAAAAATCTTTCCTGCGACAATGGTTCTATGCAGACAAACATTGCAGAAGAAAGAAAAGCATCATGAAGTTTATCAAAGATCAAAACTTATGGAATCAGACCTCATATATATATATATATATATATATATATATATATATATATAAAGAGAAATGTATACAGATATAATGATAAGAATAATGGGTATATTGGGTTTCATATATTTGTACAGGGAGGCATGGGGAAGTAAAGTATAGCGTCTCAGATTGAGGAATCGAAGAGCCAATTTTGTATTCCACTCAAGTCCATTAAATTCACTTACATGCTAATATGTTTGGGAAAAGTATGAATCTTTTTCTTCTCCCCCCAGCTATGGGTAAATAGCAGGACAGACTGGGTTCTATAGCCTTGGATGGTAACTGGTTTACCGCTGAAAGAAATGGCAATGTACTGCAGGAAAAAAATCTGCCTCATCACTCATGTATCAAAAAATACTTGATCACCTAAGTTATGTATCACACAAAGCACATAACTGAATGATGTGTGTGTGTGTGTGTGTGTATATATATATATATATATATATATACACACACACACACACACATGCACATATTTATCTCTATTCACACATGTATGTATATGTATGTATAGCTGACCACTCATATTCAAGGATACCGATCTACTCGAGTGACTTGCCAATCCCTCTTGTAGATGCTTGCTCAGGTGCATTTGTGTTTATTCAACACCCGCAGAGCCCACCTGTGGTTTATACTGCAACTAGGCTGTGCAGAACTTAGTTACAGTTTCTGGAAAAGAGTGTTTTATCTATCGTGGTCAACAATTTAAACAAGGCCAGCACACTCAAGCCCTCGGCCATGATGACTTGTGACTTCATGCTAACAGAGTTATCCACAAGCCCAATTTCACTAACAAGGCTTGGGTCCACCCATGGTATGGTGTTCAGGCACTTTCCAAATGGTGCTGCACACGGGGATCAACCCCTCCTGTCTGATGACATCTGGAAGTTTCCTTCCTGACAACTCGACCATGGTGACATTGGAATCCATGTCTCATGGTCAGAATGTGAACCCCATACCAATAGACATATTATATATATTATATATATTTATATATATATATATATATATATATGAACACACATTTTATATATATATATATATATATATATATATATATATATATATATATACACAAAGAGAGAAATGGCAAGGTGCATATAGATTTGATGATAAGTATAATGTGTATATTGAGTTTTATATATTTGTAAACCAACAACATTTGTTGGCATTTTGCTCTCTCACTCAATGATAAAAGTAATAAATCAACAGAACAAAACACATCAAATTACTAAAATTTAATACATTTAAAGGTGAGCAGATCTTTGTAAAGAAAACTAGAGTGATCATACTTTTGAGGAAAAATTTGAAGGATTATCTTTGTGACAAACTTGAAGTTTTATGTATAAGCCTATTTCAGATTGGTCTGAACGTCATGCACAGTTTAAACACGAAACTTAAAGTCAGTCACAAAGTCCTTTGAATTTTTCTTCATTTGTTAATTAGATGTATAATTTGGTTTGTTTATATGATCTGTCCCTCAAATGACCAATGTATAACTGATAATATTGTATACCGAGCTAGCATACATTCCTGTAACAAAGTCAAATTTTATTTTGGCTCCATTGATAATTCTTGTAAATTTTGTTTCTTGCATCGTCTAATGCATCATTAGACGATGCAAGAAACAAAATTGCTCTCTCCAAACATTTCTGGTAATTAAAGAATGATGGTAATACATCATTATTGTAGCAAAGGCCAAATCTTTCAATGGGAAAGTCAATAGATGTAATTTATGCCTTGCTGAAAAATTAGTTATCTTAAAATACTTAAATAACCTTAGCTTATTAAACAGGAAAAATGAATTGATGGTTTCATGTAGGCATAAAAATAAATATCTGCTGAAATATGTTGATCCAGATTAATTTTTAATGTAAATTATTACATTTCTCTTTTCTTTTTGTTTTTCTTAATTTTAATGTTTTTTTCTTTTAAAAATCAGTAATCTCCCTTTATGATTTGTATAAAATTAATATTCAAAACTAAATCAAAATTATTTTTTTTTAAAAAAACCCATTTATTTTAAATGCTAAGTATATTTTTAAAATAAAAAAAAATGTAATCTCCATATAATATATGGGCTGCACCAACAACATTACCTGGATATTTTTATTAAAATTTAAATTATGTAGCAGTCTGTCGATACTCAGCACCAGAAGACTGCTTTATACATGAAACTGCTTTATACATGAAAGTCATGCTACTGGTGAGGGATTATATATATATATATATATATATATATATATATATATATAGAGAGAGAGAGAGAGAGAGAGAGAGAGAAAGAGAGAGAGGTAAAAATAAGGTGTAAAACTTATCTTCACAGAAAATAAAATCAGGAAAGTAATTTCAATCTAAATATGTTTGTTTTTTATAGCACATTACTATCCCACAAAAAGTATGAACCCATTTCTCCCTGCACTCTTTCCTATTAGAAAATATCTTGAAACAATGTTGTTGCTTGCATCGCAATATGGTTAAGATAATGAAAAGAGTAATTGAATGAGCACTTGGAAAAAACACTCTCTCCAAGCTTACCTGTCTTCATATTAGCAGCAAGCAGCTGTTATTGTCAACCTTGTCATAGCCATTCATATTTGTCATTGAAGATGATATTGCTAATGTAAACAAAATAAGTGGGAAACCCATTCCAAGAAAAAAAAATGTTATGTATTAAATCAATACACCTCAGGCAAAGTATATTTATTCTACCTTGGCAGTAAATCATCAATTCCTTTCTTAAAGAAATCTTTATTGAAAGAACTCATACATTCATTGATGGCTTCTTCAATTTGATCATGACAGTAGAAATTTTAGCCTGTAAGGAAGCGGTCTACATGCCAGAAAAAAAGGAAGTAATACCAAATGAAGCAATCTGGTGATAGTTACAGGGCAGTGAAATTTCCATTTTTTTTAACTTACTCAACATTAATATTATATCTTTTTCAACCTGACAGTGGACAGTACCATGAATTAAAATGACATTCTTTTATTTCCAAAATCTGGCACTGAGTTGTGAATACACTATTTCAAGTTAGTCTTTATGGAGATATTAAGTTTATAAGTCCCCAAAATTCATACACTTATGTCCTAAAGGAGAAACGGCCCCAGTAGATAAAAGCATTTGTTGGATCCCGTGACTTGACACAAAGAGTTGTGAATTCAATAACTGGCTGTGATGAAGCAAAAATATCTCGGGGATTTAAGTTAAAGGGAGATAACTGTGTTATCTGAGAGATGTGGAACTAGAACAATCAACCACTGTGGATGAAATAAAAGGGTTCAGTTCAAAATCCCATCAGCTGAAAAAGGTTGGAGCTTACAACGGCTGAAACATTATAAAGCTGAAGACAACAGTCTGAATAATGTAAATTATTACAATACCTCATCTCAGAAATATATATATATATATATATATATATATATATATATATATATATATAATAATTAATAATTATATATATATATAAAAAATAGATTCAATGCAAAGTATGTATATATATATATATATATATATATATATATATAAAATTAATAATTATATATATATATAAAAAATAGATTCAATGCAAAGTATGTATATATATATATATATATATAGTGTGTGTGTGTGTGTGTGTGTGCGATGTATAATTTGTCATCTAAATTATGCAAAAATGACACTGACATCTCATTTTAACAGATATATTTACCAAAATTATACTAAAAATATCTTGAAATACCAAAGAGAATATTTATTCAATAAAATCGCCATTAGGCGTCAACCATGACCTCCAGATGAGTTTGGAATCTCCTGCAACTCTTCTGGACTGACTCCTTGGTGAATGGTGCCATAATCCTCACCTTCAGTTCATCTTTGGTATTACAAGGAGTTTTGTTGGTCTCTCACTTAACTGTGCCCTACACATAATAATCAAGGAGGGTTGCAGTTGATAGAATTAGGTGGCAAGATGTAAGTGGTGATGTGGTTGCAGAAATTGTCTGACAGTCATGACTGTGTTCTCCTGCTTGTGTGGAATGGTGCAGAGTTCTGCTGCCAGATATAGGGTCTTCCAGTAGCCACCCTCTTGACCCAGGACAGCACTACCTCTTCAAAGCACTTGATGTAGACCTCTGTGTTGTGTCTGAGGCCCTGTGAGAAGATGAATGGAGCCATAACATTGTGATCACTCCAAACACCTTCATAATCACCATTAGACTGCCAAACATTCTGAAATGTTCATATTGGAGTTTTGCTATTTCTGATGGATTAAATTGCATCATGGTGCTCTTTTTCTAAAGGATGATGCCCAACTGGCCCTACTATACAGTGCAGTCCACAAAATTGAAAATACAAAATGGCAACAATTTACCCATCATACCCTGTATATATTGGCACGCAATTTTTGTAGGTAAATATACAACACATATATATATATATATATATATATATATATATATACAAATTCACAATATTTTAAAAAATGCATATATATATTGATATAATAGAATATGTGTACACCTGTGTTCCCCTTCACTGGAATATAATTGGCTGGCGTCCGTCATAAATACCAATGGACGTGTAGGTACGACAGAGTCAAGTGTCTTAGTCTGAGAGCTAAATCTATAACGACACCCATTGGACTATGCCATTGATCTACACTTCTTACCTGCGACTACGATGCATACCAGTCGATTACTGCTACCGTATTCTACTTGGTTATAGTAGCCAAAACTACTTAGCTACTTCATTCAAATATATCCCTTTCTGGGAAATATCATATATAATATATATATATATATATATATATATATATATATATATATATGTCATTTGCAGACAGTACTGTTTCACTGTATCACAGCTCCTCAGTGCGACTAGACATCTGAATGCTTCAAGCCAGGATCAGAACCCTGACTGATTTGGTGTCAGTCAAAGTTTCTACTACTGAGTTATCTTCACTCAGCAGAGAGAAACAGCTAATTCCCAGACTTCATGAATTCAAGCACCCTACGAGGCTGGCATCCCACTCACACCCTTTCACTGTAGAAATTTTTAAATGTAGCTGTCTCTTCTACTCCAATAGGTTCATACCCCACACCTCTCGCCTGTGGAACACCCTTCCCTATTCCTGTTTCCCTGACAACTATAATCTCCAACTATTCAAATGTAATGTCAATTGACATCTCCAGTTACCTTGATCTATCCACTATCCCTCTCCTCATCCTTTCTTCTATCACTCCTATCTGCTCTCACTCCAAATCTTCTGCAACCCCCTTGCATCTTAGTGGCTTCACGCCTTGCTCAGGGCATAATGCTTAAAAAAAAACAAAAAAATTCAAGTGTATTGTTTTTTACAAATGTAAACAAACACCAATCAGTCGGTGTTCCAAATTCCTTTTACTGAAGAGATGTGTGTACATATCATATTTTGGTCATTTTGAAGAATATTGTTGTGTATTTGACATTTCTGTTGATCGATCAATTTGTTTTCTATGATTCTGCAGGTTATTTAAAGCCAGAAAATATTTTTAGATTGTGAGATTTTTTTTCTGAGATATTTGTTTAGTGATGCAAACATTACAAATTAATCCTCAGCTGGGAAGAAGAGTTGGATTCATGCCTTTCCCAACTGTATTTCTGCAGAAATGAATATAACAAAACCAACAGGGAATTGGAACTCAGCTCTCGGATTAACAATTCTAAGCCATTATCCATTACACCACCTGCACATCCAAACTTATAGCGCCTGGTATCCTCAAGAGGTCACCCATATAGGTACTGACCAGGCTCAACATTGCTTTTCAGGGATCATATAGAAACTGGTGATTCAATGTAATATGACCATAAGCCTTAAAATATTATTTTTCATTCGAACTCTATCTTGAAGAAAAGATAATATAAAGATGTTGCAAATCTTCCTCAATCATTATAATGAGACAAAAATCCATTTTTCATGAAAGATAATTCAATAAAAAAAAATACAAATGAATTTAATACTAGTGAATTTGATTAATGAAATTTGCCAAATAGCTATTTTTTGGGGGATTTAGTTATTAAGGCTTTTTTTAGCTGGTCTCTCTTAAATGCTTTGAAATGATTCCCTTTAAGTCAACTTGATGTTTTAATTTTCCACCACGCACTTCAAAACTTCTGTTGATGAATGGTTCTGACTGACCCTTTATCAGATTTTTGCAAACGAAATCCCAACTTGCAAACATTTGAAAGCAAATGTTCACTCTTTATGTTTCTTTTTGTGGCTTCAGTTCGATAATGGCCCAACTTGAACTCACATAAATATAAAACATGAAAATGATGTAAAAAGCTTTCCATATTTGCTCTAAAATTGGAAGGATAATAAAGTGAAATGCAGTTGGTTTAAATAATCAGTTTAAAATATATCATCTATAAAAAGTAGATAAAAATCATAAGAATGTCAAGCTTAAAGCAAACCTTGCAGTTTCATATCGAACAACCTAATATATGTGAATTATCAAAAAATAGATGTTCCCAATTATTTCTATATCAGAAACAACAGCTAGAGAAGACATAATAGCACTTTAGTATAGAATAAATTTTTAGCTACAAAAAATATTTTTGTCCTTAACAACTACTACAAACTATGCATTCTTGAGATAGTCCTTCACATCAGTGAATCTATGAATGAAGAACATGTGTCTCTCCTAAAGCCTCAATGAATCTCAATGGGTTTAATGTTTTTATGCATAGAATTCAATTTCACATTTCTGTATGCACTTTGATACCAGGAACAATCTTGCCAGACTGCTATGTATAATAAGGTAAAACAATTATGAGCTATATATGTGAAGGTTCAGCTTCTACTGAATTATGACATAAAAGTCTTCTTGCTTATCATGTTGTCTCTGTCCTCAATTTTTCACTTTATATATCTACATTATAGACTTCATCAAAAACAAAGAATTTTCTTTTTTTACATTGCTTTATTATATGAGGGACAGGTGTTGTAGCATTGTTTCTAGAAGGTTGCAAGAGAGGGATGATCAGGAAAACATGTGCCAAAACCTTAACTGAATTTTCATCACTACATCCTGGATTGCCTCACTAAGGAATTTGGGTGTAAGAAGCAGATCAAACCTTCAGATTCTTGCAGCTTGAAAACTGAGATGTTCCTTTATGACATTTTGATCTTATATCAAAAACTTAAACAGAAGATATCCATCACAGGCAGAGTTTCATGCCCATGAGGTCTTGTGACCAATATTTTTCCATTCTGGGCCAACCTGCTCATTCTGTAACAACTTGCTCTGATAAAAATAGAGGAATTAATATAATGCTTTTGGAATGACAGACATAAGTACTATAATTTTTTAAAAGATCAGAAACTTTTCTTTTACCATCCATATGTCAGTATTGTTGTCTTCATTTTGTTTTTGTTTTTTGAAAAAGATACATTTCTCTTTTCCTATGGATTGTACACAAGTGGAATACTTGGACCAACTGAAATATTTTTGGTAATATCAGTAGCAGTATGATGAACATATTCTGTAAATACAACTGGAAAAGAGAGATTTTCATGAAAAGAAAAATTATCCACCTCCACAAAATGGAATGGATGTAAAAGAACCAGCTACATGTTCAACACAAATAAAAAAAATTGTTAGAAAATTCATCTGTTAGTGAGTGAGTGTGTGTGTGTGTGTATATATATATATATATATATATATATATATATATATATATATATATATATATAAAGAAATATAGTCTTAAGGTGTGCTATATTTATGGAATAAAGTGCTCAATATCAGATATAGAGTGTGTGTAAATATAAAAGTGAACATAGAAGTCAACACTTAGAGGTGACAGTCTGTTTCATGCTATATGCAATCATCAGGCCTGACGATTGCATATAGCATGAAACAGACTGTCGCCTCTAAGTGTTGACTTCTATGTTCACTTTTATATATATATATATATATATATATATATATATATATAAATAGATTAGTCATGATAATGGTAAAATAAACTGTTTCATTATATAGAAAAATTCCTTGTTTACTGACCAAACAGCCAGTCCGACATTATAAAATCTGTCTATTAAAACATTTTTGTCATGAAAATTGGTTCCTCAAGTTCACTGTTAGTGCTCTTTCCATTATTGATGGTGGCTTCCTTCCTAACTTTTTATTTAAGTAGTGTAGAACATTAACATCTTGATTATGTTATTATTATTATCTGTTCAAGTTCCATGTGCTATCCATTTTAGTTGTTGCCGCTGTTGAAAATCTTGAATGATGTGGTTTTTATTTGGCATAGTTCTTTGTGATTCTGTATTGCCAGTTCATGAGATTCAAAGAAGGATGGTCTTCTTTAGTAGCTACAGATTCCATTATAAATGATTGATATGAGAATGCTGTTATATAAAGCTGACAATTTAGATATTTCAGAATAAGTTGGATGCTCTATAAGTGTCTCAATCTGATGTGTTGGACAAAACTACTCCTACATTTAATTTCCTTATCTCTGATACTAAATTTATTACAAATTATCTATACACCAAAGTATCTGAAGTGTTTACATTATTTAAAATTTTCTATATTTAAAGGATGTGTGGGTAGCTTAAATATTATCAGCACAGAAAGTGGAATTAGCAGACTGACTTGCCTATTCCTTGGCATTCTATTTGCTCTCTACCAAAAGCAAAGGTATCATTCAATCTTCTTTTTTACTAAGCCCCAAAGTCACTCAAGGTAGAGGGTTACTGAATAAGGTTGTTTTAAGAGGAGGAAATAAATGAAAATTGTAAGGATATCTAGGATATAGACCTGACCCTAGAAATGAAGTGGTTAAAATTGTAGCAATCGGGGAAGCATCATCTTGGGAGTCAGTTCCACAAAGTAGCTGTTCTTGGGAAGAATCTGTTAGAGTGGAACTTCTTTCTTACTAATGAAATAAGAATGTAATGAAGATGATTCAACTCTGACATTTTCAAGCTGTAAAGATTTGAAATGATGAAACTAAGGAATGTAACTCATCTGAACATTTATCATGGACTAGTGACTTGACATCTGAAAATAACTTATTAGTTATTTATTATTATTTTATCCTGTGGCCAGAGAAGACAAGTAATGTTTCATTTGAATAATGTCACTGCAATTGTTCTGGCAGAATTTTTGAGTAACAAAAATTTGGCCAATATACAGAATAGGTAATAGAGATATACAAATATAAGTTGGTGGTTATGGCACCAAAAACATATTTAGGAATTGTATTACAAAATTCAAGAGCATAAAAGACAGAAAAATTAGGGATGAAATAATGAGTGGTTAACATGATTCATTGACTTTTTTTATAGATTAACAATCTTTTATTTAAAACCAAAACATATTTTGGATTGTAGAAATATTTTTGGAAAGTATATATTGCAATAACAGTTTTGTTTTTCCAGGCTCAATTCTTACTATTTAAACTATTGCCAAGGGCATTTGTGCATAAATGAATGTAACACTCCCATCTGAAATTTAATTTTAGCTTTGTGAGTTCTCATTCCAAGATAAAATTGTTCTCTATTAAAAACTGCTTCGAAATGCTGATTCCACTGAATTCAATGTTCTAAAAGAGAAACTGTATTAGTCCACAAAATTTTATGTCTGATAAGGACCCCAATATATAAACATTTCAAACCTTGTCAGGAGTATGACTAATAGGAAATGAGAGACCCCAGTCAATTTAATCTTTTCCAAGATTATGCCCTGCAAGCACAGATTTGAAGAGATGGTCACTGATCATTTAATAATTCCCTATGACATCCCAGACAAATCAAGTAATAAAAAACAATGTTCCTGCTTTCCCTCTCAATACTAATGTACTGATGATGGTAAGGAGGTTGATACCAATGACATTGGCATTCATAGTTGGGATAATAATGATCTTAAAGAGAAAATCAACACCCTCTACCAAGTGTGCAAAGGAATAAGATTCAAGATAAACCTTTCCAAAACAGAAAATATCTGCAATTAGAATGAAAGAATTGATGGCACATACCTCGAATTCATCATAAAAAATTAGAATGTGGAATTAGTAAATACTAAACACTTCAAATACTTCAGTGTATAGATTAGTTATAATAAATTTAGTTTTAGAGATAAGAAAATTGAATATATAATAGGTTGCACCAGAGCTAGTTTCACCCAACACTGCAAATTACTACAAAAGTAAAACATTAACCTGAAAGTCATATTCTTAAATAGTCTTATCTCAGATTGAGACATTTATATGGATGTTATGTATGGTGCCAAACCTGTTTAGAAATATCTAAACTATCAGCTGTATACAACCACTTTCAAAGGTTAAAATGGCTGAGTGAGCAAAGCTGATGTGCTTTGGCAAAGACCATGCTTCTTCAAATCTTGTGGACTGGTGCTACAGAATCACAAACAAAGAACTGTACCAAAAACTAGAAAACAAATCATTTCAGTATTTTCAACACCAACATTTACTGGATATCACATGTAGCTCAAAGAGAAAATAATGAAATAATCAAGATGTTGATACTCCACACAACTTCAAATAAAAAAATGTTAGGAAGGTAACTTCCATCAGTATTGGAAAGAGAGATAACAGCTAATGTTTCTTCATAAGAAATCAGCTAATATTGCTATTATCATTAGAGATAAAAGAACAGATACTATACTTTGATCCCGGCCCAATGATTAAAGAAAAGCTTAACCCAAGTAGCACTAGCTGTTTGGTCAATGAATGCTAAATGTTTCATTATAAGGAAACAGCTAATATTACCATTAAATTCCATTACAAAATCTACACATCTTGGTTAAGATGAAGAGAGTACAGGTTTGTTTGGAAACTCAATACATAAGATGAAAAGTAAAAGTCAAATAGTATTCAGTATAATTACTATACTCATAAATAAACTTGAAAATGGAAGAATTATACAAGGTTTCTTTATCAACAAGCTAGAGACATCATTTGTTTTTTTTACTTTCAGCAAAGGATACATGGGACATGTGACTATCACTAAAATGCAGAATTAATTTCTCACACCTGTTAAAATTTTGTGAAACTACTTTCTCCTTATATAAAATGACATAAACATTTATGCATATATTATGTTTTTAGGTTCCTTTTCTTTAAAATTTACTCTCCTTATCTCTATATTTATAAGCAACATAGCACTTGTAAGAAGATAATATGTATGGTCATTAGCAAAAGAGAAAGCCCAAGGTGTGAGCTACATACTGGGGATGTTGAAATGAAGCAGTCGCAAAAATTGAACAGAAAAGATGACACAAAAATCTGAAGGTTAGGATTAAGGAAAGATGCCTTCCAGAAGTATTGACAAATTAAAATATTGTTAGAAATAAAAAAAAAATAAGTGTGCTGAACTAATATATAATATCTTATATCCTATAGGATAGTGAATTCCAGACAAACACTTCACAGACGAAGAAAGGATTTCTTGTAGCATAACTATGGACGATAATGGGTATGTCCCCATTCACATAAATACAGTAGTAAATACTGAATATTGGTCTGCAGTTGTAGATTCATTGTGGAATTCACTTGACTCACTTCTAGAAGTTGACTACTTCTTCTACGTGCTGCTGCTGAATCTTATATGTGTTGTTCATGTCCTAAGTATTATCATTCATTACCAACCTTCATGTGATTATTCTATTCAGTAACCTAGGTTACAAGAGAATTTGAAATGAAAGAGATGCGATTCTACTGAAACATTCCCATTCCCTTCAGATTCCATTTGTAATGAGTAAGTTTCACCCAGACAGCTTCTTCCCAAGAACTGCTGCTTTGTGGAATAGGCTCCTGGCAGAATATTTTCCTAACCATTATATTCTTTACTGCCTACACCAGAACTTCATTTTACCTTAAGTGGCACTTGGGCTTTGTATTCGGCAAACATTAGTTAAAACAAATACTGAGACTAATATGGACAGAGTATGTGAATAACGAGGAAGTCTGAACGAAAATAGAAATAACAAGGAAACTTATGCTTACAATCAGAAAGAGACAGCTGAAAATTCTGGGACAGATAATGAAGAAAGAAGGTGAAGAGAATTTAACACTCACAGGACATGCTGAAAGCAATAAAAAAAATAGTGAAAAACAGAGAGTAACCTACTTAATGAGTTTACATGAATGGGCAAAATTTACTTACAGTAACAAAGTTGTTGAAATCCATGATTGCCTACATCCTAAAAGAAATTGGCACAGAAAAGAAGAATATGGTGCTTAAATTAAGTAATATTTAATATAGTTATGATGGAAGAATATGGCTAGAAAACATTCACCTTCCTTTCTAGGTGAAAGATTCAAATTCAAAAAGAGGTATTTTTTCCTCATGTCCAAAATGTTTTTCATACAATTTTCCTTTATTCATGCCATTCATTCATCTATGCTTTTCAAAAAAGCAATAAAAAACCCAGAGAACAGACAAAAATATGACTAAAGTTATTTTTTTTAATTTGTAAAAGTTTATATCCCCCCTTTGCTGTTCCAATGACTCATTCAAATAAATATATTTATTCTTTTTTTAGTTTTCTGGAATAAACACTTTTGCAAAGAAGCTTGCTTGCCTCGAAGATCTTTGACAACATGAAGATTTGTCTGAAAAGACTTTTTCTTTCCTATTTTGCCTCCTATTTATTCTCCCTCTTTCATGATCTCATGTTACTGGCTTTTTTTTTTCAACCATCTTGGCATATATTGATGTAATAATACAAGAAGCAGTGGACAGTTTTTTTTTTTCTTTATTTTTGAGTTCTTCCATTAACTGTAGTCAGTGTTTCTTTTCATCAAACTGTCATCTTGTAAATCTAAAATGATGCCATCTACCTCTTGCCAAAATACCGCCATGACTTGACACATAAAATAGAATGTAGTGTTTTCTTTCTTTTAATGACTGTATACACATTTATATACTACTTGACTGTAAGATCACAGGGCTATAGGCTACAAAGTGTACATTTTATCTACACTGATGGTAAATAAAAAAGATTTTGGTCTATAAAACAAGATAAACTTTCTCTACCTTATTTGTTTTCTTTTTTTTTTTTTAATAATATTGATCAGCATCTATAAATAAAATAATAAAATGTAATAATACTTAATCATTTACAAGAAGAGCAGAAACAAACTAAAATAAATTTAACTTTTGTTTACTCTTGGCGAAAAAGCTCATCATGAAAAATAAAATAACTAGATAAAAAATAAAAATTCATCATAAATTTAATCCTAATTATTGAAAAACGAAAGAAAATGTTTTACAATTATGTATGCAAATGATAAGGCATCACTATAAAATAGTAATTTTTTTTACTTAAAAGAATAAAATTTCACATGCAATTACATTTAAACAAGTGAAATTAACATGTTAGAAATTGTGCAAAAGGAAAAAAAAATGAATGATTTGAAACTTCAACACTATCTGTAATCTTATTTTCTTAATTAAAATGATGAATATTTTATAAATTAGTCTGACAAATAATATATATTATTTCACACATTTTTTAAAAATTTTCATTCTACTCTTTTATGATATTAATTTAATTATAACATGTTCAACAAATTTGTTCATCAAAATACGAACTGCATTGTGAACAGAAGAAATTTTGACAGAAACTCACACTACGTCTAACATTATGGCTAATATGCTAAGGACATAAGTCTGATGGTATGAAATAGGAATTCAAGTATTGTTAACAACTAAATCTTTGTCATGAAATTCTTCTATTTAATTTAAGGGCTTCAGAAAAAATTTTGATAAAAAGATGATGAAAAAAAACAAACTGAAAAAATGCAAATATCCTATTTCAAAATATTGGAAAATGTAAAATTTGTTTGCTGAAAATGAAAATAAAATTAATAATTTTGTTTTCAGAAGAAAATTACTTAGTTACTTTAGATTCTCTGATTAAAGCCATATCCACCAGGCAGTGGCATAGATAGAGTATATGTCACTTGGAGCAACCTTTGAGTTTTCCACACCAACATAATATACATAGTGAATCACTCTTAAACTTGTTTGTGTACCAGAATAATATGACTTTCACATATACAAATATGGTATGATTTAGATACACATCAATTATACTCAAACTTTATCAGTAACAGTTAAAAGTAAAAACAAAATATAGGGAAAAATGTGTAAAAAATTAGGACCATCTTTATTTCTAAAACAAAAATTATAACTTTCTACAAAGTACTGTCTTGGTGGCAAATTCTTCAATGACATTATCAAAACCTATTTCATCTGTCAATTTTCACTATATCGAGGGTCAATAGGCCAATATATATGCCATAGTTTAAGTAATTCAAAATTGAAAAGGTCCTTCAACTGTGAATACTGTCCAAACGTTAAAATCACTTTTATTTCAATACAGTCTGTACAGGCTTATAGCCTACAGCAGACACAAAAGTGCCTCCCCACCCCATATACACACTATGAAAGTGCCATCTCGGCCAACTCTGCTTCTAGCATCAGTTTAAACTGACACTTTTTTATTTCATATATCTAAGCTATAATTATAAAATATAGTTATGGAAAGTGAAAATGTTTTGGAATATACGTTGTAAATCTGTAAAATACAAATTTCAAGCAAAAAGAATCAAAATATATGAAAAATAGAAGGTGCCAGTTTCAACTGATAACAGGGGTGTATATAGTCATTCTGAAGTCGAAACAACATCTCTCTTTTTCAGAATACAGAGCTGCTGTCATAATTGAATGCGTTCCAACAAATTGCATTATAGCTGAAACCAAAGACTTCAGATAATATGATTATTATTATTATTATTATTATTAGTGCTTATTATAAAAATGTTTGGAGCAATTTTTTAACTTTATTCTGTTGGTATTCTTGAAAAAAAAAACAAAGAAATGCAAAAATTATTGCAACAGTAGATATTAATCTCTGAGAAAGACAAGTAGCCAGAGGCGAAACAAAGAGGAGATAACTCATTATTACCGTTTGCCTTGTAGGAAATGTTTAACATTGAGTGGACACCAAATCACTATTATAATCCAGATCAGTGAAGAAATGCAGACTAGAGGCAACAACAATAATTTTCAATGATTATGCACATGTTTTTCAGTTTGTTGTTTGCTCTTTAAGCTAGTCTTTTCAGAGACACTTTAACTGTAAGAAAATGTTCCCAATAAATAAAAGAGCACTTAATTTATTGTAGTTGTTGATTTGGTGGATAGTGAAAATCCCTGGAGGAAAATAGAGCAGACATTTTAAGTTTCTTTATAAAAAAATATAAGAAGGAAAATATGTTTTTTTTTTTTTTTTTTAATTTTTTTTTATTTCCTTTCATGTAACTTTTTTCAAAAATCAATACATTTCTCTCCCATATATAATCACTGTTCTGTTTAAACATACTGGATAATTGCAGAGCTGTTAAATGGTAAATATAAACAAATTAATCATTTCCACTTGCTGATAAAAGGTGAGATTATAATCATAAGACTATCTAATTAATTTTTTTTTTCTTAATCATTTCAATCCAAGCAAGGCAGTAAAAGTCACTACAATGCGAGAAGTTACAGAGAAGATAATAAAAGAACAGGGTAAGAGGAAACAGAAGATGACTGTTATTGCCTTTAATTTTTAAAGATTACAGGTGACAAAAAAGTGAGTTCTGCAAGTTATGAGTGTGAGAGAAGAATCCATTAGGATTGAACTTATAGTTGCAACGAGCAATTTAATCAGTAAAATTATGAGACCTATTTATCTACATGGTGGTCCGAAAGTCTTGTCACCCCTACATATAATTTTCTGCTTCAGATCGCTAACATGTAAACGAAGGTGTTCATACAGACCTTCTTAATGTGTGAAAGCATCAAGGAAAGTGAATAAACTGAATCCAGTACATGTGCTTCGTTTTACTGTGTTACTTGTTCTCATTACTTTTTGTTAGGGAGGGTGACAAGACCTTCAGACCACCTTGTAATCCTACAGTTATTCATAAAGTTGATGTACCAAAGAGGAAAACTTATCAGAACAATTACCATAAAAATATAGAAGAGGCAAACATGGTGGGTATGTGGGCATTTGGCCAATTAGTTAAAATATTAGCATTCTAACAATGAGACCCAAGTTCAATCTCGCTATGGTTGATTGGTTAAGGAGGTTACTTTCTGAGTTCAATATGTGGTACTGAGTGCCTGAAAATCATACAATGTTATGATCAAAACCTCATGAATAAAAGTGAGCAGACAAAACTGTTTGGATTCCCTCAATTGCTGTGCTAGCATAAAGTCACACCATCCTGAGTAAGATGATAAACTACATCTGTCAGCAAGGTTTCTGATCAAGAGGTTTTGAGGAGCATGGAACCACCTCTTAATTGCTGGTGTTCGCAGGTCCACCCTGACCTAGGTTGGTAGCACCTTTCAGGATCCAAGCTATAGGCAAATAGTTAACCCTGCAAAGAGGGTCGAAACACCATGGAAGTATTAAAATAGGTTTTTAATACCAGCAATACATTTTTGAAAATAAAATATTACCAGCAATACATTTTTTTTAAAATATTACCAACAATACATTTTTGGAAAAAAATATTACTAGCAATAAAAATCTTGTCGGCATTAAATAACCCATTGTGGTGTTGATATGCCATAAAACAAATAAAACCAAATAAAGTCATAATAACCGAGGGAGAGAATGTACTGAACTTGTTGAACTTCTGAACATGCCAGATTGTGAACTCTCTTGCAGAGACTGAAATTAAAGTCTACTCAGCATAGTCGCAGTATATTCCACGAATTAGTACTGTGGGTGTCAAAGACACATAGATGTGCCTAAATAGATATCTGCAACTGGGATTAACTAGGTAACCTAAGAAACATATATACTTGGAAAGGAGCAGCCAGCCATTATGTAATGAAAGTAATTAGTTTTAAATAAATGAGAATAATGAAAATTGTTTTTATGTACATTTTTGGAGCATGAAATTATTATCAAAATGTTCCAAATAAATTAGATAATACTTTTAGACTGCAATGTTAC
This sequence comes from Acanthosepion lycidas, assembly GCA_963932145.1. Lineage (NCBI taxonomy): Eukaryota > Metazoa > Mollusca > Cephalopoda > Sepiida > Sepiidae > Acanthosepion > Acanthosepion lycidas. Next base: position 101,089,465 of record OZ010576.1, on the reverse strand, counting down.
TGCCTTTCATTTTATTTATATTAGAATATTATTTAACAATGAGTTTATTTTTCCCATTTTTTTTCCAAATATAGAAAAAGACAATTCACCAATGGCTCTGATTAACAATTCCAAGCCATTATCCATTAAACCAACTGCACATCCAAGTTTATAGCCCCTGGCATTCCTGATCGGTCACTATATATTGATAAAAGCACTTAGGATATAATTTCTTTTCGTTTTTGTCAGTTTAAAATTCACAAATATATCTTCTATTTTCTATCATATAACTATGTGTCATTGAATTTCTAAATATGTCATCTTCTATGTTCCGGACGTGGGCAATTATGACTCTCCCCAACTTCCTATTCTTTGTAGCTTTTAGCAATATTAGTCTTTTTGCTATCCCTCACATTACCATCCACCATCCATTTACTCATGTTAGTGTTTCTCTCTGCCACTCTTGCCATCATTATATCCTGTTCCCAAGTCTTCATTTCTTCTTATGTGTACAAGTTATTTCAACTTTCTTTACGTGATTCTAAGTAAGTGCCATTTTTCTTTCCATTTTCCTTAAAATTTCATTAATGCTTAAATACCCTAATGTATTCTCAGCATTCTTCTGTAAAGCCAGATTTCTGTGGCCTCAAGTCACCAGAGTTGTGGTCCTACAGAAGGATGCTGAGAATGCTGTATCATGGACAGAGCATGAAAGCAATGAGGAAGTTTTAATGAAAATTACTCTTTACAATTATGCTAGCAATATTGATGTAAATAATTTAAGCTTCTTTATGAAAAGAAATTCAGAATACCGGGTGCTCTAATCTTGGATGTGCCGATGGTTTAAGGGATAATGGCTTGGATTTGGAAATCAGAGAGCAAAGTTTCAATTCCAGTCGATTTTGTTATATTCACTAATGTGCAAATACTCTTGGGAAATGTATGGATTCACTTCTTTTCCCTCCAACTGTGGGTTAATTAGTAGGACTTTTATTAAATATATCATTATTATCACCCAAAAAAAATTCTCACATTTAAAAAATTCCTGTCTTTAAATAACCTGCAAAGGATTGATAAGCTGTAGAAAACAAATCAATCAATAAAAAGAAATTGAGATTATTAAAAAGAATCATAGTACAAATCATGTCATAGAAAAAGTGAGTAGAACCTCTAAAATGTCAACTGAGAATTTAATAATTCAGTTTATAAAACATTCTTTATGTTTATATACTTGGTGAAGTATGGCAATTTAATTCTCAACACAATTATAACATATTGCATAAAACTAATTCAGCAACATCAAGCTTCACAGGTGTGTCAACAGGATTTATTATTAGTAGTAGTAGTAGCAGTATTATATATTTTACTTAAGAGCATTTCATTGTGGAATGTCAGAATTGAAATGAAAAATACATCTGAATTTTGTCTTTTTGTAAGTTTGATTTTTGTTATGAAGCTCTGTGGGATTTTGTTTTTCATTCACTGTCTCTCACACAGTATCAATTTCAATTTTCTATGATTAATTTGCTTATGGAAATTTTTGATAATACCACAAGTGCCAAATCTCCAGTAAAGTCTTTATCAATAAAAAAAGATTAATTTAATATTAATGACAATTAACATCTCAAAGTTTTAGACAAGAGTTAATTTTGTATGAGTTTTTTAGAGAGAAGATGAAGTCTGCTCCTGGTTCATCCTGCAGATAAGCATTTTATTCAGCATAAACGCTTACACAGATTAGAGAACTATTTCACATTGGTTAATAGAGAGCAAGGCCAGAATGACTGACCACAATTTCCTGTCCTTTGTAGCTCTTAATAAATTTTGTCTTTTGGCCATCTCTCCTAAACCCTGCTCCACCATCCATTCACTCATGTTTGTTAGGTAGGTTGTACATTGTTTTTCTCTGCAACCACTTGCCATCAGTCTGTCTTGTGAGTATAAAATTTTCCAAGTCCTTTTTCCTCATTATGTGCCCTGGAAATTTCAACTCTTTCTGTAAGTATAATTGTTCTTTTTCTTTCTATGTTCTCTAAAACTTTTTCATTGCTTAAATGTTCAGTCCATGATATTCTCAGCATCCTTCTGTAGAACCCGATTTCTGTAGCTTCAAGTCTCTTCTTCATCTTTGAGGAGACTGTCCAATAATCATTACCATTTAGTTGTACCGATATTATGTAAGAGTACAGTATTATTTTCTTTCTTTTTAATACTTTCCTGAGTCTTTAGAAATGCAGTGCAAATCAGAAGGCTTTAGTGTTATAAGTCAAATTCTACCCAGAAATTGCATACATATCTGAGCTGAAGGTACCCAATCATCACTGTCCAGACTTGATAAAGCTCAAAATTATTCATGCAGTTTTATTTTCCACACTAAAAGCTCTTTCTCACATAAGCAAGATTATAAGTTTGTCACTTCTGCACCCCTATTTTCATTGTAAATGCTCTATTTTTGAGTTCTACCAATTCAGACCTTTACAGCAAGGACCTGACATGCCATATCCATTGATTCAAATTATCCTTATTCCTCCCATGTTCTACATGTAAAAATTAAAGATTGACTCAGACAGCTTTTTCTGAGTAAATGCTACTTTGTAAAACAGATTGATTTCTTGAACAGTTCAATCTTGATCTCTTCAAATTAAAAGTCAGTTCTTATTTTACCTCCACATCCTTCAGGCTTATGGCCACATCACATTAAAACACCAGTTCTTGTATGATCTTTTAAAGTAAGCAACGTTGAAACGGATCAGAACATTACAGTAGAAAAAAGTGAACATTTAACAGGGAAATGCTTGACTCAATTCTAAAGTGTGACTTTAAGAGTATAAAGTTTCTAAAAACATAATAGTTATATATGTTTAAAAGCTGGACATTGCAAATTAATAATATGGTCATATCATATTGAAACACTGGTTCCTGTACAACCACCAAAATTAAGCGATGTCAAGCTTGGTCAGTACCTAGATGGGTGACCACTTGAGCATATACCAGGTGCTGTAAGCTTGGATGTGCTGGTGGTGTAATGGATATTGGCTCAGAATTGTTAACCAGAGAGTATAGTTCAAATTCTATTTGGGTTTGTTATATTAACTTACTTCTTCTCCTCCCAGCTATGGGTTAAACAGTAAGACGTGTATGAGAAAATTATTATCTCCTAAAAATTCTTACAATCCAAAAATATGTTTCAGCTTTAAATAACCTAAAAAGGTTGATAAGCCATGAAAAAACAAATCAATCAGTATAAAGTAAAAATATTGTGAGTTTTTAAACTTAAGACAGCATAAACTCTTGTGAAAATTACTGTTTTTTTTCAACTTTTCAGTGCAATGTAAAAAGATCAAGAAAATGAGCTGTGGCTAAATACTGGCTGGAGAAAATACATTCTAATCCTCTTCAATATTTGGACATCAGCTTTATTCATTACTATTGAATTGTATAGAATTTTCACATATCAAGAGAATGTTTAATGAGCCTATAATTAGTCTTGTAAATTAGGTATATACATATATATATATATATATATATATATATATATATATAATGAATTCTCCTGTCGATTGTGGAATGAGATCACTGTTAGATTGGCTGACCTTTAAGATCTTGCTCTCACTTCTTGAAGACAATTCAGATAAGCAGATTGAAAACTGCTGAGTCCACTAAAACACGTTAATCTCCATTCTACCTGCTCCAAGGCTGAGCACTCAAGAGTGTTATGGAGTATAATGACAGCTGACAAGTTGCTTTTCAGCTTGTCTTTGTATCTTAGCCATGGGCGTCCTTCATTCCTGTAGGCCTGATCTAACTGGCTGTCCCTTAAGATCTTGGGTATCATGTCATCAGACATTCTCAAGACATGAACAGTCCATCATAACTGAGACTGTATGAGAAAAGTCTCAATTTCTCCAATATTACACCTGGTCTACATTAGATGTCCTATCTTGATGGTTAATGCCACAGATTGCACACAGACAGCTTTTATGAAAAACATCCAGCTGGTGTATATGGTACCTGTATGAAGTCCACGACTGAGCCATACAAAAGGATGGCAAGGACAACCTAAATTTTTGTATCCATTTGAATACCCCGCTCATTCCACAAGCAATATATATATATTTCTGCACATCATTATTATTTCTGCCCCTAATTTCCACATCATTATTATTTCTGTCCCTAATTTTTACACACCATGTAACCCATTGAGTTTTAGTGGCATTATTGCCTTATTTGAGGTGATTCCAATAATATATATATATATATATATATTATAAATTAACTGATTTAAAATATAGTTTTTTCGTTACACAGTTCTAACCATGTTTCAAAAATGGAAGCTAAAAACTTCAAATTTAATTTTGTAATTAAATTAAAGACATTAGTTCCATTTCATCCTCAAGCGAATGGAACTAATGTCTTTAATTTAATTACAAAATTAAATTTGAAGCTTTTAGCTTCCATTTTTGAAACATGGTTAGAACTGTGTAGCAAAAAAAACATATTTTAAATCAGTTAATTTATAATATTAATGCTCTGTAAATTTACATTGAGCACTATTTTGTAAAAATAAAAATATCTATAAGAACACCAGATTATATATTTTACTGTTCTTTCTTTTTATTTATATATATATATATATATATAATTGGAATCACCCCAAACAAGGCAATAATGCCACTAAAACACAATGGGTTAGATGGTGTGTAAAAATTAGGGACAGATATAATAATGATGTGCAGAAAGAGAAGAGAGTAATCAGGAGGACTGTAGATTAAATATATTTTTGGGAAATGAGTGTAGTGACACTTGTATATGTTATTATGTTCTCTTAGAGAATTACTGAATGTTTGAAACATCTGTGTTAGTGTCGAATCCATATAAATAAGAAATGATAAATAAATTTTAGATTATAATAAAAGCATGGACAATCTAATAAAAATATTTTCATTTTATAAGTATGATGTACATATCTGTACATAAGAGAAAGACCTGCAAAACAAATTGTTATATTTTATATGCAATAAATCATGGCCAAACTATTTTAAGACAAAGCAATAAGATAAATCTGAAGAAAAAAAAAACATGCTTTTAAGAAATCAATATTTGCCTAATAAGGAGTCTTTGGGTGATTTTGTTTATATTTCAATTTTTCTTCATATAATCCTTGGCACTTGAGTGCAAGAATTAACATTCTAAGAGTCCCAACATGCAAAATTATGAAATAAACTCAAATGGAACAAAGAAAATCAACAGACAACTGACAGGTTTACAGCATTAGAAGATGTAGATAACAGAAAATCTAGAAAGAAATAAGTGGTCAGAGAATGAGGAGAGACAAGGGATGCTAAAGCTGTATCTAATTTCTTTTCACAGCATATGTGTATGTAGAGTGACATGTAATATCTTGGGACTTCCTTCTGGATGGCATGCAGCACATTGGTTCTATCATTTACCTTAAAAATTGTAATATTAGTTGTTTTCTTATAAGGATATATTCAGCATCCATTGACTAAGCAGCTTGGACTAATTTCATTTGAAACTTATAAAATCTTTTGCTTAAAACAATTTTTTCAACTCCAGTAGCTGTTACTGATCTTTCCAGTATTAATGGAGGCTTCTTTCCTACAATTTTATTTGAAGTAGTGTGGAATGTCAACATCTTGATTGTCATCATTTTTCCTTCGAGTTACATCTGCTATTCATTTTAGTTGTTGATGCTATTGGTAGTCATCAAGTGTTGTGGCATTTTTTTATTTGATACAGTTCTTTATTTATGATTCCATAGCACCAATTTATGAGATTCAAAGGATGGTTCTTACTCTGGTGTTGTTATGTAAAAACACAATTATTGCATTTATATATATATATATATATGTTGTAACATAGAAAGGGTTATGAGGAATAACCTAAACAGAGGTTGGAAATTAAATGATAATCTTTATAACATCAACAAAATACAATACTTGCCAGCAGCGTGAAGTAGGTAAACCCCTAGTGGTGGACTACTTAGTATACTACTCCCGCCACTTACAATAGTGTCCAACATATTTATGAGGATTGGGACATACCCATTAGTGTTCATAGGTATGGTATATAACAATTTTTTTTACTGTGTTGTTAATCTTCACTTAATTCTTGTTACTAATTATAATGTTAACCATTCATTATGAGAAAACATTTTAATTGAAATTTATACAATCTTTGTGTTCAAACAATTTTTCAGGAAAATAAATTTCTACTCAAGCCCACTGTTATTGCTCTTTCCTTTTTAACCTTTTGTTTAGACTAGTGTAGAATATCAACATCTTTCATTTTTTTATGTGTGACATATGATGTTCATTTTAGTTGTTGCTGCTGTTGGAAGCCCTCAAGTGATGTGGTTTCTGTTATTTGGTACAGTTCTTGCTTTGTGATTCTGCAGCACTAGTCCATAAGTTTCAAAGAAGTGTGGTCTTCACCAATACCCATAGGCTTATTCACTCAAAGCCATTTTAACCATTAATCTGAGAAAACAGTTTGACAGTATAGATATTTCTGAACATGTCCCCCATAATGTACTAATCTGATCCAGAACAAAAGTCTATCCTGAGCCAAGCATTTGTATAGATAAACAGTAATTTAAGATTGTGCAAAAATTCATATATTTAGGCAGTACTATAAAGATGACAAATATTCATGATGATGAAATTTCCCTCCAAATCAAGAAGGCCAGGAATGAATTTTGAAAGTTAGAGAGGCACCTACAATCCAAGCAAATGTCAGTGGTTTATAATATGTGTGTTTTTGTTTTCGTCATTGTAGGCATGTGATACCTGGGTAACTTACCAAAGTCACATGAAAATGTTGAAGCAATTTCACCAACATTGTCTCCACCATATTTTGGGTATCTGGTAGCAAATGTATGTAATTGGCATTGATATTCTTGTACACAATTTAACAGCAAAAAGTCTTTGGTAATACATCACCAGTTATGATAGCATTTCCATGTGGTCACAATAAAGGATGATTAGATTCCTAAGCAGTTTCTGTACAGTGAGTTTACCAATGGAAAAAGACTAGCACTAAACCAAAACTGAGATATAACAATTGCATAAGAACATATAGTGGGATGAGTCTTAGAGGTTAAAATGAACAACTGATTTATCCATGCCAAGAAGATTAATGAAAGATGATAAGGATGAGGTAATTTCAAAAAGATGAAGAATTTACTCATGAATTTCCATACTTGAGGTAGTAGTATTAACTCGTTTCAGGAAAATAAATTAGAATTCTTAAAATCCATAGTTTTAACATATTATCATGAAGAGGAAATGTTCATACAACAGATTAAATCATCTGACTCAAAATAATATTAAAAAAGGCTTAAGACAAAGGCAAGAGAGTTCATTGCTCACAGAAGGGATATATGGTTTGCTTACATTCAAAAGCAGACAAGAGATAGTTTGAAATTCTTTGTTTTCTCAGATTGTTGAGAGAAAATTCCTTGAAGTGCCATGTGCTTGGTTAGAGGCCAATAATATAATTGGCAAATAATTTTCACTGGTGAGAACTTCAATGTTGGAACTCAGCTCTCTGCTTAACAATTCCAAGCCATTATACATTACACCACCAGCACATCCATACTTACAGCACCTGGAATTCTCAAGCAGTCACCCATGTAGGTACCGACAAGTTGCCAGGCCGAAACAATGTTATTAGAAAAACAAATACAATGTTCCTTTTTTTTCATTGTATCTTTAAAACTTTTCAAACATAAAGCTTTGGAGGACAACTTTCAAAAAGGTATTTTTCTGAGAGTTACACATACCATCATAAGAATCCGTGTAAGCTGTATTGATAATCAATAATATAGTGAGCTTTTATGATAATTTCTCTTCTGGAAGACATTCTAGACAGAATAAAGCCAATATAATCATTAGCAGTCATTTCTAAACAGCTGCATCCAGTATTTGCCATATTTGTTAGACCTTTTCAAAGCTTTAGTTTCAAACACATTGTATTCTTAGAAATCAGACTGCTAATGCTGTTATGATTCCTTTCAAAAAACGTATGTGGCTGTTATCCAAGTGTAATTGCTTTTATTACAAATTATATGTATTTCAAGAAGACATTAACTATTGTTGATTGAATTAGAAACATTGTTAAATTCTGCTGGCAATAGCAGTCCAAAATATGATTAAATATTTTGCTGTTTCAAGCCACTGGCTAATTCAATAGTCATAGCGCTTTAGTATTGCTGTTAGAAAAATCTGTTGTTCACTGATAGTTCTGATTTTAAATAAGTTTGTGAATTGATGACAAATATTTTTTATGACAGTCAAGTATTAATTATAATTGCCCTTACAATTAAAAACAATCAAGAAAGATCAAAGAAAAGAAATCTTTAGCACATTTCAAATTTCACTTATATTTTAAAAGATATGCATATATTTATTCAAAAGGATATTACTTAAGATACAGCTAAACTAAATCAATACATGACTTCTTTTTACTTCTATATGTTAAATGTGATGTTTTACATCATTTGTCAAGAAGATTTCATTATACTTCAATATGATCAGTAGATTTTCTTTCTCAAAAACTTGAAAGTTAGCCTATATCTTTCTGCCATATGTAGAAAGGGACATGTTTCTTTTTCCAATATATCTAAAATATAATTTTGGAAAGTGAAAATTTCATTGAAATATGTTGGAAACTTTCCAACTTTTTCTCTGAAATCAAGAAAATAGGAATTTTAAGTAAAATAATCTCAATACATAGGGAAAAAGAAGCCATTAGTTTAATCTATAAATTTCTGATGTCAGTTTATAGGATCCAGATCCTATATCGTTCTCAAAACTTTAAAAATTGATCAAAGCATAGGCTCCAAATTAAATTACACAGCGTAATTTGATTGGTTAAAAAATTTCACATTGCATGTCATCAAATATGTCCATACATCTGACCTTAATTTGACCTGATAAAAGGTACATTTACACCAAAAATTTAAAACATTTTCTGGAGCCTAGCTTATATAAACAATAAACAATTAAGAAACAGTGAGTGGGAAAAAATCAGCCAAAAAAGCTACATGCTATATGACGACACTCATCAAAAAATAACTTTCAACTGAAGTCCAGACTGTTAAAAATCCTTTTTTAACATAGCCACAGTCTGTTTCCTTCATTCAACTTAAACTAAACACATGTTGGCAAACAATGAAGCGACAGATACTCAAATGTCAGAAACAATGTAAGTCACACCCAAACACGTTTTTTCCACAAACTTTGAACTGTTTATTTTGAATACAAACAATAATACATTGAACTGAATTTTACCAAAATTCACACAATTTACGTTAGAACTTGCAGTCTAACACACTGGAACATTACATCACACAAAAATCTAAAAAGACAAGTTTATTTCACTATTTTTAAATAACATTCATAATTATTGTTTTGTACATTTGTTATATAAAAATCTATTTGTTTGTACAATTACTCTTGTCTGAATTTTGTTTCTTCTTGTAATTATCTTGTGGCATTTTGTCTAATATAAATTAGTGACGGCAGTTGACCTACACAAGTTTAAACTACACATTCTTTATTCATATATTTAAATTATATTATTTTGTGAAGTGGAGATTTTACTGAAATATTAAAATTTTTCACCTAAAATGAAGAAAACATGATCTTTAAATAAAACGATCATTAAATTTAAGTAAACATCTCAAACTAAAAAAGGTAAATTGGGCAAAGAAGTAAATAAAAACTGATCTCTTAAAAATAATTTTTAATAAAGAATGTAGAGCTACATTGGATGGACCTAATGTTTAAACTACTGTTTGGGTCTTTCATGAAAATAAACAACATGGCATAGAAGACAACAGAGTTGAAGGGTTAATGAAAGTTATAGAATATCAAGGCGCCTATATTAACTTTATTTACAAATAAAAAAAAATTATTCAGGTATATATAAATCTATGTTAATGAAATATAGGTTTTATTGACCTGTATAATTTAGATTTATAGTGTTATCTGCTGGCATAATATGACCTAACAAACTATTTATTATAAATATTTTTATAATGATAACTATTATAAACTGAAACATATATATATATATATATATATATATATATATATATATATATATATATATATATAATAATGGACTCTCCTGTCAGTTTCAATGTATGAAGATCTGACAGTTTAATTGATTCAGTTATGAAATTTGTGGCGATAATCTTAAGTGGCACTTAGGACCCGCTAGTGATTTACAAAGGAGGCCGCATATGGAGCAAGAGTGAGGATTGTGGGATGAGATCACTATTAGATTGGCTGACCTTTTAGATCTTGCAATAAGAATGAACGAATCAAGGTAAACTGCCAGAAAACACACACAAATGATTTGATTAAAGTGGTAAAGGCTTGTGCAGTACCATCCACACTTTTCGGAACTATTGATACACTCAGTCAGTGCAAACAAATGCAAACAGATGAAGCAGCCAATATACCTCAGGCTTTTCGTGTAAGATTTTCCATCTCCTAGACCAGTTGTGTTCTATAACACTAAAGAGCTTGGTCAGCCATCTCTCTATATATATGTATAGCTCTTATATACTGAAAACTTTTAGAAACCTCAGTTGGTTTATACTAACTTTATTGTAAATACAGTAACATAAGAAAACATTATATAATACAGGGATATAATTTTGAAGTGACATAACAATAGTGTTTTGTCACAACAGCTCAACAGAAATTAAAAATTAGGTTGTCAGGTAGTGCTGAAAAGTCATGTACTCTGGTTCAGTGAATTAGAGACCAAGTGAATAAGACAAGGGAGACCCTGAGATTGAACTCACACGTTCACGGTATCCTAAGATGTTTTATTCACTTTAATCCACTAGGTTATCTGTCTCTTAGACAATCTACTGTTGAAATTCTGGAGCTTTAAACCTAACGTCCATAGTCAGGTGTTAAGACTTGGTGGAATTTCTTTTCTTTCTTTTTTGATAAATCAAAGTCCTGCTGACATTATTCTTTTTATGCTAGACTGACTGAATAGGTTTTCAGTACCTGGGTCAGGTAGTGTTAAAATGTTATATACTTTGGTTCAAGCAACACAGAAGTGATTGATTAAGGCTAATTAGTGTTAACTGACATAAAATATCTGCTAAGCATGGACAACAGAAAACTCTACTCCTATGGATTAAATAAATCGTTCAGTTTAAAATCCTAAGAAGATTACCAAGTACAAATATCCAGGATATGATGATACCCAGCAACAAGGCCTATAATTGGGACATTGGAGGATTTGAGGCACATAGAACCACTTCTTAATTGCTGTTGTTCCCAGATCCACTCTGACAAGGCTTGGTAGTACCTGTTAGAGTAACACTTATGGGAAAATGGTGAAGCTCCAAATAAAAACAAGACTATGAAAGTATAAAAATATATTTTTCTTGTAATAATATCAGCAATACACTGTAATATAAAAATTACTAACAATACATATACTAAAATTACCAACACTACTTATTATAGTAAAATTACTACCAATACATTTTATCTGCTGCTTGAGGTATACAATTGTTCACAAATTATATTTAGTTGAAGCCATAAAATTGTATTCAAAATATTTAGATTTTAGCATTAAATAACCCCTAGTGGTTAATATATCACTAAACAAAATCAACTAAGTACAAAGGCACCTTAAGAAGAATTGTGACTATAATGGCTGAAACAATGATCTCAATAACATAGCATTAAGTAAAGGATAAGCACTTGGTGATTTCTAATTCACATTGTCTATCCAAAGCAACTAATAACTGAAGATAAAAGCAAAGACTAATAATAATGGTTGAAAATGCTGCATCTCATAAAAAATTAATATGAAAGTACAAATCAAAAATTAATAATAATAAATGGTTTGTCTTATAAAAATTTAAGATGAATATAAATACTTGTCAAAATTAATAACTGTTGACAGTGTTTCAATGAATAAAAAAATTAAATCAAGATGTCATCAGTTTTATAATTTCTTATTTTCTATGTTATTGTTTTAGTGAATGTAATTATCTTTGAACTTTTCTTAATAGTTTCAAAAAATGATTTTGATAGATCCATCATAACTCTTGGGAGAATAGTTCATGAAATAAGTGTTTTGAAATAGTTTTTTAAAATTTTATTGAAATGCTAATCATTTCTCTTCACCTTAATTCTATCAGCTAATATTCTTATCTTTGATATCTCAGCGTTTCATTCAGGATATTCAACAAGCATTCTCATCTGCATACTTGTTATGCTTATAAGATCTTTTAGAATAATTTTATTTGGCACTTCTTCCACTTTACACATTGTCTTACTCTGTTCTCAATTCTGAAAGCATCCTGTACACCATTTTTGTTTCACATGTGATCTGCCAACCTTGATTTCATAATGACCATTCATTTTTCAACTTGATCAACTCTTCTTTTCTAGAACTCTTTTAAGAAGATTTCTCTCTGAATTACATCCCATATTGAAATGCATGTTACTTTAATAAGTGAATGGGAGCTTTTTTTATGTTAGTCTTTCATAAAATGCTTACTAAATTACTAAAAATAATTTTGTAGTAGGCTAGATTCTAATAAATTTGAATCTAAATTAAATAAAAATATGAAATATTTTTACTGAAATTAGAAGTGTTTTAGCATAAAATTCCATAATTGTATATGGTGCATGGTACTTCATACTTCAGATTCAATTAACAGTCATTGGATGCAAGTGAACTTTTAATGAAAATTTATTAACATTTAGCACTCTGCATCATTTATGAATATTACTTCCTGTATATGGAATCCCATCAAAATATACTATTTTATATATAAGTTCTATATATTTGAAATTTCAGAAACCTGACTCTCAATTTCAGTCAAGATTGTTTTAGGTGTTGCCATAGAAGGATATGGCTACACAAACAAGAAATTCAAATTTAACATTTTGCTTGGTGAAAATAATCACCTCCACAGTGCTAAATAATTTTATGTATTTATTTTCAAAAACATTTTCTACTGTATTGGTATAATTTGTCTTGGAGACAGCTTATGCAAAAATAGCATAAAGGAATCGTTTTTAGCCTTTACATTAAGGGTTAACTAATACATTTCATGGAAGAGTAGCAGAAGTTCAACGTTATTTATCTGTTATTTTCAGGCAACTCAAAATAGATGTTTTATAACTAGTAATTTATTTTATTCTCAGATGTGAAAATATAATTTTAAAAAATCACAAGAGAAAATAATGTTTGTTTACATTTACCAAAGTACATTTATCCTTTTGAGAGAAAGCAACAAGTTTTTGTTAATAAAAATGACACTTGTTAAAAAAACTAAAAAACATTAGATGATTTCAGACAATGATTTCACTCTCATAATAATAAAATTGTAAAATCACATCAGAGTTACTTGGCAAAATAAAAATAAGTGCAAATGTTCCAATGAACTATATATTCATTAGTTCCACAAGTTCCAACCTACCGAGCTTGGACCCACCATGACACATACACGGGGTCAAATCATTATCATTTCCTACATCTTCCAATCTAAGAAGGAAGTTACTGTCAGCTTTTTTTTCCAAGAGCTGTTATTTTGTAGAAACTTTCTCTTTCTTTCACTTTATATAGATCATTTCTTTCTTTACTTTTGTATAGAGCATTTCCTACAGCTGATAATATTTTTCTGGTTTCAGATATAGACAAGTGGACTCTGGTCAACAGAAGCCATGTCTTTCCATAATCAAACTTTTGTTATTTTATTTCTATTGAATAAAGTTTTCATTAAACTTCAGCATGTCATGCATTTTTCTTTCGTTTTGTATTAATTATTTTTGTATTATTGCTAATTTAAAACATATCAATCATTATTGATGCCTGCTCACAAAATAAAAACATCAGTATCTATTTCTATGAAAAGTACAACAGATACAAGAAAAAACTATGACCAGTGGATATACTAAATTTTCATCTTCAAAATACTCTTTTTCGACTTAGTCAGTACCCATGTTTGTACATTTGCACCAGCAATGAACATTTTGTGGGTTGATGTCAATGCATGTCTATGTGGAATGCTGAATCCACCAATTCACATCCACCACTGTTCGCATCTAATATTTGAACTCTGGAAACAAATGTTCATATGAGCACTCCAGACCTTTACATCTAGGGCACAGCATGTTACTTCCACAAAGTCAACTCATCCTCATTTTCACATGTTCCAAATCTAACAAAAAAATTTCACTCAGCTTTTGCCAAAAAAAGCTGCTTCATGGAACAGGCTCCCACATGGTTGCTTCTCTGAATAACTACACTCTTAACCTCTGCCAGTCAAGAGTCACTCATTATCTATCCTCTATATTCTCATAACATTCAGTTCCTACTACCTCTTTCATCATTCATATCATACATCTCATTTATCATAACCATTTTAATAGCAATCTTCTATCATGAGTTGATCTCAAGCCTTGTTTCGGTTGAATGTTAGTATAAAACATTCATTAAGAATGGATGACTATCAGTGGGTGCAGTTTTTTCTATATGAAGGAATTAAATTTCACATTTCTGTCTCATACACATTTCATGTCAGATGAAATTTTGCAAGACTGCCACTTAGCTGCTATATGTAACAAGTCAAAAAATTATGGGTTATTCTTGAGATGATAATGATAAAGATGAATGTAATATTAGCATACATAGTATATATGGATGTTACTTTATTTTTATTTACTTTGTTTTTGAAAAAAATCTTTTAAACTATTGTTGTCAGAATTAAGAGAAGTTTGTTTCTTGCCTGCTATTTTAAGGAAACTACTTCAGTGAGAACAGTTTGTTTTTTTTATATACAGAAGATAATGCAGTTGAGTTTTTAATCCATAACAAATCACACTTTTCTTATTTTGTTTATAGTTATATTTTTGTTTCTTTGAAACAGAATATTTTCAAAAGAAATTAGGAAAACAGTACTCGACAACAATTTAATATCAGTCCTTCTATATGGCAGTGAATGCTGGACAATTTCTCCACAAATGAAGAAGAGACTTGAGGCAACAAAATTGTTTTTCTACAGAAGGATACTGAGGATTCCATGGTCGGATGATATAAGGAATGAAGAAGTTTTTAATGAAAATAGAAACAAAATGGCATTTATACTTAGAATCAGAAAGAGACAGTTGATATATCTAGGCACATAAGGAGGAATGAAAGTTTGCAAAATCTTACACTCAACACATATTTTGAAAGCAAGAAAGGCAGTGGGGACAATAAGCAATGTAGCTAATGAGCTTGTGTAAATAGATGGCAGATATAAAAGTAATAGTAAAAAGGCAGACACTGCTAAGAACTACAAAGAATAGGAAGTTGTGGAGAGTCATGATCTCC
This sequence comes from Acanthosepion lycidas, assembly GCA_963932145.1. Taxonomy (NCBI): domain Eukaryota; kingdom Metazoa; phylum Mollusca; class Cephalopoda; order Sepiida; family Sepiidae; genus Acanthosepion; species Acanthosepion lycidas. The sequence continues at coordinate 101,074,096 of OZ010576.1, read as the reverse complement.
TACTCCCTAAAGAGGCACATCACATAGAAAAATAAAAAATAAAATCAGAGTTTTCTTTTATAAAGAAATCAAAGATGAAAACAGTTTTGAGAAGTTATTATAACATTGGTTTGTCGTAGGAAAGAAGTGGACATAATTTGGATATGACCGAAAGAAATTGAAAACAACAGCAAACTAGAGAGAGCTTATAATGTATTGTTGAATATTTATCAAGTTTAAAAATGTCTAAGGATAAAATCCATGAGGAAATATCAAATAATATTTTTAAATCTTATTTGAAATTCTGAGTCATAATGCTCTCAACAAAAGAAAAAACATTGAACTGCAAAGATGATCTTCATGATTTGGTATTGTTTCCAGTGATAAAGTGAACATTCTTTATATCTTGAGAAAATGATTCGTGTTTTCCAAATTTCTATGTAAAATTTGAAATTCTATTCAATTCTTCTGTATAAAATTTTGAAAAACAATTATTTCCTTCATTATATATATATATATATATATATATATATATACACACACACACACACACACACACATGCCAAAAGTCAGAGAATAGCAGTATGTAAAGGTCATGGTTAGTAGCTGAACAGGTGTTAACATTATGGAACTGCCCAGTTGTGGGTTGATAACTGGTGAGTCAGTGTGAACATTAGCCAGGTTACCAATGGTAAGACATGATGCATTCTGAAGCTTTGAATAAGGTATCACAATGGTTGGCATACTGATAGTACATTCCATTTCTGAAACTGACATCTCTTGAGTAATGGTATCATTTGTGTACCAGGAATATCTAATGGCTGACCATGATTCTTTAATCTTTAGGAAAAGATGCATCTGGCTAGAAATTTATACATTAACAGACTAAGGACAGCAGCTCAAATTATATCCACACATAATACAGAAGGTAACAGATGAATCTCCAGTAAATCAGTTCAGATATACCACTGTTACCTACACAGCAATAGACACAAGACCTCACTTGAGCCTGATTGAACCCTGGTGGACTGAAAATATGTGGGATGATTATAATTTTTTGTTTTGATGATAAGCTCAGATGTGGTACACAACCCTTGAGGCCTTGGAGCCCGGTTGTCAACCAGATATTATGTAGGCTGGTAGTGGTTCTATAATTGCGTGGTGTGTATGCTTATATTACATGGGTTGGTTTGATTCATCTGCCAAAATATGGCAGTGATGGCTCCAAGCTTGAGTAAATGGATGATGGAATGGGAATTAGGAGAATTAAAAAAATTTAATAAGAGATACAAAGGACAGAACATTGTGAAGAGCTACATTAGCCTACATTGTGAAGAGCTACGATGGCCTACATTCTGAGGAGATATGGCACATAAACATACCCTACAAATGAGGGCTTATTCCAGTAGGATAATACAGCTTGTCAGTGAGCCCAAGTTTTCCAGAACTGGTTTGAGAAGCATTCTGGAAATTTCTGATGAATGGTGAGACTAAACATGAGACTAATTGTAGTAACCCACCTACAGTAGAATGAACTCATCCTCCTTCATAAATACTAACCTGCAAGACTTCCTGGGTGTGGGCAGCCAAGACACAGTGTAACCTAAACGTTCGGATGGACACTTCTATCTGCTTATTACTAACACTCTTACTTTGTATATATCTGTGATTTCAATACCCTTGTTCAACCTACCTTCATCTTTTGTGTCTTTCTTTCTGGCCCCTAAACAGGCCACAACATTAATGGAGTATAAAGTATCAAATAGGACATGGTGGAGAGATCTATTCTTATGCAACTACAAATATCAGGGATCTGAGACAAGATGGCTCAACATTTATCCAGAAATCTTCTGACGACATGTGAAATCAATGCAGTATTAACTTACCATACTTCAACAGGCTTGAGGGACTTTTAAATGATACAAGAAAATGAGCCCATGCCTTTTGGCATGCCAGTTTATATATATATATATATATATATATATATATATATATATATATATTCACTGCGTGCCAAATTATTATTGAGATAATTTTTTTCTAATATTTCAAAAACCGTCCAATCAATTCACACAAGATTTTCACACAATGTTAGCAACACTGAGCTGCGCAATCACTGAAATTTTCGTACTGATCTGCGCAACGTAAACGAACTGGCACCATATTTGTTATCAGCACAGTGATTTGAGTGTGCCCAATTATTAGAAAGGTTTAGTAAATTTCCCAGAATTGAGCAAACAAAATGTTTATTAATGTTGAACGTGAATGTTTATGATCAAAAGAAGCTAATAAATAAGATAATCAAGCAAATAATAACAGATACAAACAAAAGCACAGTTTTAAACAAATTAATAGGGATTGTGCTTTCCCTGTTTTGAAATTACTTTAAAAAGTCGACGATCCATAGAATTTGTTAATTGTAGGATGTCATCTGCTGTAATGCCACGAGATATGTCAAGAATTGCTTCCCACAACTCAGCGTTGCTCCTGAATTGTTGTCAATTGGCGTACAGTCTTCGCTTCATGATGATCCAAAGGTTTTCAATTGGGTTCAAATCCAGAGAATTTGCTGGCTACTTCATTTTTTGAGGTCCATCGAAGCCTAACTGTTTCAAATATTCAGTAGTCTTGTGAGCAGCATGTGAGGGAACATTATCTTGCATAAAAACAATGGCCTTTCTGAAGGCAACTCTTTGCCTTTTCATCCACAGTTCAAGATGCACCTTCATAAACGCTATGTATGCATCAGCATTCATTTTGACACCATCTGGTACTCTCCATGGGCCCACTAATGTTTTTCCAATAATACTACCCCCAGATCATTATGCCTTCACCACCTTCTTGGCGTCTCAAACGCTGATGGCGATTCTGTCCGTTCATTACCCAGCCTTTGCACCATCTATCTGGCCCATCAAGTGTTGCTCGAGTTTCATCTGTGAACAAAACTTTAGAGAAGTCAATCTTAATATTGTCCTCGGCCCATTTCAATCGATTTTGAATGTGATTTCTCGTCAAAAGAGACTTCAATACAGGTTTGACTGTTGTTGCTATTTCTCTCAGATACCAACACCGAGTACTTTTAGACACAGTAGGATGCCCAATACGACTGAAATGCTCTTGACTGGTAAGTCCAGGGTTCTTCGTGGCCTCTTGTTTAAGTCATGACATGAGACGATGGGAAATAACCCTCGGCTTGCCTTTATATGCCCTTTTGCGTACTTGTGTAGGGTTGGCGGTGAATTTTTCACTGTTTAATGACACTTCCCTATCATTTTAAAAATTTCTAAGGTAGATTTACCTTTTGAGAGTTCTGAGGTAATAGTTTTCTTTTCAGCATCACTTAAACTGCTTTTACAACCCATCTTTTCACTAAATTCTTATACTTTTCTAATAATTTGGCATGCTCAAATCACCGTGCTGATAACAAATATGGCACCAGTTTGTTTACATTGCGTAGATCAGTACGAAAATTTCAGGGATTGCGCAGCTCAGAGTTGACAATATTGTGTGAAAATTGTGTGTGAATTGATTGGACAGTTTTTGAAATATTAGAAAAAAATTATCTCAATAATAATTTGGCATGCAGTGTGTGTATATATATATATATATATATATATATATATATATATATATATATATATAAGGTTGGTGCGAAAATAATGACGTAATAATGTTGTTTTTTGACGTAACGTCAAAAAACGACATTATTACGGCATTATTTTTGCACCAACCTAATATATATATATATATATATATATGTTGTTAACATTACCTAGAATTGCACAAGCTATGCCTCTTTGTTCCATAGAAACACAACCTCTGGATAAATTATGCAATAATCATGCTTAGAGGATATTCTGATTGTTTTTCTTTTTTTTAGCAATAAATAAACAATCGCAGATAATCTGCAAAACATTATTATTTAATAGCTGAATATTCCGGTTTCATAAAATATACCTTAAATAGATTAAGTTAATGTGTATTTTTTCCAAGGCACACAGAGGTAGATATTATGGAAAGCCTCAATATTTTGGAAAAAATATGGAATTCATTGCCAAAAAACTTAGAATTAATATTTAGTTACCCCCTCCTCAAGCTTTTATGACAGCCTTAATTCTTTCACAGATTTCACTAATTCAAAGAAATATTCTTTATCAAAGTGATTATAACTTGCCTGAATAGCAGTTAACAGACCTTCTTTGGTGTGTGTGTGTGTGTGTATATATATATATATATATATATATATATATATATATATATATATATATATATATATCATGGACCAGTTTTTAAAATTTACACCATAAATTTAAAACTTGATTTAGAGCAACACTGTTCAATGGCCAAGTCATTGATTTCAGATAAGTTCCCTGACAAAAAAAAAACTTTGATCTGTGACAAGATGCCTTATTGTCCTTAAAAATAACTTCATCACTAAACCAATTTTCTATTGATGTAATGAGAAAATTATCTAGGATTTCAGTGTAAAACTCATGTATTGATTTGGTGAGATAATGAGTTCCATCTCCCATGATCCTTCAAATGACATGCAAACTCATATCATGGATGACTTGGAAAAATTTACTTTTTTGCTTCAGGCAGTCATCTTTATATATTTTTGTTTGAATGGCACCAGACAAAAGTTCTAACATCATTGCCTTGGCCAATGTAGATTCTTGATTCACTATCACTTCCATCCAATCATCCACATGCCACCAAATGGTTATTTCTTTTTAACTTCATTTTTACTGTCAGTTTATTAGTGTATTTTTTTTCACATTTTTATAAAGAAAATTCCATTTCATTCACACAATTTTGTACAGTTCTGTCATAAATAGTGTCACCTATTGCAAACCATTTGTTTTTATTTTGTAGTAGATTTTCAAGGTATATTACATTCTGATTTCTATCCTGAAACTGTCTTTAATGGTCTACTAGTATATTTTCTGTTTTACAATCATCCAATTTCTTTTACTTTTACAAAACTGAGAAAGAACAATCAATATAGGTTTTCTTCTTGAATTAATTTCAGTTGAGAATTCGTTTTTTCGAGTAATGTTGTCTTTTACTTGTTGAGATTTGCAAGACCACTCTTTTGACTAAATTCTTCTTGTATTTGTTTCAAGTATGCAAAGTACAAGATCATTCCATCATTTTTTTCCTCAATATTGGGTAATTTTATAATATTTTCTTCTCCATGGCTTAGAAAAAATTATACCATTAATTTAAATTATTTAATCTACTTTGGCTCAATAGATATTGGCTCAGCATGTTTACCTCTGCTAATCAAGTTAGAAGATGTTTTCATTTCTCTTTGTCTAATGTTCCCAATGGGCATTAACATATTTGGCAATACTTACACTTAGTTTTTAGACATTCTACTAAGACCAATATTTGTGTATAAATGTTCTATTCTTAAAAACATTAGATATTTTATGTTTATATTAAAAAATGACAACAATTGTTAGAAAGTTTGAACTGCAATGAAACAAAAGTCTTGAACCAATGTAATGAGATTTAACAAAGTGGAAATAAAGAATTGATAACTAAAATAAAGGCCATTGAACCATTTAATTCATCTGTCCCCTTTGTAATCTTTAGATATTCAATGTTAGCTATCATTCACTGATTACTGCTGGTATTGTATAAATCGTTTTTTATCAATATCTTTCAGGTTAGAATTTTTTTGTTAATATAACACTGAAATGGAAATATCTCTAAAAAGATTAGCAACGGAACAACAAAGCCTATTTGAAGACCAAGTTATAGCAAGACAGAGGTATCTGAGTGCCTCACATGAAAGGCTTGGACAAATAAGACTGCAATGTAAGAAATCTAAAAGTAAAGGAACTGATTAATTAAATGGTTCATTTTGCTCAGGAACCAAATTGTTTATATGCAGATAAATATTTTGTTTATACAGATTATTAAAATAACTAAGGGAAGTAATTGCTGATAAATTTACAAACTTGTTGATTTACCTTCCTTCCCTAATACAAATCAGACAGGAAATATATATATAAATATACAGTGATAATTATTATATGCTTTGATCATTTTTTTCATTATGTAGAACTATCTTTTCACAAATGAAAGAATATTCATACATTAGAAAAATGAATATTAAATACAAAAGATACAAAATGTCTATTTTCTTTAACAATACATGTTTAAAAGAGCAGGTACTGCTCAAATATATTGATTTAAAATTTACTATACACTTAACATACAGTCTTCTCTTCTTTTCACTCCATTTTACTTGATTGTTCAACCAACACTACCAATGCTGCCTAAGAACTGTTAGGTGGAATATTCTTCCTTCTTCCCTCATCAAGCTTACAAGCTTCTGAAAATGAAATCATTCATTTTGGTCCATAGAAAATTGCCCTATTCTTTTTTTCTGAGAAATCTTTCCAAAAACTCTAAAATCTTTTCAAACATCTGTATTTCTACATGGTAACAAAGCTGATATGTTATTCAAATTATACTTTGCATTCTTGTTTTGTTTTTTGTTTCTTCCACAAAGAAATAAATCAATGAACTGATCTGCTGCAGGATTAAGTGGCATTTTATCTTCCAGGAAATAAGATAATGAAGAGACCAGAAATGAATCACATTTAATCTGAACTTGGTTCAGTTTTCCATTTATATCACTATTTTACCAGCAGACTGAAGCCTGCAAACTTCCTGCAACTTTTGATGCATATTAACATGGAAGTAAGTAAAATTACTGTCACTTGGTAAACCAAAAACAATTTCCCTCATGAATAAAAAGAAAAAAGATCATAAGGTTGGCACTACAGGGGTGAAAACCAAGATGATAAATCAACCCTTGTGGTATATCATCTACTTTTAAGAGGTTCACTCCTGTCAGCTTACTTGGATATGTGGTGCCTGAAAGAAAGAAAAAAAATTCAAAATATTTTTCTTACATTCATCTAATTTCCTTTTATTGGTATTTATTAGATTTTTGTTCAGTACTTTTCATTACTCACTCCCTTTTTGTATATATGGGTGTGTATGATTTTATGTACTCTTTGAATTATACTATATATAAGCAATCAAGGCAGCCTCTCCAGTTTGAACACCACACCTACTTTTTAATGCTTATCAAAATGGCAAAGACGATAAGCAATATTAACTATGTGATGACATATTATTCTTACAGATTGGCAAGATCCTCAGCACTCCTGGAAACTGGTAAATGTTGACTATGAATACTAATAATCATTCAGACTCTGAGATACATATTATCTGCTTTTCTCAATTCAAAATGGAGACAAAATTTCTCATAATTTTCAATTTGCTACAGTTTGTATAGATTTCAAATAACTTCTGCTTTCATTGGTCTTATTTAAGGTTTTTTTTATTTCCATAATAAAACAACAGTCTCAGACAAATTTAATGTCATTTTGTCCAGTTCTCTGGAACACTCAGAGAAACTTATTTATTTTACTCAATCTTTGTATCAAGAATTTATAGCATTTCAAATGTGAATAGAAATAAACATTTCCTGATGAATGAAAGTAGCTTTTTAATGTTTCTTGTGATAAATTGGGTTGATTTCAGGTCAACAACCAACCATGGAGACTTTGCATAATTTCTCCAATTCTTGAATTGTCTGTGAAAACATTTGAACAACTTGTTTATTCGTCTGTAATCCTAAAGATATCAAATAAGAAATAGATGAACATTTCGAGAAAGTTGCACATTTTCTTGAAGAGAGAAGGAGTAATTCAGTTGATTTTAGCTTAATTTAAGGTCTGTACTCTTTTTTTTATTTTACTAATTGTTCACCCAAAAAGTCTCAGGAGTCTTTCAAACTAGAGGGTTATTGGATGAAGTTGTTTTGTGAATATAAGAGTAGATGGTATGAAGTGCAGATTGTAAGATATGAAGTTGAACCTAAACCTGAAGAAGTTAATACTGAAGCAATCAGAAAAGCAATCTCTCAGGAGCCTGTCACACAAAGGAATGGTTCTTGGGAAGAATCTGTCTGAAAGGAACTTCCTCCTTACTAAAGAAAGACAAAGGGAATGGAGATGATTTGTCCTAAGGTCCTGTCAGGTCTGAACTGTTGAAACTAATGAATGTAGCTTATTAGAATATTTACCATGAAAATAGAGGCTTGTAAGGATTTGATTGCGAGAATTGAGTTGTAGGGTGGAAAATAATTCACAGCTTTTTTGTAATTAATTATTTTCCAGTCTGATGAACTGACTGTTGTTTTCATTCTACACCATGAATAGAGAATTATCTTTAAAGATCAATATTCTTACTGTTTAAACATAACAAAATATATTAAATACACAGATTAGAAACCTTTTGTAATAATATGAGATTATCACTGATGAATATTGTGTGTCAGAGTAAAACCAGGATAATACTGGCATTGGAACTTTCTTCTAATGATAGTTAAGGTATGATTGATATTAAAATGCTGATTAGCAAAGTGTATGTGAGGAAAATCTATGTTGATTGGGCAAACAAAAAAGGATTTTAGAGTTTGGCTTAATAAAAGAAGGCAGCCTGAAACAAGAAAAACAAAACCTTGGATTAATATGTAGCTTTGTATGAGTAGTAGTAAAAGTAGGGTAACACTGTTTACCAATTAAGGGACAAACTAATAAAATTAAATTAGTTAACTCTAAGGCAGACTATGAGTTATGCCATGGTTTGTTTTGGGTTGTATTATGGCATATTAAATATTAGACATAGATCCAATTTGTACCAGGGTCAAAAAAGTAGACATAGATCCAGTTTGCCCAAGAGACAACCAGCAGGCATAGGTTCAGTTTGTATGAGATCAAAATAGTAGACATAGGTCAGGTTTGCACTAAAGTCAAAATTGTAGATGCCAGCCTAGAGTGGGTAAAATCAAAATGGTGGACATAGGTCCAGTTTGCCTGAAAGTCAAAATGGTGGGATAGGTCCAGTTTGCGTGAGAATCATAATAGTGGACAGAGATCTTGTTATTTTGAGTTAAAATAGTAAACTTAAGCATAGTGTGCATAAGAATCAAAAGACCCAATAAAAATATAACATGTTTATAGGTTGGAGGAGATAACCGTCTGCATGGAAATGTAGTCTGTGTATTCTTTACTCTAACCAGTAGGGTGATTAGGATATTAGGATAGTTAAACAGTATGTTGACATAAATCTGTGAGGTCGTTGCATGAAAAAAAAAAAGAAGTTTAAAGTAATCTATTGCAAAGGGAGTTAACTTTGGTTAATCACAAATATAATAATGTCTACAATGGGAAAATATAAATTCGAAATATTCTTTCTGCCTAGTATCCCCACAGCTGTATATTATGCACAAACCCATCTTAAATTCACAATTATCATTCTCCTTGATCAATTACCAACCATGAATAGACAATCAAGTCTGCTTTGCTATTTAACCCATAGATGTGGAGAAAAGATGTATTCATACTTTTTCCAAGACTATTTATGTGAAAGTGAACATAAAAAAATTCAGTTAGAATTCAAACTTAATTCACTGATTTCTTTTTCTGAGCAACTAGCCATAACACTCCCTGAACATGTTCAAAATAGTAGTAGTAGCAGCAGCAATAGTATGGCAATGAATGCTGTACAGTCTTTTTACAGATGAAGAAAAGACTTGAAGCAACAAAAATGTGGTTCTACAGCAGGATGCTGAGAATTGAATATGGGAGCAATGGTAATTTCTATTGAAAATGAAAATAAAAAAGACACTTGGTTGTCAGCTAAAAGAACATCCCAACATGTAAATTACAAAGTGGGGATACCAAAATCAAAATAGTGCAACAATTTAAATATCTGGGAAGAGATTTAACAGAGGATAGAAATTCGAAGGTGTATGGGGATAGTGAAAAATACCTTCCAAAAGTTAAGCAAAGTATGAAGAAACAGAAAAATTTCATTAGAAACAAAGAAAAGAGTACTGAACTGTTATGTGATATTAGTCCTTCTATATGGCAGGATATGCTGGACAATCTCTTCAAAGATGAAGTAGGGACTTGAAGCAACAGAAATATGGTTCGCTAGAAGAATGCTGAGAATACCATGGACTGAACATGTGAGCAACAACAAAGAAAATGGAAACAAAAAGAACACTTATAATTACCATCAGAATGATAGAGTTGAAATTTATAAGCCACATAACAAGGAAATAGGAATTGGAAAATTTGACATTTGCAGATCATATTGAAGGCAAAGAAGGATACAGCAAAACTAACAGGCTTATGCAAATGGATAGCAGAAGAAGGTTTAGCAAGAATAGCAAAAAGTCAAAATTTACTAAGAGCTACAAAAGATAGGAAAATTGTGGAGTGCCATGATCACCAATGTCCTGATGGGGCATGGCATATAGAAATAGTAGTCACAGTAGGACTTGATATTATAGGAGCTGATTAAAATTTTGACAACCAGAGGCAGAAATATGATCCAATACAACTTAACTGTAAACAGAAAAGACCTATCCATGGCAGATTACTCTGGGGAGTTAAGGTGGTTTAAACAAAGCTGATTTTAACTGATTATCATTAATGAGATCAAATTCAAAATTATACAGTGAACTTCATGTCCTTTAATGACTAAATTAACACCTGAGGTTTATAAAGCTCCAGTGATTATAAATTCAGAGATAATATGAAGTAAGAAGTCTTCTGCTGGAATCTTAGAACTAAGGAAGCAGATATGAACCAGTTTTATCAAGAAGCATATGAAAATTACAGAGATTTACATTATCTTACAGGAGACAGATACAAGCCAGTTGTTACTGATAGAATCTTGCTCATCTTACAATATCAATGAGCAAGAGAATGCGGCAAAGATTTATCCTAGATCTTCAGTCAAATCTATGTAGAAGAGAGATATCATTGAAATGAATGCAAATCTTTCAGGCATCTCTGCTAATCTATCAATCAAAGGTTTCGTTAAATAAAGTACTTAAGACAGCTTAAATTCAAAAGGAAAGACATATATATATATATATATAGAGAGAGAGAGAGAGAGATTAAATGTGGGTATTATTTAATATATGTACACATGCACACACATGTATATAATTTAATAATTGTGTATTTGGGTAGCAATCCCTCTTTTATACAGGTTTTGTTAAAAACAACTGACAAAGTATTGCAGTTATCAATTTCATTTTTGTTTTCAGCTAAAATAAAAATATCATCTTAAATGTTGGATTTCACATTTAGCTGTTGTATAATATATGTATGTATGTATGCTAAAATGTCAACATACATGGTAGTCAGGAGAACTCTGTAGAGAAATTGGGCTAAGTTCTCTCAATCACTGTATGCAGGTCTCTGAGAATTGTTTAATATATGGAGAGACATCTCCAGTGGATCCACATAAACAAACTGAAAGCATTGAAGAACAAACATCATCCCGCATAGTTCCTTCTTAACATCTTGGTCCTATGGCCTCATAGGGTTTGCCAAAACTTCAAAACTTACCATCAGCCTGAACCTTGCCACATGTGGCCAGTCTCCCATGTTCTAATTAGTAATGTCAAAATTTCAGATTAGGCACTGTGTACAGTGTTGTGGTATTAAAAGTGTCACCCTGGTGAGTCTTCTGCTCTCATATCCCATGGAAGATAAAAATACTGAACTGTCCTACTGGATATTCACCTAGTACCTGCTTCGAGCGTGGATGCAATTTGAACCACTGTGACTTGTTTCTTCCTTGGACAATTCTTAAAATTCACTTCTCTTCATGATCTTTAAGGACCCTTGGATAGCTATAACACTGTCCACAGAAAAGAGTTATGCTTTCAATTAGATATTCTCGATACCTAGTAGATAACAAATACAGTGTGAATAGTCAAGAGATGGTGAAATAAGTTGTGGGACTTACAAGTAAGATATGGTGGAGTATAGCAAAGTCACAGTTTTCATGGAAGAATTTGGGAAAGGCATTTGTTCAGCGGTAGGTTTATAACTAATATATATATATATATATATATATATATATATATATAAATATAAAACCTTCTGTAGCTCTTCCTATTATTATGTTAGGTTTATAAACAATAAAGTGGAGCATTACAAAAACATAATTTGTCAATACTACCTGAAGAAGCCTTATGGTTGAAACCTGGGTCATGTAACCAGTAAGTATTCCTATTTTTAAATATCATCTGTTCCACATGTTCAATTTTTTTCGAATTTGTGTACTGAGCACTTTTTTAAAATGTTCATTTATTAGTCTAATGTTGTTCTGATGAACAACTTATATTTATATATATATATATATATATATATATATATATATATATATATATACATAAAAGTTTAATAATCTGAGTCGAATCAGACCAGGAAACATTGATATTAAAAAGTGCTCAATACACATGTGAAAAAAATAAAATAAAAGTAAAAATAACAGGTAGTGCTTTTTAAAAAAAAAAATAAAGTGTTGGGTGGACAATTAATAAATTGTCTGAGGATTCCGCAAGGTTGAAACCAAGGTAGCAGATTTAACTGATCTCCTGATTTTTAAAGTATGTACATACATACATACATACATATATACATACATACATATATGTAAAATTATATGTTCCCAGATCTGGCCCCCTCTGAGTTTTGAAATTCTTTGATAAGTCAATATAATCTTCATGAAACTCTTAGTAGAGACCAAGAGTGAACATTTCATTTTACTTAATATGATATATCACATAAAATTGAGCACTATAATTACAAAGAATACTTTCCCCAAAAGTGCTGTTTACAAGAAATACCTTAGTCAATCTTTCTTTATGAAACACAATCGTTTTTATTGTTTAATATATATATATATATATATATATATATATATATATATATATATATATATATATATATATGAATTAGGATCAAATATGGATGAGAATCTGATAAAATGATAGGATAAAGAATAGATAGGAAACGTTTATAAATCTAACATGTTTCACTTTTATTAAAGATTCATCATAGAATGAGATATGGAAAAAGAAAGAAATTCTAGTATTTTTATTTTATTTTGCTTCTCTAGGTAAATCACTTGTGTTAATGTTTATTTTTGTAGCATATCTATGGACAATAATGGGTATATACCTATTTACATAAATACAGTAGTAAATACTGTATGTTGAGCTGCAGTTGGAGATTCATTGCGGAATTAACTTGACTTGCTTCTAGCAGTTGACTATTTCTTCTGCGTGCTGCTGGCAAATCTTTTATGTGTTGTTCTTGTCCTAAGTATTAGCATTCATTACCAACCTTCGTATGATGAATTTATTCAGTAACTTCAGCAAGGTTACAACAATTATTACAGTAAGAATCTTGTTTTCTTTACATTTCTTCATTGTTTTTACTCTTTCCTTTTATTTCTTGCCTTATTTCCTTCCTTCTTCTCTTTCGTCTTCTGAAGTCATTTCCAAGCATTATAAAATATTCAAAAACTAGGAAAATCAGTGAGTTTCCACATGGGGTTTCCAAAATGGATATCAGTCTTTTTGCTTGATACAGATGAACAAGATAGCATTGAAGGTGTTACCAACACAAGCAAATTAATTTGGTTCATTTGGTTTGGCAAACAGGGGTAATGCCTCAGATGACATGTCTTACTTATTATCTACATGTGTTAATGAAAAGTGAAAAGTATCCAAATACAGCATTCTCTTTATCTGCTTGTGCATAGAAACACTGCTAAATACTGAAACAAGAGTGCATTTATGTGTGCCTTACATGTATATGTGTACAAAGTGTAGAAACAGACTTGATATAAAATATTCATCTCTTGTATAAATCCATACACTGTGAATTGTCCCTATCAAATCAGCTTTTTTAATCAACTTCATCCCAAGCAAGACAGTAAAGCCACCGAGAAGCGAGGAGTTACTGGGTGTGAAAGAGTTAGAAACAGGAACATTTCTAAGGAGCAAAAACAGAGGAAGCATGGATCAGGTGGACAACAGAGTGTGGTTGACATTGCATTGAAATTTTTGGCAGATTAAAATTCTCTGTTAAGCATCGAGTCAGAAAGGAGTTCTGCAAGCAAGAAGTGCAAGAAAAGAAACTGTTAGCATAGAATTTCCAATTACATCTAGCCAGCTCAACTGTAAAATTTTGACTGAAGCTGAGATGTCAGATTAGGGCCAATAATATTGCTGATTCTTCTTTGGATTTTATCAAGAAGTTCTAGATAAATAGCTAGAACCCTGGACCATATGTGGCGGCAATATTCTAAGCATGGATGAATGGTGGCCTTATAGATATGTATTATAGACTCTGGAGAGAATATATAAATAAGTCTTTAGCCTTATAATGCAAAGAGTATTTATTTTACATAGCAAATATTCACATCATCTCCTTGCATTTAATTCTGTGGTGAATATGTTCAGAAGAAATCCACTTATCTTCAAAAAGGCTGAGGGCAGACACCTGCAGCGCCATTGATTCCATGATATAAAGAAAAAAAAAGGCAGACTCATTCTGTCATTTATAATAGGATACAGTTGATGGAATAACCCAAAAGTATTGCTCATGGGGTGATGGAATAACACAGATATGCTGCCTATGAACACATATAAATTCAGTGAACATGCTGAGAGGTTCAAGTTCACCGGTGGGAAAGTGCCTTTGTGTCTATTTGGACATGTGGCTCGGTGAATTTGTGACAATTTGCTTTATTTTTGCGACAGATTATTAACTGCAGTATTTGAACACTATACAGTGAAAAACCCAAATTTAAGAATTGAGATACGGAATTACTGATTCCCTCTCAGTTTCTTATTTCAGTAGCTTGCAACATCAAATTTTTACGATTTTAAACTCAAATATTTCTAAAAGAAGAACCAATGATTAAAGATTCTGTGAGTTACAATGCATTATGTGTTGTCTTATTTAAAGACAACCATCTAATTGGAGATGATACCATTTTCATTCAATCAGATGTTACCTCTCAATTTGAAATTAACCAAAACACTGATGTTAATTTTTGTATGATTATATTGAAGTAGGGCTTATAGCCATATTACAGTGATACACCAGTTCACAATTGATCACCAAATGTTAAGCAACATTTAGTCACATCAGTACCTAGATGGTTGAACACTTGGGAATACCAGATGCTGTAAGCTTGGGTATGCAGGTGGTGTGATTAATAACAGATCGGAATGAGAAATCAAAGAGCCAAATTCAAATTACAGCCTAGTTACATTTATTTACACACAAAAACCCTTGGGAAAGGTATGTGTTGTGGCCTTGTTAGGGGCCATAAATAAAGACACAAAGAGAGGAATTGAGTTAAACAAATATATTAACAGGAACAATAATAGAAACATATAAAAACAAGAGTGTTACAGCAAGAATGTTTGATCTGACTGTCAAAGCTGACTGCTGCAAACTTCCCTCTCCAAAATGGCAGTACCTGCTCCTATTTATAGCTGGGAGAGTTCATGCGTGTTTGGTTAAATTACCATAACAGTATGAAAGCATCTCTTCTCCTCTTAGCTAGTGGCTAAATAGCAGGTTGGCAACCAGTAAAGGCTGACTACTGTGAGAATTCATATGTCAATGTCAATCATGAATTGAGTTATATGATCACCCAAGCATGTCATATCTGCTCCTACCAGCACATACCCAGTCAAGTTAATAGCTCATTCTTCCTCATGAACAAATGGTGATATTTGGGGAAGACCTGTGTCTAACAAAGAACCTTTATTGACTGCAAATAATATGGTGGGGACTTTTTCAAGAAATAATCTTATCAGTATTCAGTTGCTCATAAGATAAATGCAGGCATACCACAATGCTCTCTCTCCCTCTCAGATTATTAGGAAACATCTCTCCTGACATCAGTTTCTTGATACACTTCCAAAAATCAAGATGTAGACTTACTGCTGACCTCTTCTCAGATTTAGCTCTAACAGCTCAGTGAAAAAAAAGCCGCTCTGTATATTTCAGTACCTCAAAAAGCATGCTATTATCATATCATCTCCACTAATCAAATCCTGAGTTTTCTCCAGTCATGATGAGAGTTTTAAGTCTCAATGAAGCTCCATGCTTTGAATATCTATTGATTCTCAAGTTTCCTCCAGCCCTAAGATTTCAACTCATGTATATGAACCATCGTTAAAGAAGCTGGGGAAATATTTGGCTCACTATATATCACAACAAGAAATATCTAACTCCTTCTGCTGTGTTGTATTTTATAAAAAGTCAGATTAGATTGAAAAATGGTGTTTGCTGCCATATCTGGATACTAGTTGCCCAGTTTTCACTTTCCAGCCTCGAAAGAGTTCAAAATCATTCATGTAGTATTGTTGGGAAAGAATCATTCTCTACCCTGCAAAAATTTTCCCAAAGATGGACCATCTCAAGCTTGCCCCTACTTTATTACTAATTCTGTGGCAAATGTAGATATAGGTTTGCCGATTGTCTGGTACCCACTCCTTCCCAGTCTTTTGAATAGGAGTAGAAGTTTATCCAGGTCCGGATTTAGATGAACAGAGGCCCAAGGATATTCCACTTGTGAGGACCCTCAAAATCTCACATTCTCATCAGTAGAGGAAAATGGAAGAGTGTTAAACCATTTGAGTAAAGCTGATGACAGGTGTTTCAAATTACTGAAGGGTCATTTATAGTCTACATTGCGTTATAACAGCATGTGTAAGAAAGGCCTATGACAGTGTCAAAAATATTATACAATTAGCCTGAAGGCCTCCTAGATATTGAGAACCCAGGCTTCAGCCTGTTAAGCGTATAGGTATATCTGGCATTAGGTTTTGCCCTTGTTCCCTGATGAATTGGGTTTCCAGTTCCTTCTAAAATCTTTTTCATTCTCATTCATTCCCAGTAACCTCTTGCATCTTAGTGGCATTATTGCCTTGCTTGGAGTGAACTGATTAACAAAGAAATGTTAAGATAACCTCTATTCTTTAGTTCCTCCAATTCCTACCTTTAAAGCTAGGACATGTCATTCTATTAGGTTGGTGCAAAAATAATTTCGTTTTCTCACATAGTAACATATGTTAGAAAACGAAATTATTTTTGCACCAACCTAATATATCAATGAATCCTATAGAAAGACACATTGAAATATCACCTTTCAGAATATGTGCAGATGTCATAAATTTCAGTCACATATCAAGCAAAACAACATGCTCAAACTATACATATTAAAAAATCACAAAAACCTTTTTTTGTAACCCAATATGTAATCTTTAATATTTTTTGCAATATTTTTTATTGTTTCTTCTGTTATATTATTGAAATATTTCACATACATAAAATATTTCTCATGCAGGTGTCAAACCTCTGCCTATTAATTTAAACCTCAATAAATCTGTGACATGTGCACACTGCCTGCTTCATTGTTATAAAATTACCACAAATATTTTTATTTATTTTGCAACCCAATCTATGGTTACTGATAGAAAAATCATTAGTGTCATTTTTAGAAATTTTTTTTATGTCAATGAACTTTTAACTCGTTTGTTGAGAGAACAATAGTCCTTTTGATTAAAGCATTGTTTCATGAATTTGGTAACATAGTTAGAAGACACTAGCATCAGACAAAAAGCTAACAAAATAATAGTAAAAATTCATTATAAATATTCATGAGAATTAAAAGTCAAGTGGCCTGATGAAACCCACCAGACACATCATTAGGCAGGAAAGTAAATCAGTTTTTTTTCTGAAAGTCAAGGTGTCAGGACGCATGCAATTCAGGCTCATGACAAACCAAACAGATAAGTATAAAGATTCATATTGTTTTTTTTTTTTTGGTACATAGTCCTTGAGGTCATTTGTGTATTAATTTTTGGGACTTATAAACCTAATGTCTCATTAACATTTTTACCAGTGCTCATATTCGAACTTTTTTCAGTTGTTATTATCGTTATTATTGCATTTTTTACTAGAGCTTATATCACAAATTTTGTTGTTATTCAATGCTTTTCTCCAGCACATCTTATTACTGGTTACCATATTGTATTCGTTTCTGTGCTTGGTCGGCTCAGGAGATTTTTGTGGCCTAGCATATGTGTGATTCCTTAAGTTTTCCTATTTTCCAGTGATGCTCTCTGTCTATTATTTCAGCCTCATTCCACAGAAAAGCAAAAAAAAGTCAAAAAAATTCATACACAGATATCCTCAAGGGCAGATGGCCTAGTGGATAAAGATGTTGGTTAGATCCAATGACTAGACCCGAAGAGTTGTGAATTCAATACCAGTCCACAGCAGTGATGAACCAAAAATTGGAGAATTGAGTTAAAGTGAAATAAGTGAGACATCTGAAAGATGCATGGTACGTTGAACTAGAACAATCTAACCCAGTGGACAAAATAAAAGGTTTGATTCAAAATTCCAATCACCTGAAGAAGGCCAGAGCATACAATGGACAAAATGTTTTGAATATAGCAATGAAGATGGGGATAACAGTCCGAATAATGTAAATAATGCAAGTAATCATAATACCTCATCTCAGAGATACAGACAGATATTTCATATATTTATGTTGTCGTATGTCTATTCACTTTGTAAATAAGGTCGATGTTTTATATCTGCATACAACATAATAACTGTGAGTTCAATCTATGGGCTGCTTAGTGCCGACTTAAACTCAGTGGAATGAACAATAACTGAGCAGTACTAAAAAAATGATTGAAATATGCCCAAACATAATCAGCAGAATGAAAACAATCTACTCAGAAGATTAAGTAAAGGGTACAATTAACAAACAACTGTTTGGTTGTTCAGTTGTTTGTTTTTTATTTAGTGGCATATCAATACCTTATGGGTCATTTAAGGCCGAAATTTAATTTTCTTGAGGGTATTCATAATTTTCTTTACAAAATGTTATTGTTGGTAATGTTTTTTTTTCAAAAATGTATTGCTTGTAATTTTTTTTTTTTTTTACAAAATTTTATTGCTGGTAATTTTTTACTATGAAAATATGTTGCTAGCATTCTTACGATAAAAATATATTCTTATACTTTCTTTTGTGATGTCAATGAACACTCATTTGACACTTTTGTAATATCAATGAATACTTGTTGTTACTTTTGTAATGCTCATTGTAGTAGAGATTTTGTAATCACAGATAAAACTATAGTATGCACTTGAACAATACTGGTGTCAGACGCCTTTGAATAGCACTTACACTAATAATACTTGCTCAAAAAGTAGCCCATATAGTGATCTGAAAAGAGAAATAGTATAGTGAGTAGAGTAGAGAATAGCAATCCATATAGTAATAAAGGATAGACTAGAAATGCAGATCTGAATAGTAACAGAGGATTGACTAGAATTGGAGATCAATTAGACATCACGCGACTTTCTATATATGTGTTCCCTCTATGGTCATGTGGCCTAATTAATTCAATAATGGTATTACCTGTGTTTGCTTACTAGTTATCTATGTTCAAACACAAGTGTCAGCAAGGACACTTTATTCCTATATAACACTTTCATAGTATTTTGACCCCAGTTTGGCGGATTAACTATTTGCTTATAGCTATGACCCTAACAAGTGTTATTTCTTCAGGTCAGGGTAGATCAGTGAACAACAGCAATTAAGAAGTGGTTCCATGTTCCTTAAAACATCCAATCTCCTGATCAGAGACCTTGTTGCCAGATTTAGTTCATCATCATACCCAGGATATGTGAGCAGCTGATGAAGGATGTAGGGAACAACAAATATGAAGATAACAGTCTCGTTGTAAATGATATAAATATTGTAAGACCCACACTTTGAATTTTTTTTTTCCTTATTCTTTGCAGTCAGTATTAATTTTATATGAATAAGATTTTACATGTGCATGCTGTCATCTCAGAACAATTTGCTTCATTAGAAAGCACAGCTATAATCAAATGGTATCAATACAGATGTTTCATTAGAATTGAACTGTATTGATAAATAGTGTAAAAAGTGAGACACATGAATATTTGTTTTAACTAGCACAAAAGCAGAATCTTTCATATTTATCTCA
The DNA here is from genome assembly GCA_963932145.1 of Acanthosepion lycidas. Classification (NCBI taxonomy): domain Eukaryota; kingdom Metazoa; phylum Mollusca; class Cephalopoda; order Sepiida; family Sepiidae; genus Acanthosepion; species Acanthosepion lycidas. The sequence continues at coordinate 101,054,154 of OZ010576.1, read as the reverse complement.
TTTGTTTAAACACTTACAGTCTTCTAATATTTGTTTTTCATTTTAACCAGAGTTGTTGAAAGATGCAATTCTTGTTACTTCTGGTTGAAATAAATAAAAATAAGAACAATAAATAAATAAAAAAAAGACTATTGAATTGCGCATTTAGCACTTCAAATTCTATAGTGTTTATTTTCCTTTTCTTTTCAGTACCAACACATATACACCTTAATGGAAAACACGGAGATACATTATGGAAGATGTTTCTAAAGAAAGAAAAATAAGTTGGACATTTTTATTCATTTGTTTACATGAAGAATTTAGTTAAAATGAATAAAAAGTAAATAAGAGAGTAGAAATATGAGAAAGAAGTGAAAATACAATGGAGGCTGAGATAAAAATTAAAGAAAGGAAGAGTGAAGAAGAAACAAAATTAAGAAAAAGAAAATAAGAAAGAAAGCTAAGAACATGAAAAAAATGAATGAGATGAAGAAAGAGGAAAGTAATGAAGGCAAAGACCGAAAACAAAGACAATGAGAAGTAAGGAAGAAAATTAAGATAGCAAATAAGAAGCAAAATAGAAGAAATCAATGAAGAAAGTTAAGAAAAGGGTAAAATGAATATGAAGAAGACTGTAAAGAAAGGCAAAGAATAAGTAAAGTAAAGGGGAATAACTCAGGCAAATAATAAAATGGAAGAAAAAAATGCGAAAACTAAGACAAAGGCAAAACGAAGAAAACAGAAGAAAAGAATAAAAATGAACAAAAGTATAACATGAATAAGAAGACAGTAGAAAACTTAGACAAAATCAGAAAAGTAAGGAAATCAGAAGAGATTAGGGAAAATTGCTTTCTTTTTCTTTTACACATTCTCCGCCAAGTAAGACAATAATGTCATTAAAACACAAGCGGTTACTAAAGGAATGAAATATAGTAGAGAAAGAAAAATAAAAGAATCAAGAAGACAGAAAATGTTGCCTTTAAATGTTAGAAGATCATATGTATCAGGGAACCAAGAAACTATGAGAGACTTTCACAGGGGAGAAATATTAGAATAATTAGAATAGAATTTATTGTTAGACCTAGCTATTTCAATGAAAAATAATGAGATCTACTTGCCAATCTAGTAGTATGCTTAGATTCATGTGAACTAACTACCAAGAAGAAATAACCTTTAAAACAAATACCATAAAAATATTTATAATAATTACAGAAGAAGCTACATCATGGTCATGGGGAAATGACTGACATGAATATGCCACATCAAGACTGATAACATTACAAACCTTTCCTTGCATTTTGTTAAAAAGCTCAAGATATATAGCAGAAGCACCAGGTTAGATATGGCAAAAGTTTTCACTGCATGGATGAATGGTAGATTTATATATATGCAAGACAGATTCTGATGAGAAAACTGACTAGTACAACAATGTGACCCAACATTTTTATCAGTTGCTCCAGTAAAATTATTCCATTTCATGTCAGTGAAAAACATGATCTGGAGAAGGCACTATGAGTTACACTTCTGGGTGCTAGTATCAGTAACTGGGGATAGAAGGTTAAAATTGTTCTCTAAGATGACTAAAAGACAGCAGTTACATTTTGAAGGTGGTAAAATTTACAAGTAATTGTTGTGTCATCAGCGTAAATACCAAGTGACATCGGGAAGGTCATCAAAGTAAGACCAAGGATAGAGACCTGGACATTGCTCACATTAATATGAAAGGATCTAGAAGACTGGTGATGTAATGAATATGCATACACCTGGGTTCCCCCTCACAGTAATATGATAGGCTTGTGTCAGCCATAAATACAGACTGATGTGGAGGTACAGGGATGACGCCTATTGGCTACGCATATTGCCTACCATTACGATGAGGACCAGTCCATTACGGTTACCTGCTAGATTGTCCTACTTGGTTACAGTAGTCCAAAACCACTTTGCTACTTCGAACAAATATATCCTTTTCAAGGACATATCAAATGGCCATTCAATACAAAATTTATTACATAATTGAATATGAAAGACTGGAGCAAATCAAAAATTCATTCAAAGACACCATAACCCTTGACCCTGTGGAGAAGATCGGCATGTTAAACCCTGTTAAAAGCCTTCAAGATGTCTAAGAACACAACTTGAGCTTCACAATTTTTATCTAAAGCCTGACAGATTCTTACAGTACTAACCATCAGTGATTGACCTGGAGAAGCGAAAGCCATAGTGTATTTGAAATACTAATGAAAAGAATAAGAGAAATATGAAGAAGACTGCAGGCAAAGAGGATAAGAAGGAAGAAAATAAGGCAAAAAAATAAAAGGAAAGAGAAGAAAGTAGAAAAATAAGAGAGAAATGTATGAAAAACAGAAGAAATTAAAGAAGAAAACTGAAAACAAGAATAAGATATGAATATAAAGAAGATTGAAAACAAAAACAAAAACAAGTGAAGAAGAAAAGGAAGAAAATGAATAAGATGAATGAGAAGGAGACAAAGAATACAAAGAATAAAGACAAGAAAGAAAAAGAGAAAAAAAAGCAAGGGAAAAAATAAAGAAAGGAGAGCATAAATAAGAAGGTAGAGAAGTAAGGAAAAGAATTATATGAAAAAGAAAAAAGCTAAATCAATGTACATTAATATTTAATCAGTTAAGCTGCCTTAAAATTTAAGCAAAAGTCTTGTATCCCATCCATGACCAAACAATGGACAACACTGAGGCAAAATGAAAAAATATCCCAGAAAGGAAAAGAAAAAAAAACAAAATTTATTGGATCTTTGCCAAGTTTTATGTTGGATTTAAATAAATTGCTCAGTCTAACCCAAATGAAATGAAAACAGAACTTAAATTCCTTTTCTGCAAAAAATGTACATATATATATATATATATATATATATATATGTGTATATTATATGTCATCTAATAACTGTGGGATATTTCTACAACTTGAATATTACAGATTTTACAAGCACACAAATCTAGTATCTTCATCCATATAAAAATGCTTCTACTTTCAGAATAAGATGTAAGTGTAATAACTGATAATTCATATCTTATTCATTTGTGCAAAATATATTTAGGAAACTAGAAATTGCCTTGTACCACATTTTATTCCCAGTATATTCATCATGTTGATAAACCACATGACTAAAAAGACACCCACCAAAAACTAAGCGAAGTATTAAGAAACAGGAAATTTTCACAAGAAAAAAAGTAAAGTGCGTTGAACTACAGTGAAATATCAATCCTCCTATTTGATAGTGAATGATGGATAATTTCTTCCCAGATGAAGAGGAGGCTTGAGGTAACATAAGCAAACTACTATGGAAAGATGTGGAGAACACTACGGCAAGATGATATGAGCAATGAAGACGTTTTACAGGAAATAGAAACAAAATGAAAATTTACACTTAGAGTAACAGTTAAAATTTCTAGAACACATAATGAGAAAAGAAGGCTTGAAAAACTCAACACACAGGACATATTGAAGGCAAGGTGGGCAGAGGGAAACCTTGAGTAACCTACATAAGCTAATGGCAGTATAAGGAAAATGTGGGTGAATAAGGTGATAAATGTTGTGAAGAGCTACAAAATACAGGAAGAGATGTAGTAGAGAGCCACGATCACCCACCTCCTGAAGGACACAGTACAGAAAGAAGTTCAGTAGTAAGCTTAGTTGCTATTTAAAACTTTAAATAATTGCACAGTTATAATGCAACATATTTTTATCATTCACAAATATGTAGAAGATATAGATAAAAAGATGGCAATCTTTAATCTTCATGCCAGTAAAAAAAAAAAAAAACAGTGTGTCAAAAGGAAGGTTTTGCCTTTGATACTGCTATTAGGTTGGTGCAAAAATAATGACGTTTTCTCACATATGTTACTATGTGAGAAAACGACATTATTTTTGCACCAACCTAATATCATTTTATTTACCTTCATTCCTCAATGATGAAATTGGATTTATACATATTTTATTTCTTGAGAATTTACACAAAAATATTCAACACTAGTATTCGATTGTTTATTTACAAGAATAATTTTATATTTAGAACATTCTAAAAACTGATACAATTGTATTAAAACTAATGAAATGCAATATTTATCATTTACCAATTTAGAAATAAATAAATATAAAAACAGTTTTTGATTCATAAATTTATAAAGTGAACCAATTATAAGGAAATCCTTATTTACCATTTTATAAAGTTTGAATCAATTGGCAATTAGTTGATGTTATGCCATCCGTTCTAATAAACAATATAAAATATAAATAGTGTAAATAAACAATCTAATAAATAAGTAGTGTTTATTATTTTGTTGTCAATTCTCAGGAACAAAGAAAATGTATAAATTTACTTTCATATGCTTAGGTTTTATGAAAATTCTAAGCACCGCTTTTTAATACAATAAACATTGCCAAGGAGTGAAGGTAGTCAAAATATTACCAGTGTCAAGAGAAGACCTTCCTTTTGACATACAATTTTTTTGTGGGCACAAAGGTTAAAAATTACAAAAGAGAAGAAGTATCACTGCTGTGGTTTCCATGGAAAATAGGCATTTTTAAATGGTGGCTAACCCTAACCTCATGTGCCACTAGTTTTGAATTCAGAGCTGTCATTCTGTTAGACTGGTCACAAAATGCCCCACCCTGCCCCTTAAGCACTGTCCTGTTATTCAGCCATAAGCGATGTTGGCATAGAAGAAAGGAATTCATACTTTTCCCAAAGGTATTTGCATGAAAGTGAATGCAACAAACTTGGCCGTAATTTAAATTCAGCATGCCAATACCATTTCCATTTGCTGATAACCCCTACACTATGAGTACATCAATATTGTAAGATATAATTATATTGGAAGATGTAATTGATTGATAATAATAACAATTACAGTACAAGCATAATATCTCAATGATAGAAATAAGGATCATTTATATGAATGAATGTGGTAAAAATTCAAGATATTAATCTTTTCATTCAAGTTTTAACAGTTTTTTGTCTTATGACAATAATCTCATAAGGAGCAGTTAATAAAAATAACACTGACAGAGGTTCACACTCAAAATATTAAAAGAGGATACTATAATAGAAGTAGCAACACAAGTCAAGGTCAAAATTAGCAATACTCTAATTCAATATTGTCTCAGTATTGCATATTTCACTGCAAACATTGCAAAGATAATTTGAAAAGGAATAAGAACACCTTTTAAAAAAGATTTAATGCATACTTTACCCAGGTTCTGACAAGTTTTCAAAATAGCAACAATAATTTTATTATGTAGTGCATTATTACACAATGACTAAGACTGATTCAAAAGTAATAAAATTGTATATACAAAAGTTTTAATTCTTGCCATTCCCAGTTACAGATAAATTTTCAAAACAGCAACAATAATTCTTCGAATTTAATACAATGATGTTAAATAATATCATATATAATAATAATGGACTCTCCTATCATGGACAATAAATGAAGGTCAGCAGTGGATAGTGCCTTTCGTTTTACACTTATGCATGCTAGCAAGGGCTACTGTGGAGAAAATCAGGTAAGGGAAAGACATATTTCATTTTTGCTTTCTAAAGTACAATACTAGCTCAAGCTTGCTGCGGGCAACAAAGCCACACTGACAGATGAAATTTTTCTTCACCCATTCTCTAACTCTCTCAAATGTTAAAGGTAAATCATGTGAAGAGTAGTGTTTGCACTGCACTACTAGGTGAATGATGTGCACAAGCAGACAATGGCTGGACAAGGAATTCAATAACCAAGTGTACAGACAGAAGGCGATCTGCATCATATTAGTTATATATGTATATATATATATATATATATATATATATATAAAATACAATAGACCTTACTAGCAATATAGTACCACTGAACAGCATATATAAATAGTTGAGCCAAAACACAATACACATGGTCTGAAGATTACATTCAAGCATGAAACAGACTGTTGGTGGTGACTTCAGCACCCACTTTTATATTTACATACACTATCTCTGCTACTGAGCACTTTTACCCATAAACATAGTCAATTATGTGCCATACGTGATGTACACTTATGGGATCATGTATCTTTTTGATACATGACTGACAAGGCAGATTTTTACTGCAATAGCTTGCCATTTCTTTCTGCAGTAGATCAGTTGCTATCCTAGGCTACAGAACCTGGTCTGTCCAGCTATCTACCAATAGCTGGAGGTAGAAGAAGAGGATTCATACCTTTGCCAAGGGTATTAGCACGTAAGTGAATGTAATGGATTCAACTGGAATTTGAACTTGGCTATCCGATTCCTCAATCCAAGCCACTATCCATTAATCTACCATGCCTCCATCCATAAACATAGCTTACCTTAAAACTATGTTTTTATTATTATTATAATATATATATATATGCAGATTGATTTATATTAACGTCACTTTTAAAAAGGTCTATGGTTATTATTTACTAAGCTACACAATTTCTCCCATTTACGTTGTCCTGGACAAATCTAAATGAATTAAATTCTAAAGCAGTTCTCTGCCTGATTTGAATATTAGCATTTGAAATGATGGCTTTTACATGAGCTGAAAAATTAATATCCAACAGAAAATACACAACTTTCTCACCCAGCAAACATGATCACCTCTTATATTTACTAAGCTTAGCTTAGTTTGGCCCAAGTTCAAATGCATATACATTGTGATAATGATATTTTGCTATACACATCTTGCAAGAGGGAAAGGCCAAATTTTGCTTGAAAACCAGAATAGATTACAAATAGAATAAAATTAATTATCCCCTTTTGATTTCATTCTGAATACATTAGGTTACTCAAAATGACAAAAATAGACAAAGTAAACAGAGATATAAAATTTAAGAATTAATTTTATTTGGAAAATTTCTGATAGCATGGCCAGACACTAATATGATGTCAGATTTAATTCTGCAAGACAATGTTTTCATGATAAAACTGAGAGAGCAACAAATTAATAATAAGATTTTTCAGACTACATTTGTATTTATATGATAATGGGATTTTCAGCTTACCTGTTTCTGTTTGAATGAAAAGTTTACAATAAATTGTCTGGATGCATGGGGTTTCATTATTCATTTTGAAGACTGCTTACATATTACAAACAAATATAAATATCAATAACTATATTATAATTCAAATGCATAATTATTGTCATGGATCCTAAAATAGATATCACTTCAAAGAAGGAAGAAGATAAGTTACTGTGACAAGAAAAGCAATATTATAAAGCCAAATTGAAATTAAATAACAATGAAAAAATAATCTGAAAACATTGGTAAGAAAAGTGGTTGTCTACAATCTAAGTGAAAAACTGCAAGAAACTGCCCCTGTCCAAATTTATAGTGAAATCTTACAGATGCATGTTGGCATTTCTTCCAAACCAATAAAAAAATGTACAATTCTTAGTCTCATTACCATATTTTTGTTCTTTCTTTTCTTGAAGTCAGAATGTTATAACCAATTGATGTATACCTTTTGCATTGTAACACTATTCCCTCTTTGCAAACATTTTGGTTTATTACTGTTGTATAGTTGCTTTGCTTTTGATTTGCATTATATATATATATATATATATATATATATATATATATATATAGTCTTATATTGTTTTGTCCTGTTGTTTTTCCTTCCTCTTCTTATTGTTTATTGAGAATATTGTTAATTCCACTTATTGATAATTTTGTCCATTTTGCTTAATCTTGGTCAATAATTTGACAAATGACAATGAAAAAAACTAGCTTTAAGTATGTTGACCTTATGGCCATATCATGTTGAAACACCGCTTCTTGTTTGATCGCCAAAGTTAAGCAATGTCAAACATTGTCAGTACTTAAATGTGACCATTTGGGAATACCAGGTGCTGAAGCTTGGATGTGCAGGCGGTGTAATGGATAGTACCTCAGAATGAGAAATTAGAGAGTGGAGTTCAAATTCCAGTCAAATGTGTTGCATATTTATTTACTTTGGAAAAGGTATGAATTCACTTCTCCTATCTATGGGTTAAATGGTAAAGTAAATCTGGCTCTTCACTCTTGGTTAGCAACAAATCTAACTCTAAATTCAAAAACTGTATGCAGCCCTGTCAAAGCACATACTATATGCAGCTAATGACAATGAAAAAATGTTTTGTGGTGTTTTCAATCACTCTATGATTCTAACTACAGTCAATCTAATAAATAGCAATAATAAATTTATGAGTCACAAAAAGAGATGTCAGATAAATTAAAAGCATGATAAGTAAATAAAACAGACTTACCAGAAAGAAAATATTTGAACAAGCTGGTTTTGTTAAAGTAAGAAACAAAAAACAAAATCAACAAAACTACCACTTACAACATCATAAGATAACAATTCTAAGTTGGGTGAAGAAGTACATAAGAGATGTATTCTCAGCAATACTTTTTAATGATGAATGTAGAACTACATTGGATGAACATAATGGTTAAGTTATAGTATGAATACTTCACAAATAGTCAACTAACATGACATAAAACAACAGTATGGAAAAGTTTTGGGTGAATATTTCAAGCAATAAAATTATAGGTCCATTCAAACTTATGATGGTAAAATATTAATTCATACAACTATTGCAGGTCTGAGAGTAAAACATTTTTGTGTGGTGCAGTCAAAACCAATAAACTTTAAGCTATATGATATATTCCTGCAAAACTGACTATTGTCAACCTTACTAAAAAGTTGTCAGACACATCAAATTAACAGAAGAACCTCATGTCTCTCTAGTGTGGATCCAATAGAAAATATGTGGCCTATCATTAAAAAACGATGTATATGATCATGAAAAGCAATATTTATGCAAAAACGATATCCAGGAAAAAAAAATTAAAACCTACTGTAAGTGATATTAAAATTAAAACAGTACAAAAGTTAATAAAACAAATGGTTGAAAAACTGATGAAGTCACAAAGTCTACATTCATGTGTAAAATCATAAAATAATAATTCGTTTAGGAATATCTGATACTGTGTTAATGAAATATGTTTCTACGGTCTATATCTTTTCAGTTTATTTATGAATAAAAATTTATGTTGCGCAGTGCATAAAATAAAATCTTAAAAACAAAAAAGCATAAAAAATATTATAAGAAGTATAGATATTATAAGCTGAAACTTACATGGTATATTGTTCATATAAATATATTCTGAACAATTTACCGTCATTGTTCTTCATACTAATGTTACTGTGAAAACTTTGACTTGGACATAGGTTCTAAAATAACTTTAATCAGAAAACCTGTTTTCTTTCATATGCTTCATTTAAGTCTACCAAGGATTGACTGTAGACCTCACAGTTTTTAGCCTATTGATCTTGCCAATGAGCCATTTTAAATATCTGTTTACATTTGGTAGCGCCAATAAGCTATCTATAAGAAAAGAAAATAGCTTTTTGCAAATTAGTACACTACTTGGTGAAATTAAATTATCACAAAGTTAATTCCTGAAAATATTTTGAAAACCAAAAGAAGAGAAATAATGATTGATATAATTGATTTAATAGTCACCGATTTGTAAGTATAAACTTATCATCTTATAAATATTTAGGTTTTGTTCAAAGTATAATTTATTGTAAGATTTTGTTTTGCTACAAAATTCGATTTGTGAAACTGAGTAAATTTCACTGATTTTTCTTTGTAGAATGGTTTATACTTGCCATGTTTAATGGCAAATTAAGAATGATACTTCACACTCAATGCCATAGAATCACAGGAATATTGAGCCAAGAGTCTGTTCATGTTTAAATATTAAAACCATACACTTCCAGTGTCAGTCATAACTGAGGCTTTCTATTTTTCCATACAGGGTGACCATTTTGCGTCAACTTTGTATTTTTTGAATTTCTGATAAAAACAGAAATTTTCCAACATATTTCAGAGAAAATTTCACTTTCCAAAATTATATTTAATTATTATAGTTTAAATGAATGAGAAAAAAAGTGTCTGTTTCTTCCAGAGATTTTCACTATCCTCCAAATAAACAACTAAATTAAGTGATCTTCGTTTATTTAGTGGGAACATTTTCTTACAGTTAAAAGACTAGCTTAAAGAGCAAAACAACAATTATTGTTGCTTCTAGTCTGAATTTCTTCACTGATCTGGATTACAATAGTGATTTGGAGTCCACTCAAAGCTAAACATTTCCTACAAGGTAAAAGGTAATAATTAGTTGTCTCCTCATTGTTTTGCTTCTGGTTACTTGTCTTTCTCAGAGATTAATATCTGCTGTTGCAATAATTCTTGCATTTCTTTGTTTTTTCAAGAATACCAACAGAATAAATATAAAAATTGCTCCAAACATCTTTATGAACTAAAAATAATAATAATTGTAGGCGTCACTGGATTGCCCTAATTAATTTATATTTATGCAAATACCACAAAATATGAAACAATAAGAAGAAATATTCAACAAGAGAAGTTGCATCAGTAAATGGAATTTATATATACATAACAACACTTGTACAGACAGTAATTCAGTGAACTTAGAAATTTAGTTGATGAGTATGTATTTGTTACTTGGAAAAGTTCTTTTGACAGGTGAAATGTGTCTCTGTGAAGAATGTTCAAATTGTGTGAAAGTGATATAGAATCTGTAATTAATAAATCTGCTCTAGATGAATAAAACAGTTTGTAACATTTTCTATAGATGAAAGTTGAATGTTTAAATATAGCAGGAGTTATTTACCTTTAACTATTAGTTTGAATTGCTTAAGGCTTTCAAAGAAAAGTATTTATTATCTGAACTTGAGGAAAAGATTTCAGTTCATGAAATGATAGTCAATCTTAATGAAAGGAATGTTCTTCGATAAGAAGGTATTGTAGATTGAGAAGTTTGGTGTAAGATGATTTCAAAGAAACTTGTTGAGTGAGAGAAAATTGTATTCTTCACTTGAAAATCGAAAAGTAGTATTTTGTAATAAAAATGTAATTTTTCAGTTTGACACTTCAGCATAAATATATTGAAATATCTTGCTGCTTAAATTTGTTCACTGTTGAGTATTGAAATCGGTTGAAATGAATTGTCGAAAGTCATACGTGCTCAGGCAGCATGCTGTCTGCTGATGAAAATCTCACGGTTAGACAAGTTTCTGTGTCCTTGTGTTTGAAGGAGTGAATATATGCTTGTAGATGTGTGTAGATATGAAATGTTCTTATGCATGTGTGTGGTAATGTTTCATAGCATTTTCCTCTAAAGGGACAAATGCAACATCTTCACTGAGCTACATCTTGTATATAAGATATGGTAAGAAGGAGAGAAAAGAGAAAGGGTTGAAGATGTCACCAAGTATCTATTTAGTTGTAACTCATGTGACAAGCTCCAAAACTTGTTAAAAAAATCTTGGCGATATTAATGAGATTGTGTAGGCATTGTATACATTTTTACATTTAACAACCAATCAGCAGTCAGACTTAAACAGAAGATTCTGTGATCCAATTTTTGCACAAAATTTGCTGTCAAAAGAAGCTATTACATAGAAAATGCATTGAAATCTTTTTCGACCAATAGTATTTGCTCAATCGAAAATAATAATAATATAATACAATGAAATAGAAGCAGAATGCTAAAAGTCTTTGCTTTCAGCCACAATGGAGTTTGATGAAAGGTATACAGTTATGACTGCATCTCAATGCATTCAAAAGAGAGATGTAGTTTTTCATTTCAGATTGACCCATATCCTATTTTCAGTTTAAAATGATGTGTTTTATTTTCCACATATTGTGACCATTTTGCCTAAACTTCATATTTTCCTAATTTCTGACAAAAACTTGAATATTTTCCAAGATATTTCAGTGAAATTTTAAATTTCTAAAGATGTATAGGTTTTACCTCTACTAATTCAATGAAAAAAGAGTATGACATGATGAAAAAAATGCCCCAAATTTGATAAAAAAGAAAGCTTTATCATCAAAACCATAATGCTATTCTTAAGAGGAAAGAACAAAGTATATTTTGTTTATTTAATTAAATGTTTTTATTCCTTCCTAGGATGTTCAAAATTTTGGTTAAAAACTTGTTTTTCTTGGGTCAGTAGGGGAACCAAAGATAAGTTAATGGTTACTACAGGAAATTTTAGTGGTGGTAAAAATTATATCGATTTGGAAATTCTTACAGAAATCAAATAATTGTCAGATTTTATTGAAACTTCCAGGATTTATTCACAAATGAAGGAAATTATTATATAATTTTTTTTCAGAAAATCTTGGTAAAAATATATCTTTTTTAGCATCTGTTATGCCCCACTTAATTATGTAAAATTTTGAGAAATTAAATTCAACTCCTCTAATATTTATATTTATTTATAATATTCTGTATTAATTTCACCCTTTTAGATGATATTATGAAGTAAAATCTATATTTACTAATCATAAATTAAATAGCTTTGTACAATTCATCAAACGCCAATATTTTTTAAAACATTTTCAATATTTTTGTATGTATATAACCGTGACATTTTTGGGCGGTATGAGTGTTCATAGATGACATTATCAGAAAGTAAAAGTGATAACTATAGTGTGGTAGGATCCACCTAATTTGCATAGTGGAGTACCGACCATATAAATATGGTTGGTACCGGGAAGAGAGTGGAAGGAATGAAGAGATTAAACCAGAGACTCTGCCCGACTGCGACTCAGTCAACACACATTCCAGGAACAGTCTTTCCAGGAATATACAAAAGACTATATGTAAATATTGTGTACACTTTCTTGTTTCAATACATTTTGTTCTAAGTACATTTTGTGTTGCATTATTATTTCATGCATTAGTCAAGTTTCAACATATAGTAAATTTAAAACCAAAGTACATAAATCCATTAAAACATTAGCTTATGGAGAATATTTTCATAAATTTTAAAGATTACTAAGTACTTAAAAATTATATGAAAAAGGCACATGCATAATATTCTTCAATTATTATTTACAGACAAAGCCCCTACAAAAACATTAGATAGACATCTATCTGTCATCAAGCTTGACTGGGAGCTGCAGTGTGAGTCATTTATATATAGATTGTTAGAGGTCTAAAAGTTACATTGAGAGGAGAGGGTAAAGGAAGATGCATATCATGGTGCTCTTTTTCTCACAGATGGTGCCCAACTGACCCTACTACAAATCAAAAACAAACAATGTGCATGTGCAAAATTAAAAATATAAAATGTGACAATTTACCCATCACACCAACTATAATATGTTTTATTGACAAGAATGAACAGGAAATGTTTGTTGGAACTTTTGGTGCATTTCTCCTCTGGTCAAAGTAATTCTTTAATGTCATATAGAAACTGAATAGTTCTAACCAATCGAGGTGCTTCTTGCTAAAATGTCTTTAAACATTTTTAAATGGGATTCTAAATTCTATTTTATAGTCAGATCACATGAAAGTTTAAACTTAAATAACTTGGAAGTGAAACTATCTATTTCTCAACTTCTTACCTTCTTTGCTTGAAGACAACCAATGATAGTCAAAATACTCAGAACACATATACATGCACACACACACACACACATATATGATGTAATGGAATAACCTATCACCCCCATGAGTGAGTACACTATAGGTAGTAACTACCTACAAGTGTCAGTAAGTCAACAGACTATGCAGACTAGCTGCGATCTGTTGAGTACGACCCAGACTTATGCAAGAACTACCGACCTTCCAATAGTAGCACGCACTACTGGATTGACTTGCGATGACCTAGTGCATAACTGTTACCTTTATTCTTATTGTCTTGTTTTTTACAATGGACCTTTACTTATTTTATCCACCTTGTTTATACAACTTATTTGAGTAAATGCTCTGTTTTTAAAAATCAGTGTTAATTACATTTACTAGTCTGAATGTTTGAGAAATTCTCTGTGGGTGAGGGGGTTTAAGAAATTTGTAGAAAATATACATTCTCTGATAGGAATCTAACCTGTATCTCATACGGAAACTGTCATTTGGCCTGACATGCTGTTAACCATTCAGCCACAGAGAACTTCCAGTTAGAAAAGTTCAAATTACTGCTTATAAACACACATTCTCAACGATTTTTTCTCAATATATCATTTCTGCTCCAAAACGTAACAAATCGTAAATATATATGAAATGGATTAAATCCGACAAATATTTTAATATATTTTCTGTTTATAGGTTATTTTTATGGATACAACTCATTTGAGTAAATGCTTTGCTTTCAATTAAAAATCAGTATTAATTACATTTACCAGCCTGAATGTTCGAAAAATTTTCTGTGACTGAACAGTTAACAGCATCTCAGGCCAAGTGATGGTTTCTGTATGGGATCCAGGTTCGATTCCTGTTGTACATATATTTTCTATGAAATTTCTCAAACACTCAGGTCGGTAAATGTAAATAATACTGTTTAATTAAAAACAAAGCTTATTTAAGTTTCATCCATAAAACGTATAACAGTAGATATATTAAAATACGTATATATTTTGTCACTTTAAATGTTATTTTTAGTGGATACCCATATTTGAGCAGATGTTCTGTTTATTTTAAACAAAATGTTTATTTTTGTCTCCTGGTCTAAATATTCAAGAATTCTTGTTAAAGAAGAATATTCTGCTGGAGTTGTGCATATTTCTCTAATATTCAGAATGGTTGACAAAAATATATTATTTAAAATAAACTGGACGTCTACTCAAATATGGGTATCTACTAAGAATAACATTTAAAATGATAAAAAATACATGTAGGCATACAATTTAATTTCGGCAAGTTCTTTAACAAATTTTCACCTGATAGTCACTGAGTTGAGACCAGGAGAAACTCACCAAAAGGCTTAACACATATTACCTTCATGCTATGGGGATCATGGCTCTCCACATCTTTTCTAGCACTCAGAAATGTTTTCTTTTTACTATACATATGACTTTTTAATCTGCCATCCAATTACAAAAGCTTGTTCACTATATCATTTACTATTTCTCTCTGCCTCCCTTGCCTTCAATCTGTACTGGGAATATGAAATTCTTCAAGCCTTCTTTCATCATTATGTGCTCTATAAATTTCTGATTCTCAGTACCAGTGTCCCTTTGTTTTCATTTGCCATAAAACTTCCGCTTTTCTCACACTTCTCACTCATGGAACACTCTTCCAACCCCATGTTTTCCAGCCAAATTTGATCTTCAAAAATTTAAATGTAATATCAATCATTATCTAATGTTTTCTTGATTACTCTTCTATTGTTCGTGCTCCTTAATAATATTTCTCTTTTTTCATATTCTTTTACATTCAGTAACCCATTGTATCTCAGTGGCTTTACTATCTTGCTTGGGTTGATATAATTTAAAAATAAATATGTAGACATACATGTACATTTATAGTTAAGCTCCCAAATTATATTTCATTATGCAACCTTGCTTACCTTCATTATTAGATGCCAATATGAAGTATTTGATAAATAAAACTAAGAAATTTGCAAAGGCAGCTCTGGTATTATATCATTGACATGTATACTAGATTACTCTTGAGATAAAACTGGAATTGATACTCAGGATTTATTTCCTAGAGAAAGAAATCATCTTCATCGCAATATGTGTATTGATTCTTAATTTCTTTATCTCTTCGTAAGAGGTAACTCAAGGAATGATCTTCTTTGAAAACTGTTATTTATACAGTTAGAAAAGATGCCATTGGAGAAAAGGTTTCATAAAATAAAAGAATCTACATACGTAGATACATAGTGATATGTCAATCCAGGAAAATAATCTTCTTTCTTATAAGTTTTTAAATCCATATCACCCTAGCATCCTTTGTATTCCATATATATAGGTATGTAGGGACATATAAATAAATAAAAATATAAAACTATAATGATAATGAAAATCATAAACAAAATAAAAAATAAAAATACTCCCAGCATGCAGCAAAGACTCTTCCTGCCAGAAATATGGATAATCCCACTAAATGATATTAAATTTAATCTCTTCACCACAAACCTTGGGTCAGACAATATGTGCCCAACTTCTTTTTGTGATATGGTGTGTAATAATACAAAGTAACTTCTTCCTATCATTGCATGTACCATTAAACAATTGTAACCTAAAAAATACACACATCAATACATAATAAAAAAAATATAAATAAATTGTATGAAATTAACATACAATTTACCTGTTATTTTTGGAAATTTTATTCTCTGTCAAGTATGCTTTCAGACCATCTGTATATGTGTCTTTATCTATCTCTCCTCAATTCAGTAAGCTATCTCTTCTTTCTATACGGTTCCCCTTCCTCTCAAGACTGCTGTGTACTCAACAGCATTTCTGATATAGAGAAAGCCATCTTTCTACATCCATATGCAAACATATTGTGTTCAGTGACTTTAACGTCCACCATACCATGTGACTGACCTCAGTGGCATCCAAACCCTTAACTTTTCAATCTCTCAATCCCTCATATAAGTGGTTGATTTCCCTATGCATTTCCCCAGTAACTGGGACGTTAAAGATTCTCTTCTCAATCTCTGTTTTACCACCATCCCTGATTCTTGTTACACTATGCAGCACTACCCTCTTGGCAACTCTGACCACTCTCCCTTTAGGTATGAACCTCCTCATAACAGAATATCTTTCTGTTATCTATGTTCAGACTGGGGCTCATTCCATGATTTCCTTCATGATGTCCCTTGGAATGTGATTTTTAATCTTCCTGTATAAAAATGTTCATCTGTGATCTCCTCCTGGTTAAAATCCAACGTCAAGGCTTTCATCCCAGCAAGAAAATACAAAGTTAAATGACACTCGTCTCCTTGGTTCTCACCTGCTTGCTCTGCCGCTATAGCCAATAGGAATTAGTTCTTCCATCTGTACCAGAGCAACATGACTGATTGCAACAGACGCCTCTTGGTCTCTGCTCATAATGAGTGCAGATGTGTTCTTGATGAAGCAAAGTTACTGCTTGCTGATTGGATGAAACAACGTACTGCATCTTGTAAGTTTGGTTCTAACAATTATTGGTGGCTCTGCAAGATTCTGCTGAACTACAACAAATCCTCAATTCCTCCTCTTTTCGATCAATTCAAAATCCTCAGCTGAAAAGGCTGAATGCTTTGCTCAGAATTTCTCAACACATGACTCATCCAGGGTACCCACACCTGATTTTCTCACTAGAACTGAAACTATACTGAGTGAGATGTGCATAACCCTGTCGATGGCTTAAATGTGCTCTTGAACTGGCTCGAGTTCTCTCTCTCTCCAAACTTTACAACTACTGTCTCACCAATTCTTGCTTTCTAGCCTATTAGAAGACCTCCTCTGTTGTTCCAGTCTTTAAGAACTCTGGAGACCCTTCTGATGCATCTAACTACCATCCTATCAGTCTCCAACACACTTTGGCAAATTCTTTATTGCTTTAAACAGTGTCAAAGTAGTTAAGCATCTCACCTCCCTTGATCTGTTCACTGATAAACAATTTGGTTTCCACTTTGCCCAGTCTACCACTGATGTGCTTACTGTCATAACTGAAAATGTATAAGAAGCTCTTGATAATAACAGTGAAGCTTGAGCTGTTGCTCTACATATATCGAAGGCATTTGGCAGAGTTTGGCATGCTGGCCTTCTATGTAAGCTTCAGGGATACAGTATTACAGGGTGATTATTTGATTTAATCCAATAATTCCTCTGTAACCATGAAATGAAGGTTGTCATAAACAGGTTTTCTTTCAGTTCCTTCCATACAAACACTGGTGTTGCTCTAGGCTCTTTCCTAGGTCCTACACTGTTTCTGATCTTCATCAATGATCTTCCTGACATCATCAGCTCTCAAGTCAGCATCTATGCAGACGATACTAACATTTACTCCTGTCTCAATAATAAATCCTGCATAGCTGACAAAATTAATCTGGCTGTTGGTCTTAAAAAGGACCATCAATCTATGGCTGACTGGGGCAGGAAATGGCTTGTGAAGTTTAATGGATCTAAAATGAAACTGCTGTCATTTCACCACAGAGGAACTTCCCTGCCTCCTCTCAACATGGTTGATGCTCAAATACACAAGAGCACCTCACTGCACCTTCTTGGTCTCACATTCTCCACTGACTTGAGGTGGAACTACATGAATCAATAGCTGCATCTACTGCAAGGAAAGTTGATTCTCTGTGTCATTCCAGAAGTCCATCCTTCACATCTACAAGTCTACCATTCATGTGTATTGAATACTGTTGCCATATATGGTCTATACACCCACTGTTCATCTCGAGGTTCAAAGAAGGATATGCAATATGATTGGTCCTGACTTGGCATTTCGATTCCAGTCACTTTCTATAAATATTTTCATGGCATCTGCACTGACAAACTATTTTCACTGGTGCCCCAACTGCATGAATTTAAATGTGTTACTAAGCTGGCAACTCGGTCCCACGCTTTTACTGTTAAACTGCACCATGCCACACAAGCAGGAAAACCCAGTCATGGCTGTCAGACAATTTCTGCAATCATATCACCCCTTACATCTGGCAACCTAGCTCCCCAATCTGCAACCCTCTTGTTTATTATTATTATTAGGGCACAGCTGAGCAAGAGACCAACAAAACTTCTTGTAACACCAAAAATTAATTATGGCAGCATTCACCAACTTAAATAATTGAAGCCATTGGTGATTTTATTGAATAAATTTATTCTTTAGTATTTCAACATATTTTTGTGTAATTTTGGTATATATATATATATATATATATATATATATATATATCTGAAAATGAGATGCCAGTGTTATTTTGACTTTTGTGTAATTTACATGACAATTTATTCATTGCATTCTGTATATAAACATATATGTATTTCAAAGATTGAGTTCTTCAGCTTGAATTAGTGTAAAAAGTTTATGTCATTGTGAGCAAGGATTCAGGAAAGTGCTATGACATGTCACTAGAAAACTCCTGATTGGTAAAAGCTTCCTGGTTTTATTCACAGTAAGTACAAGCCTGGAACTGATGGTGAAATGAATGCCAAAATTACTCTAATGAGTTGTCTATCCTGAATCAACAGGTTATTTAATGTGTGCACTTAATTCTCAACAACCTCAATTACTCATTTTTACATGTTGATACGAGAGAAAAATAGGTGCATTTTAGGGATATTATACAATCTCTTTTTTCTGTATAACTGTATTGTATTGTTGCTCAAAAATGAGTGGAATTGTTCAAATTAACAATTTGGGAATTAAATCCTTGTTAGTACTATATGACTGCACAGTGTAGCATATTTTTAGCTTGTTAAGATGTATCAGATACTTCTTCCAGCACTTGTTAGAATCCCTTGTAGTTGACAACATCAATGCAGAGTTGAGCCCTCTCAAAACTGTTCCCACTAATTGTTTTTTAAGTTATAGATCTTTCATTTAGGGTATTTGACATGCTTGACAGAAGATATGTTTTTCGTTCAGTTTAGATAGTTCATTGACATGTGCTTAAAACACATCACTTTCTGGTGAGAATTTCCTGCATCCTGTGACTGTTCTTTTCAAAGCAGCCATATTTGTGTGTGTGTGTGTTTTTTATTTTTGCATTGAAACTGAGGTGTCAAAGCTCGTTGATTTTATATGTTCTGAGAAGACAATAGAGAAAATTTCCTCTGAACAGCTGTTAGCATCTAACATTTCTCTTGCAGCTATACTTTGAATTCTGTTTTTATTTTCTTGTTTCACAGAAAGTTAACTGTGTCTTTCTGGGTGCCTCATCCCTCTTTTGTTTTGACTTTATGCAAAGACAGAATCTTCAGTAAGCATGGTGGTCAGCATGACATTCTGCAGTGAGCATTACTTTAGTATTTTTCAATTATGTTCTGGTGAACTAAGCCAATGAAGTTGCAGATTTAAACTGAGACTTTCTCTACATGGTCTTCAGTCTGCTTTTTTTCTAAAATAACTTTTTTTATAATGCAGAGTTAACCATTGCTTTTACACTTGCCAACACCATACTTCTCTATTTCTTCTTTCCAGGACTCAACATCATTACCAATGATGATGAGTTTAACAACTGCTAAAAGTGTCAAGAGGCAGCTTATGTCAGTCTGCTTGAGCATATGTGCTAAAGAGCATTGCATGGTGTTGTTTGCTCAATGGGTTGCAAAGACTGTTAGTCTAGTCAGAGTGGCTAAATGTTATGTTGATGAATTTCAAAGTAACTGAAGCAAATCTGAGAAGCCACAGTTGAGAGAAACACATTTCTATCCATGGCCACACTGAATGACACAATTTTCATGAGCTGGTAGACTTTGTCCAGAATACACATAATTCTGGAATACACTAGATAAGCTGCCACCTCTGAAATAGAGTACGTTATTCTTCTAGCCTCTCCAAAGTAAAAAAAGTGTTGAATTGTGTTGACATTGCATGGCAACCACAACTACACTACATCTTTACCTATTATCTCACACATATAATGCAGCTGGGCTCATTTCTACACAGTGAAGCAGTGTTAATACTATTGACATTTCATGATTGTTACAGCTACACTACATCTTTACCTATTATCTCACACATATAATTCAGCTGGGCTCATTTCTACACAGTGAAGCAGTGTTAATACTATTGACATTTCATGATTGTTACAGCTACACTACATCTTTACCTATTATCTCACACATATAATTCAGCTGAGTTCATTTCTACACAGTGAAGTGTTAATACTATTGACATTTCATGATTGTTACAGCTACACTACATCTTTACCTATTATCACATATATAATCTAGTTGAGTCCAAGTGCAGGAGTGTGAAACCCTTCACTGTACTACTGTCTCTAATTTGTTTTTGTACTTGTATAACAAAGATAGTGCAAACTTTTTGTAACATGATCCATCAACTTAATTTCAATCAGACTTTTTCACTGTATAATATTTGATCTTTGTGATTAATGAAGTATGAGTAGGCTGAGTGCATTGACAATGAATGTCATTATGTTGAAAAACTTTTGCATAAAAAATATTTTATTCATCATAAGGTTATGGATTTGATATTAAGTCTATAACCTAGTGATGAATACCATTTGCAAATGTCGGAAATAAAGTCAGATAAAAAAACTATATTGTTTCCTTAGTTTACATTTCAGATCTAAAAAATGTGTTGATATGGGCTTTCAGTAAGGTCTTAATGAGAGTATATACATTCTTCAAAAGGGTACTTGAAACTTGCTGGGCTGCAAGGTCTTCTGTGGTCAAGTCGTCTAAAGCATGCTGGATCAGATAGTAGTTTCTCTGACAAAGTGGGATGCAGGTTTGAACCCACTTAGAGAACACATTTTAAGTCTCTTGAATGTACAAGCCAACAGACATAATTAAAACTGTTTAAAAAAAAAAAAACGAAAAACAGAGTGTCTACTCAAACATAGGTATCCACAAAATGTTTGTTTATGCGTATTTACATATATATTTTTACAATTACTTTTTATTAACCCAACAGATACTCATTAAACAGCCTAGATATTCAAGAAATATTATTAAAGAAAAATTTGTGCCTTTGGGTGGGCAAGAGGGAGTCACCCTTTAACCCAGCATGTCTTACTTCTTGGCCACAAAGGAACAGACTCACTAAAAATAACATTTAAATTCATGTGTGTTCAACTGAAGCAGAAATAGAAATTCTATATTTATTGGATAAAACTATAAAGGAGACTGCTGTATGCATGAAAATTTGCATTTTGGTTTCTACTGTTTACACACTGAATTCAACTTCATGATGGTAATATTAGTTCATTTCCTAATAAGGAAATATTTGACATTCATTGTCCAAGCAACCAATGATACTTTTGGTTGAAATTTATAAAAATGTGTCTTAAAACAATTTTTTAGGGAAATAGATTTCTCAAGTCATGTAGCTCTTAGTGTTCTTTCCAGGATCAGTAGAGGATACTGTCCTAACTTTTTGTTTGAGTTCATGTGGAATATCAACATCTTGATTATAACATTATTTTTTCTTCAAGTTACATGCACTGTCCATTTTAGCTGTTGCTTTTTGTTGAAAGTCCTCAAGTGATGTGATTTCTGTTATTTGGTATGGCTCTTTGCAATTCTATAGTGCCAATTTAAAAGTTTTTCAAGAAAGATATATTAGTTGTATGTATAAGTTAATAATTTTTTATTAAAATAAAAGTTTTTCTGTGTATATTTAGTTTTGAACAAACTGGGTTATCAAAATATTTGCACAAATCTAATATTTATGACAAAATATACCAAAATTACATTCCACATCTTGTTTATTTTAACTATTCCAATAAACATGAAATATGTTCTATTCAAATAATATAAAGATTCCAATGCAATTTATTATTTGAAAAAGTTCTTATGGTTACTTTTATGAAGTCACAGTGGTTGTTCGTCTTTGAGGGCTCAAGTTCTGATTTTTCCATTTGTCAACAAAATATCATCCCTTGCAAAATAAAGGCCTGTAAGACGCTTCCTCTTGATTTTAGTCATTTCTTATTGCTGTGAATTTTCAAGTGGTGGATGATTTTATTCAAGATGCTTGTTCAAAGGGAAGCAAAAGACTCTCAAATGTTCCTAAGAATAAGTTTAAATTAGGAGAAAGAGATTTTTAACTAAAACCATACTTGGCTTGAGATGAATATTTAACCATGTGGTAAAAACAGAACCACTTGCATGTAGAGCCAAGCTAAAGTAGATATAAAAATTATAACGTGAAAAACTGTAATTGGTTGTTGAGTTTAGGATGACAGAATGAAATATGCAAAATCCTTATTGGCTACACTCAATTTGCTCTGACAAGAACAGTTAAAAAATCCAGTATTAGGAGAAACAAAAATAATCTCTTGATTTTCATTGGTCTGTAAAAACAAGCCTCCTTCAATCTATTATCTATGACTACAAGCTGGAAAATGGTATCATTTGAACAGCAATCTGACATGTTAATTCTTTTCTTTGACATATTCACACTTCCAAGAGGAACACTTAAAAATAATAAGGATGTGCTTCATAAACTCTATCCCTTGCCTGTATGCTAACCGATATATTTCTGTGGAAGAAGAAAGGAGTAAAAATAAGGTAAAACAGGGAAAAAAAGATCTCTTACAAGGCCACATAGATTTTCCATCCATTTTGTAATATATATTGACTGTTATAGAGAGAGAGAGAAATACAAAGTTTTGGCTTTTGAGAAGAAAAAGTTCGACAAGAATTTTAAATGCTACCAAACCCCAAACTTTTCAGAAAGCATTCTCATTAAATTTAGTACTGCAAGTTATGGGGATGCTACATCAATTATAGATGTCTTTATGATACCTGGTCACCAAAGGTATGCAGCTTTTGACTGATGGCTTCAAGGAAGAGTGTACCACCATTGCCAGACACTGGTTAGTATCTCAGTTGCCAGGTGAAACTAAGTTAAGGATAGCTGCAGGGGCTAAGACCATAAATTATAATGATATGATATTGAATTACATTATCCATATAATACAATACCTGAAGCTGTTCCATGAACAGATGAGGTGATAGAAAATCAGGCAACTTGGATAAGAAGGTAAGTGGTACATTCAAGCTAATCTCACTCATAGGAAATTTTTATCAGTTACTGAAAAATGGCATTGAAGTTCCTACAATGTATCTTAGAAACAAAGAAAAGAGTGCTGAATTATTTGTAATATCAATACTTCTGTGTATTAGTGAGTGCTGGACAATCTCCTTGAGAAGATAAAACTGAAGGCAACAGGAATATGATTCTACAGAAAGATGCTGAGAATGGATGGAGCACATAAGCAACAAAAAAATCTTAAAGAAAATAGAAACAAAAAGGACAAATATTATTAAGAGTTACAAGGCATAGGAAGTTGTGGAGAGCCAGGGTCACCTACATCCTGAAGATATATTGCATATAGAAACAGGAGACCATGTAGCTATCAAAGTTTAGAAGTTCATTTATATGAAAGTCATTCAAAAAATTCTAAGCCTCATCCAGGAGTTGGAGAAACCAGACAGTTTTTCACAATCCTTCAATATAGTCCCCCTTCACATCAATGCACTTGGTCCAACGATGAGGCAAAGAAATTTTTGAACAACCTTTGTATCTGGCCATAAAATAATGACTTATTTTTATGCTGAAGGTCACTCGATACAATGCTCAAGATAGTCCTTGGTTTTGACAATAAACTACATCTGGCAGTAAGGCCTATGATCAGGAAATTGGAGGTTTTGAAGAGCATGGAACCACCTCTTAATTGCTATTGTTATTAAGTCCACCAATATCCGGGGTGGTAGCACCTGTTATGGCCACAACTATGGGCAAATAGTGAACCCCCAAATATTATGAAAATAGAAACAATACATTTTTATAGTAAAAATACCAGCAATAGTTTTTATATTAAAAAAATTAACAATGATACATATTTATAGCAGAACTGTCAAAAATACATTTTTACAGCAGAATTACCAACAATAAATTTTATGGCTAAATGACCAACAATACATTTTATCTGTTGCTAAAGCCATAAAACTATGTTCAAAATATTTAGATTTTGGCATTAAATAACCCATAGAGGTGTTGATATGCCTCTAAACAAAATCAAGTACAACCTCATGGTAAACATCTGAAATTGTGGAATTAATGATTAGTGCCTCATCTGGACATTGAGTAGCAAGCTTGTTGAAATGATTTTCAACTTTTATCAAGGTTGGAAAATCATGTTAACTGACGGTATATAGAGATGTGTCATTAATAACATGAAAAATAAGAAGTGAAAAAGACTATGCTCAACTGAAGAAGAAATGAGGTTCTGTTTATTGCACATTTGACCAAACATTGAAGAAATCGTGAAAAGACACCAGGCACATGTTTTACACTAAATAAGCTGCAAAGATAGTTGAATAGAAACATTGAAATAAAGTAAGTTCTTATTTGTGTGCGCATTTTTTAAAAATCTATAGTTTTATTTCATGGCGTTTAAATGTATACCCATTAAAAATTTTGCTAAGTGTGCCATGATATTTTCACTTGTTTCTTGCTGTGCTGTTGCTTAAAAAGGTTGTGAAATACTTCTCCATGGTAACAACTGCTCTTGGTTTTCCTTGGGTAGCAATAGACATGGTATACATGCAATATTCAGATTCCAAACAGACAGCAGAAGTATGATCAAACTGCAATTAGTATAGAACTGCCAGAAAATGTACCATACTGACAAGACATCATCAGTTACTGCAATTCACAAATGGACGATTGTCATATAGGACATAAATGAATGAAATCATCCATTTATTCAAATAAGAAAAGTTGAGGAGAGTTAGCATTAGGTCAATTGCTAAGTGTACCTTTGTGTAGTAAAACTTCTATTTCATTACTTACCTACAAGTTTGTCTTCCTTATTTATTTCTCTCTGTTATCTTGAAAATATGAGATACAGCATTTGGCAATGTTGATTTGAATACAACAACTATGGAAGATTAGTGTTATGTGATCTTGTCAAAAGAGTCATTTTGGAGCATACAGTTATGTTTGTATATAAAGCAGGTTGTATGAGGCTACAATTCTAATTTTTGTGTATAGTGCAACACAAGCTGATTGGCTTTCACAAGGTGTATCATGACATACACAGATTTTTACAGACCATATATATATATATATAGGGGGGTGAAAGTGAAAGAGAAGACTGAGAATAAGGAAGATTGAGTAAAGGACAAAAGATGAACAGGATCCAAGTAAATAGAAGATGGTGATTGATGTTGAATTTAAATTTTTGAAATTCTGTTGTTATAGAAGCAAGTAAATGGAAGGGAGTTCCACAGTTGGGAAGTGCGAGAAAATAAACTGCTGGAGTAGAAGCGGCAGTTGCATTTAGCTATTTCAACTATAAATAGGTGAAACTTATATGCCAATCTAGTAGCATACTTAAATACATGTAATTGGGGCACCAGGGAAAAAACATGCCAGGACAGTGGCTATGAAAATATTTTGCAGAAAAGACAGAGGGAAGCCATGCCTTGTTGGTGAGAAAGTGACTGAAGTTGAGACCCTTATTTTCTCAATGTTGGTGCGTTTCAAAAGAATAATTCAACCCCTATGGTTTATGCAAAACTTGTTCAAGAACACTTAAATGATGTCCAGGTTTTCTACTGGTTCTGCACTCACCAGATTTAATTCCCATTGAGCACTGTTTCAGCTACACAGTTTTACATTGCTAATATTCTTGTTATTAACATTATAAATGCTATTGTTATCTTTGTTGCAATTATTTATGTTCACATAAATATGAAATTGATTTATATATGGCTAAATAATTAAAAAAGAAAGGGACTTAATGAGAATTGGACTTTTAATTAATGTGTAACTTTTCTATGTCTTTGAAGCTTTCTCATTATGTAGAATAATAAAAAAAAACATATATATAAACAATTTTAAATTGTCTTGAACCACACCCAACAAACACAAGTTAGTTATAGACCATTGCAGAGCATGCTTGGAGAGATATACACATGTAATGGATCCAGCATTTTGTTATCTCTATACAAAGCAGCTGCAATTATTCAAGAGTTTTCTCCTTCCATGTGACATGCCCCCTTCAAGATGAGGCTGATCATGTATCTCCACTACTTCCTATCTTGTGTAGCCTTTTGTAAGGTTTGTCTTTTTACTATCCCTCTTATTCTTTCATCTGCTATCCATTTACCCAAACGTTTTAGGTAGGTTACTTACTGTTTCCATCTGTCCCTCTTGCTTAAAAGTATGTCCTGTGATTGTCAAATTCTTCAAGCCCACTTTCTTCATTATGTGTGAGAAATTTTAACCATCTCTTTCTAAGTATGTGTCCTTTTTGTTTCTATTGTGCATGAAATTTACTCACTGCTCACAGACTTGGTCCACAGTCTTCTCGGTATTCTTCTGTAGAATCACATCTCCACTGCCTCAGTGTTTCATTTTATCAGTGGCTTTTGCCTCCTCAGATCCAAATTCTACTTCGTAAATTCTATCAATGAAAGACAGTTTCTTTTCCACATTCATTTTTTATATGAAAGTGCCAAACACGGTACCATCAATTCTAGGATGCATTGGGAGTATGTAAGCTTAGCCTGTCTACAGTGTGGGGGTGTGGAAAGCATATTGACACTTCAAATTTCCTGCATCCCTCTACCAACTACACTTAGACCAGTGTAATGCATCACTGTCAGAATACCATGTCCCCAAGGTATTCTAACTATTCACGGACCATCCTGGCCCAGCCTCTGCATTCTGTAACAACGCTCCTCTTGATGTATGAGGAAATTGTTCAGCATTCAGTGCCACTGAAGAGGATTGATATTACATAGAAGTTCAGCTCTTTTTTCTTTGTCTCCAATAATATTTTCCTCTTTCTTAATATTATGTTTAGGTTTTGAAGGCATCTTTTGCTATTCCAATGCACCTTCCAGATTTTGTGTCACATTTTCCATCATTTATAATCCTACTTCTCAGATAGTTATATGTTATTAAGTAGCTATCTCTAAACATGAAGCACTAGTTTAGAGTCTTAAAACTTGTGCTATAAAATGGAATTACAAAATATTTTTTCATCTTGTTTTATTATAAAGTTATTGGTTTCTACTTTTAAAATATTCCAAGATAAATAATGTCTGTTCCAGTATGAAATGATGTACGTAATAAGGCATTAATTACCGTATACATGCTGTTGCCATTAGTGACTGCATTAATTAATACTGTATCTTCCTTTCAAGATATCGGAAACAAACATTTATCTGAAAAATTATATATGTACTTAACTCTCATGTGTGATATCAATTCATTATTCCTCCATTAAGTCCAATTAAAAGATTAAAGCTGTGAATATGAATGATTAGTTTTCCACATTCACCAAACATAAATTGCAGATAGGGTGTCTTCTCTGGAACTACACTTGGTAAACTAGTCTTATCAATGTTATGAATTCAACTTTCACAGAATACTCTATAACTTTAACCATGTACCAGATTGTTATTCTTATTTTATATACATTTCAGCACATATCTCTCTATAACTTCCATCTTTTGTAACTCAATGCAAACTTTGACCTATTACCATCCATCTTTATTCTTGCTTTGACATACATTCACTTAAAATCAGTTTTCCCCTGTTTCCCTTGTCTTCTCTATGTCCTGTGAGTGTTAACTTCACAAAGCCTTCTTCCCTCATTATATAACATAGAAGTTTCAGCTTTTTTCTTTCTGATTGTAAGTTTGTATTTTACTTTAAAATTCCCCCAATCCTCACATTTTTGTACTAATATTCGCACAATATAAGACTCAATAGCCACTCAAGAATGATGGTTATTGATAAAATTGTAATGATGAATGAGTTGTATGATATCAGTAAAAGAGGAGGTGGTAGGAAGTGAGGATAAAGACAATAGATAATAACTCATCTTTGACTTGAAGAGGTTAATACTGTAATGTTCAGGAAAGCACACATATGAGCATCTGTTCCACAAAGTGGCAGTTCTTGAGGTAATGCTTAGTTGAACTTTCTTTTTAGATTTGGAATTCAGAGAAAATGTGGAAGGTTTGACTCCGTGGAAGTAGCAAGGAGTGTTCTAATGAGAAGAGGTTAAAATATAATGTTCTGGGATACAAAAGACTTTAATAAATATATTAGGTTGGTGCAAAAATAATGTCGTTTTCTCACATGTGAGAAAACGACATTATTTTTGCACCAACCTAATATAATGCAAGTTAAAGATATGTTAATCTATACAAATGTTAGTCAGCTGGAAAAATCAGGCCTGCAATTATGATTTTCCTGATAGGTTGAGTAAATTTTGTTATTTTTTTCATGTTTATTCACATCTCTTTTAAAACATGTCATTGGAATGTGTTTATTTTTCAGGTGAATGTTGCTGATAAAGAAAGTCAAAGGAAGAAGAAATACAAATGACTTCTCAGCAGACATATTTAAGTAAGGATGGGAGAGAAAAAAAGCAATGTTCAACAAAGATTAAGTGATAATATTGCCAGACAGTCTGAAGAAAATTTGTAAAAGGATTAAAACAGATTATATAGACTTATTAATCTCCTTGGGTCTTTCCAGTGTGAACAACCAAGCAAGTATGCCACGTTGCTTATACATGCTGCAGGCTGTAGGGATAACTAAATAAAAAGTGAAGAAGAAAATTTATCAAACCATGTAGATCTAAATATTGTTTTAATGCATTTATTACAAAAATATTATACTGTTAATAATATTTTAACAGATAAATCTGAAGGCTCATTGTCAAAGATAACTTCAGGAAAATAAACAATGTATTCAGAAACAGGAAAATTTCATTAGAAATAAAGAGTGCCAAACTGCTACATAACACAAATCTTCTTATAAGGCAGTGACAATGTCCTCACAGATGAAGAGAAGACAAGGCAACAGAAATATGGTTCTATAGAAGAATACTGAGAATACCATGGATTGAACAGGTGAGCAATGAGAAAATTTTAAGAAAACAAACAAAAAGGATCCTTATACTTACAATCAGAAATTGACAGTTGAAGTTTTAGGGATACTTAATTAGCAAAGATGGCCTAGAGAATTTGGCACCCATGAAATATATTGAAGGCAGGTAGCGTAGCGGTAAATATTGCGTAACCTTCCTAATGTGTTTGTGTAAACAGATAGCATAACAGGGACTAGAAATGACAATAAGGTGAACAACACTACTTAAAGCTAAAAAGAATAGGAAATTGTGGAGAGCCATATCACAGGAGCAAACAGGTATTGTGTTGTTATTTTGCAGGCGACACCTTCTTACCAAATAACTGTAATTGTTTATATTCTCTTGTTTTCCAGGATTTGAATCCTAAAATCGACAGGTATATATAATACACAAGGACTAAATATTAACTTTTTACAGATATGTAGTTTGCCATATTCAAGACAGTATGATTGAATGTATGTTACATCTATGGGAGAATTAAATAAAATCAATAAATAAAATAATAATAATAATGAATAAGAAAAAATTTTTCCTTTGATGGTAAGAGTAAAGGAAAACTGCTAGGTTGATTTTCTTTTCTCTTTTTATGTGTGTGTATGTATGTATATAGATATATATATATATATATATATATATATATATATATATATATATATATAAATATATAATGTACTCTTATATAATATCAATAATAGAAAATATAGACTGTGTTTAGAAGAAAAATTTAAAATATTTAGTTTGCAGCTTAAATACATATGATATATACAGCAGAAACTAATATAAATTAAATAATAACATAATATAATAAACACTACCATACATACATATATATATATATATATATAAAAACAATCAAAGATATACATACAAACAAAAATAACAATGAAAGATAAAAGTTACAAAATGTATGATTTAAAAATATACAATTGAAAAAATTATGTTTTTGAACAAACATGTGAGTAATGTAAAACACATGTCCATAATGGATTTGAAAAAGACACGAACATGAAAATTGAAAAAAATGGATCTTCATTACAATTGGAAATATTTAATATATGGATTAACCCCTTGAAAAGTAGATACATTATCAAGAAAATGCAGAGTCAAGGTAAAATTACAGTTAAGTAATTCTTCTCTCTCTCTCTCTCTCTCTCTCTCTATATATATATATATATATATATATATATATATATATATATATGTGTGTGTGTGGGTGGATACATTTTAGTGTTTCATTGTTGTCAATGTCAAAGATAGATGTGATTATAGTTTCATCTATGTTGTCAATATGGCGTATATATTCACTATCTTCAATGTCATCATTGTCTATAAAGTAATTTTTCCTTATCTAAAAACATATCCCAGAACACTCATTAGCCACTGGAGTGTATGTTTGTTTATAATTTTGTTTCTCTTAGCCTGAACATTTTGGGTTGTAAACTTGATACATTTTTGCATGAACATAACTTTTCATTTGTTCTAAATACTGTGAAAATTTTAAGTTTCAAAACATAAAGTGAAACTATATTAATTCTTCTTTTTTATCAAAAGTAAGTGAATAAAAAATTAAACAAACTAAATTTTCTATAAATTTTGTTACTATAAATTCTAAAAAGTTAGTATATATTATATGTAACAGTTATCTTTCCAGAATTTCATAGCCTCAAAAATAAGGGTGCATATATATATATATTCACCCCCAAGCAAGGCAATAATGCTACTAAGATGAAAGGGACTACTTCGAGTGAAAGCGAATGAAAAGACTTTAGAAGAAACACATAATTCAAACCTAAAAAGGAAGCAAAGGATAAAACTATATTCCTGTTCAAAAGACTAGGGAGGAGTGTGAACTGGATGATAAGCCAACTTATGTACTCCTGTTGAAGAGAAAAGTAAATAAATAGGAAATAAAATTTCCAAGTTCAGGTGGAGACATTAGAAGTATAGAGTTGAAGTGGACTTTAGAAGGAATCGGAAACCCAGTGCTAAACATGAAACAAGGGATAAATCTTTATTCCTGTTCAAAAGACTAGGAGAGAGTATGAATGGATATTGATAGGTGAACCTATATACTCCTATTATCTATTATACACAAATAGTTATGGTAATGTATTAATAATATTTTTGTTTTTTTTATTTTCTCTCACAAGTCATTGTGAAATCCTGATGAGTTTTATGACAGAAAACAATCATGCATGTCATATTCTTCTGAGAATGCTGCTCTCATCTGGGAAAGTCCAGGAGCACATTTTTTTATTTGTTCAAAGCTCTGAATATTGCACACAATCTATTTCATTCATAAGTCATTGAGCAAATTCCACCAGAAATGGTAAATATATTTGAGCACACTTCCTGTTAAAAATATCATTAAAATCGAAGATGACATGCATGATCTTTAACACATTTAAATTTTGTCAAAAGTTATGTATTCTCCATTAGGTAAGAAACATTTACTGCCAACAAAGTCAGAATTATTAACCAACATATTTTACCGACCCAGTTTCTTGAAAATTATATAAAATTTGGAATTCTAATGATGTATTATTTTACATGATAATATGCACGACATAACATCCTATAAACTTCATCAGTGTTTCAAATACTGATTTCTATTGTTTCATTTTACTTACCAGATATCAGCCATTACTTGAATATTGTTTTCCATTCTAATATATACAGGGTGTGATGGATAAATTGTTATCTAAATGACACAAAAATGAAAATAACACAAACATCTCATTTTAACAGATATATTTATTAAAATTACTCAAAAGTAGCAATGACTACATTTATTCAATAACATCACTGTTGGCTTCAACCACAGCTTCCAGGTGACTTCAGGATCTCCTTCAACTCTTCTGGATGGTCTCCTTCTTGAAGTTGGTGAATGCTGTCATTCCTTGCTTTCTGTTCATATTTGCTGTTAAAAGGAGTTCTTTTGGTCTATTGCTCAATTGTACCCCACGCATAATAATCAACGGGTTGCAGTCTGGGGAGTTAGGTGGCCAGATAAAAGGGGTGATGTGGTTGCTGAAATTGTTTGACAGCCATGACTGAGTTCTTCTGCTTGTGGGGCATGGTGCAGAGTTCTTTTGCCAGACATTGGGTCTTCCAGCAGCCACCCTCTTGACTCGGGACAACACTACCTCCTCAAGGCACTTGATGTAGTTCTCCGTGTTGAGTGTGAGGCCCTGTAGGAAGATGAATGGAGGCATAACATCACAATCCCTAGTGATCACGCCAAACTACATGACATTGACTGGGTATATCATCCAGCATTTTTGGAATACTCTGCACTGTCCTCAGATTGACTCCCAAAAACTCTGAAATGTTCATATTGTAGCTTCCAGCATGAATGCCAAGCAGTACTGCATGCTCTTTTCAAATTTCTGACAGAGTGATTTGCATCATTTGCACTTTTTCTCATGGACTATGCTGAGCTGACCCTATTATACTGTTCAGTCGACAAAATCAAAAACAAACAATGTGCATTTAAATAAAAACATAAAAGAGCGGCAATTTACCCATCACACCCTTTACTTCTCTTTTAATGACAGACTATGTGTTTTCTACTGGATTCCGATCTGTAATATCTGAAAGTCATTCTGTTAAATTGGTGTCTTTGAAAGTTTTTTTTTTTGGTGGGGGGGCAATGTCAGCAAGTCAGTATTTTCAAGAAAATGAAGAAACATTATCTTGCAAATATTTAATTGTCAGCTTTAATGTTACTTGATTGTGACATATTGATTTAAAAGTTAATACCCTGTAGTAATCTTGACACTACTATTCATTTTGAAGGGACCTAGAATTTTACTAGTTTCAACACTGGTTCAGAACATTATTCCATCTTCCACTTGCTCTCTTTTATGTCAGTTTACTATTTCCATGAAGGACCCAAACATGAGCCAGCCATCAAGTTCACCTAATGTAGCTCTATATTTATCGCTAAAAATTACTATTGAGAAATCAGTTTACATGTTTCTCTTTGTTCTGTTAACTATAGATAGTAATTTGGTTGCTTTCTTATCTTTAGCCAATGTTCTGAATATTCTGCATATTTTCTCTTTGTTTACATTTGCATTGCTAGCTTGTTCAATTATTTTCTTGTTGGTCAATCAACTTTTCTTGTATCAATGATGGACATGGGTTTTTCTTGGTCTTATCTTGTCTACATTTTCAATTTCTTTTTGGGGTTATTCTATAATCTATGTTCAACTGTTGCAGTTTTCAACCCTGTGTCCCCAGCATTTAATAATTTTACAAAATCTTGTTCCTGTTGTTCTTTTTATTTATTTCATCTAAAGCAAGGCAATAAAGTCACTAAGTTGCACGAGAATATAAGAAAAATATACTATTTAGGAGTGAGAACTTTATTGTTCTCACTCCAAAATAGTATATTTTTCAAGAACAAGAATTAAGAAGATAATAAATAATGACTGACAATGCATTTAAATTTTTTAAAATCAAAGTTGATTGGAAAACAAGAAGCTGGAAGAGAGTCACACGGGTGAGAAATGTTATAGAAGTAACTGTTAGCATAGAACTAAGTTACAATTAGCAATTTCAACTGTAAAATGATGAAACCTTTCCACCAATTATATACAGTGTTTAAATTCATAAAGTCTACATTCCATAGAGAAAAGTTCATCAGAATAATTACCATGAAAGTACTTATAAAAAAGGCAGAGGTAAGTTGCATTATGCTAGTAGGAAAGTGACTGAAGGTGAGATGCCAGGTCAAGATCAATAACATTTCAGATTATTCTTTGGTTTTTATCTAAATATACAGCTAGAGCACCACACCATATTTAGCAGCAATATTCAAAGCATGGGCAAATGGTAGACTTATAAATATGTTGTTATATTCCGTGCTAATAGGAATATATACTTGAAAAACAAGGCGGATAAAATAAGTAAAGGTTTATCGTAAAAACCAATACAATAAGAATAAAGGTAACAGTTATACACAAGGTCATTGCAAGTCAATCCAGTAGTGAGTGCTACTATTGGAAGGTCGGTAGTTTTTGCGTGAGTCTGAGTCATACTCAACAGATCCCAGCTAGACTCTGTAGTCCGTTGACTTACAGATACTTATAGGCAGTTACTACCGATAGTGTAGCCACTCATGTGGCTGACTTTTCCACTTCATATCAACTGAAAACTTTAATCTGAAAATATGCAATGAGTCATACTTCTGGAATTTAGCATCACTCATGCTCATAGAAGGTAAAAATGGTTCTTAAAAAATGGTGATTAAAAGAGAGCAGTTTCATTTGGAGTCATTAAAATTAACAAGCCATTTCTTATTCCAGTTAACAACAGAATTTTGATCATTTTTTATATATCAGCTGCAAATTTGAACTTATCAAATTACACAGACTTACTATTAATAAATACTTACTTGAGAACTAATGCCATCAGGAAGGTTGTTGAGGAAAATTAAAAACAATCGTAGTCCAAAGATAGAGTCCTGGGGGATACTTATATTAATGCAAAAAGATCTAGAAGAGTGGCCATTCAATACAACTTTCATTTTGTGGTATGATAAAAAAAATTAAATCAGTTCAAAAATTTGTTCAGAAATATTATAAACCTTTCAACTTGTGAAGAAGACTAGTATACAAAATCCTGTCAAATGACTTTGCAACAGCCAAAGCAACAACACAATCTTTATTATTCTCTTTTTTTTTAAAAATTCCCCACAAGCAAGGCAATATAATGCCAGTAAGATTCAAGGGGTTACTGAGTGTTGGAGAACATGATAAAAAACACTATTAAGGAGAGAGAACATTAAATGCTTTATAGGCTCTTTCAGCAATAACTATTTATACATCAGCAGTTGATCTAGAAAAAGAAAAACCAGATTGTTTATTAGAAAGAAGACCCTGGAAGTTGGGATTCTTAATCAATTGAGAGCTAATTAGAGCATCTTTCTTACAACCATGGAAATTTTATATATTCAAAATTAAAAAAATGCTGATCAACAGCCATATTATTTTTATATATCTTTATTTAAATTATCATGAAAAAAATGATTTGCATAAAAATTCTAATCCTCACATCTGAATATAAGTTGTAAATTTTTCTAATGAAAAAGTACTTAAAATTATTGTAGAAAAATATTTCATAAAAATATGAAAAATTTCTTAAAAACTACTCTTACCAACAATAGAAAATGTTTAATTATTGTACAATTCAATCAAAATACATCTGAAGTAATGCATTTTCTCAAACAAACAGTATTATGATTAAATATATATTTTAAAAGAAAAATGTGAATTTGCCAATTTTCCTAAGGAATTATCATTGTTAGTCATTTGCTAAAATAAGAATTAATTTATATTATTTCATACTATCAATTTCTTGTATCCATGTGAAAATTGTTATTGTCTTCAGTGCTAACACGGTTCATTTGTATCATACTGAGATACCAAGGACAACATCAAAGACAAATCCTTAGGGTTTTTCTCATTGATTAACAATCTATTTGTTCAGTTAATCAGATTAAATGTGACCTTTGTTTAAGATTTGGCAGGTGTAGTTGCCTGGAGAAGGCAAGTGCTCATTCTAAGATTCTCCATTACAGGCACTTGTCAAATGGTTTCCAAATGTTCCACAATGTTTCAGGTAAAAACAGACCAAAAATAAACAGAAAAAAAAACAAGTTATCAGTTCAGAAATGTTGCTTTTATAATGAATTTCAGAAGGAAACAACCAAGGGCAATGATACCTAGTTCATTAAAGAAAACATTTAATAAACATCACGGCTGTTTAAAAGCCTTGTTTTTGTCATATAGCAAAATCCACATGGCGCATAAAAGAAATATTCGGTGAAAAATCTCATTTTCCAGTAACATTTTAAACACCTCATAGAATGTAAAGCTCTTAAAGCAAACCTGTGCCAAACTGTTTTCCTGAATCCTTCATGACTTGGCTGTCTGAAAATGACAATATCAAGATGAAATAATGGAAACTGACCATGAAAAACACAAATGGCTCGGTGATGGGAAATACGAATGATATGCAGCGAAAAAAACAGTGTCCTCAGCTAAGTGTTGTTATCATCACCCAGGTCATGGGGTGTTAAAAACGAAACAAAAACACATCAAGCCATTGTTCAAACAGGTTATATCAAGCCCTACTAATATTGACCCTTTTTATTTCACTCTTTGCACTTATCTGGGTGTGATGGGTTTTATTACAAGCTAGCAACAACTTGTTCTAAACGTCAATTTGGCTTAATTTTCTTTATTGCTGCTATTTTTTTGGGGAAAAAAAAAATTTTTGGTTTCTGTTGGTCAGGAATTGCAGATAAATCTTTTGCCTTTTACTAAATATTTTCATAGCTGAGTGTCAATTTTTTGTAACTCCTGGTAGTTATATAACTTAAAATTACCAAGGGACTTTGTGACATGTTAACCCCCAAAGAATGTTGATTTCCTTCAAAACTTTCAATTTTATGCCTGAAATAGTTTAATTATGATTTAGGCTTTCTGATTTTCAAAACAAAATGGTTAATTTCCCATTAATGGGGAAAATTTTTGTTTAGAACTAGGAAAGATGCAAAATTTTCACTATTTTTGCATAATTTTACCCCCTGAAAAAAAATTTTGACTCATTTACACCAGCCACTTTTACTTTTAAATGAAAGAATATATCCTTTGCTTTCAGAAAATACCTAGTTTCCTTTATATTTGTTTAGATGATGATGATAAAACAGACATTTTTAGATATTTTACCCCTATGAAAATATGAAAATCCATTTTTTCAGAGAAAATAAGCTGTGACAAAATGACTTTTGCCATTTTTGTGATGATTTTTACTTGGGATAGAAACTTTTTACCATAGCAAACCTGAATTGACTTTATTTAAGTTCAGTGGGGCTATAGGAAACCTCAAATAGCTGTGACATATACCAGCCAATATGCAGACAGGCAATTTGAATAATTTGAATAGGTGTTCAAATACATCTGGGTCATTGATAGCAGAGCATTTCTTAAAAAAGTTATCCATGTGATCGATCCTATAACCAAGAAATATTCTCAGTATTGAGGAAGGTTGTCTGATTTTCATCTTTAGAGTTAATTTATGTAAACTCCTTCCAGCCATCCCTTCCTTAAGCTTTTAAACCTAAATATAATTAGGCTTTGATGCTTATACATTTATTATACAATTCTCTTCTATTGTTCATTGCATATTTCTCATCATTGATTGAGCTCTGATAAAAGAATGTAACATTTATTAAAGTGAAAACATCTTGAAAGTACACTAATTTCAGAATCCTTTACAATAAATTTATATTCAAGATCATATAGTATATTTCCTTTCCTCACAGAACTACTGCTGATAAAACTTGAGATAATTAAAACCAATAGCAATAAAAATAACAATAAAAGAGATAAAAATGAATGTTGGACAATTTCCCCACTAACAGAAAATGAGACTTGAAGCAACTGAAATATGATTCTATAGAAGGAGCCTGATAAAACCATGGACAGAATATGTGTTATGAATTTTGTATAATTCTCAAGCTCTGGTTAATAATACTGTAAGGAAACACTAGAACAAAAGGTTGGATGAAGAACAGGTTTAATCACATGAGATACATGGATTAATAATACAGAAATAGAGAATACTGTAGTTCAGTGCAGCAATGCATACAACTTAAACACTCTGCCTTGCTACCTATTTTGTGATGACTGTTCTTATGAGCAGATGTTCTAATTCTACCCAAGTACTTTTGATATCTTCCAAGAACATCCACATGGGTGAATTACAAAGACTAAACTTATTGTAACTGTGATATAATTTGTATTTCATTGTGATGGTGATTTTTAAAAACATGCCTGAACTTGTGAAATTATAATGATTTGAAAATCTTAAATTTATCCATTGTAGCTATGGAAGTTTTAAAGAAGACTGAAAGTACTTGGGTAGGAAAAAACTACAGAACCTTTCTTGATGAATTTCATCTTAAAACCAAGAGACTGATTAGAGAACTGAAAAAAGATCAGTATAAAATTAAATAGACATATGTCTATATTAGTCAATCAAACATGTTTGAATGAAAATATGCCGTCTAAATATAGATATATAATTAATAATTCATATTTTCTTGTCAGTAAGGTATTACTTTAAAAATGTTTGTACAGATGAGATGGAAAAATAAGAGACTCATGTTTATTTCACAAACGGACATTATAATCAGACATTCAGATTAAAGTAATCTTACACTTTAATGGAACAAACATTCAACCTTAAGAAAAACTTATCCTTTTTATTTTTATAAACAGTAAAAAATAAAACAATATTTGTTAGACAGTCAACATCAGTGCAAGTTTTCATTCTCAGAGCAACCTATAGGAAATGAACAAAAATACTTTCACAATCTTTGAAATTTATAGAAATCACTCTCAAATATTCTGTTGCTGCAATGATTACAGAAATAATTGAAGGATGGAGAAAATGTTTGATTGAAGTGCTAATAATATTAGTTTTATTCTATTCTTATTGTCAAGTCTAATTCAGATATGTAGCAGTGTATTTGTTGCTTGTGAATTGAAAGTGCTAATAATCTATGACTCAATTTCCTAAATCTGAGTGACACAACTCTTCTCACAATTCTCTAACCTTTACATCTATAATTTTAGTGCTGAAAAAAAGATTGCCAAATTTAGAAACAAGTATTATATAAACTAGCAAAGTAATTTATTAAAGCACAAATAACATATAGAAATTGTACTGACATCATGGTAAATTTATATCCAGAGTCATAATGCATAATTTATTAAGGTACAAATGTATAGAAAGTGCACTATCTTCAGAGTTGTCTACAGCAAATCTATGTCCACATTCATAATGCACCTTTCTTTACAAAACTTTTGCAGTGTGTGATATTTAAAAGCAATAAGGCTAAAAATTTAAAATGGTAGAAAGCTGAATGAGGTCAGTTAGGTTATGCAAATAAACATGTCAAATGCCAGAAATTTACTATGAGAATTTAAACTGAAGTATCCCAGCATTTTTAGCATTTCTCTTGTAGTATAATTGTTGCAGCATACTTATGGACGATATTGGGTATGTCCCCATTCATATAAATACAGTAGTCAATACTGTATGTTGGTCTGAAGTTGGAGATTCATTGTGGAATTCACTTGACTCACTTCTAGTAGTTGACTACTTCTTCTACACACCACTGATGAATCTTATGTGTTGCTTTTGCCCTAACTATTATCATTCATTACCAACCTTCGTGTGATTATTCTATTCAGTAACTTTCCCTAGGTTACAACAGTTTCCTTTTTCAACCTTGCTTACCTTCATTATTAGATGCCAATATGAAGTATTTGATAAATAAAACTAAGAAATTTGCAAAGGCAGCTCTGGTATTATATTATTGACATGTATACTAGATTACTCTTGAGATAAAACTGGAATTGATACTCAGGATTTATTTCCTAGAGAAAGAAATCATCTTCATCGCAATATGTGTATTGATTCTTAATTTCTTTATCTCTTCATAAGAGGTAACTCAAGGAATGATCTTCTTTGAAAACTGTTATTTATACAGTTAGAAAAGATGCCACTAGAGAAAAGGTTTCATAAGATAAAGAATCTACATACATAGATGCATAGTGATATGTCAATCCAGGAGAATAATCTTTCTTATAACTTGCTAAATCCATATCCCCCTGGTTACAACAATAACTATAACTAATCATTCTTGCATTTTGTTTGCTCCTGATATGTATCCATATATATGGATTTCATTAATAAAAGATTATTTAATCTGAAGAAGTCTTTTTGATAGAAAAAAAAAATGTGGAACATAGGATTTTATCCATCTTGTCATCAGTTACCAATTATTAATTTGATTTATAGGGTTTGTATACCAAATTCTTTCATATCCGAGAATTAAACATTTCTGAATCCTTCATTAACTGCATCAAGTAATAATAAAAAATAATATCTGTTCCTCAACACATATCTAACCAGAAAATTATTACATTAGCTCAAAATAATTCTTTTTTTAAATACTGTCCCTTCTGAATATAGGTGGCCAGAGATCTCCACAGAACATTCCTCTATTAACTATGAATTCCTATGACTTTTTGAGAATGATAGTGACTTCCTGTTGATTTCTCCATGGTTTTGAAATCAAAGGAGTCTTTCAGATTGACTGGCTATCACCCAGAGCTAGAGAATCAAGTCTACGCTGCTACTTAAACCAAATTAGAGGAAGAAAACAATGAATTCATGACTTTCCCAATAAAATCAGCAATCTCAGGTGAAATTTAAAATTGGCTCATGAATTCCATTCAGCTGAGTACACTATAATACACAAACAAAAAACCTGCAGATACTTATACACATAGATATTATATATTTCTAAAGGATTAAAGTATTTTTATTTTTAATCTAACATCTTTATGTATTAGTCGTTAAAACTTTGTCTCTTTTTGAGCAGTGTTGCTAGTTTGCTCTATCTTGGCCGTTTAAACATTAAACACTTTGTATTATTGGAGAGGAAGATGTCTTTTGGTCTTTTCTTTTCACTTCATGATTCTTTTTACTTTTTCCAGTTTCTTTGCTGGCTGTTTATTTGTTTTTGATTTTGATATTTTTTATTTTGTTTTGTCATTTAGCAAGTTTTGAGTTGGTAGAACCACAGTTAGAGATTTTACCAATACTTTGGTTTGTGTGTGCATGTGTATATATATATATATATATATATATATACAGAAAATTCCAGAAATAGACAAACTAAAACACTGCCGAGAGGATCCCATCGGTAAATCAAACTTTCAACAACAACTTCTATAGACAAAAATAAGGCTTACCAATGGGATCTCCTCCCAACGACTTTTTAGCTTGTCTATTTCTGGAATTTTTAGAAAGTGACTCTTTCAAAAAATTTTTACCATATATATATATATATATATATATGTATATATAATAAAAAGGCTTAAGCACTATATTCCATGGTCATAATTTATTCCATTGGAATCATAAATACGATCCAATTCATCAGACCTATGTCTATTGTGTGTGTATGTCACCACAAAATGTATCCTTTCCAGTTACATCTTTAATGTATTAGACATCCGCCAACATTCATATTTCTCTCACTTAAACCTCTTCAATTCACCTCTCTAAAACTTCTCTCTGTTAAGGTTTAATCTCCCACCTTCTCTCATCTGATACCCATCTCTTTAGCTCTAACATTCGTACCACACTCTCTTACTTACACTCTCTCTAAATTCTATTTTTATTTCCGGAGTTGTTCTTTTCTTTTTGAATTTGTAGGTCTGATGAATTGGCTCGTTTCCAATGGAATAAATTATGGCCATGAAGTATTAGTGTTTAAGCTTTTTTATTATATCCTTACTCTGTCCTGGACATTGAGTTCTATCCTTTTGGAATTTTTTATTCAAAAAATATACATGCATGTGTATGCACCTATGTATATATATTTGTATTTTTTGCATATGTATGTGTATATTTACCACTAATATTATATATTTTAATTCAAACATTATTTTAGTGGATGCCTGTATTTGAAATAGGCAATCCATTTTTTTAACTTTGTATATTATGTCTATTGACCTGCATATTGGAGAAATCTTAATAAAAAAAGTGCTCTCTGGCAGGGTTTGAACCAATATGCTGCTTTGAAAGAGAAAACACCGTTCGATTTGGCATGGTTTCAATCACCCAACTACAGAGAACAATCATCCCAGCAAGGTTCGATTTACTTTATAAGGAAAATACAGGGTGGTCTAAAGGTCTTGTCATTGCTACATAATATAATTTTCTATTTCAGATGGCTGACACGAAAATGATGGTGTTCATACACACTTTTTTGATGTGTTATAGAATGAATATCTGCTTTGTATTATTGTATTAATTATTCTATTGTTCTCATTACTTTGTGATAAGGGGTGACAAAACTTTCGCCCCACCATAGATGTATCCTTATTCAGTTTGTTCTTGAGAGGCCATATCTGAAAAATTTCAGATTACAAATGAAACATTAACGAATAAATATACACAAACACACTCACACACGATAAGATAGATAGATAGATAGATAGATAGATAGATAGATAGATAGGAACAGATAGATAAATGCGAACAAAATAAATAGATAATGAACAGACTACGATAGATAGATAGATAGATAGATAGATAGATAGATAGATAGATAGATAGCATGCTAATAGAATGGAGAATAATATCTCAACAACAGTTGGGTGATATCTGAGCAATTTTACTTATGATTTCTATTCATAGGTAACTAACATTTTGATGGATTTATTGAATTTCTGTGTCAGTGATAATTTTATGTTTTGTTCTTGAATTTTCTCATAAATATAAAATTCCCTGAGGAGGAGTTCTATTTTTTATTATAAGTGTTAGTGTCCAATATGATGCCTCCTCCATCTTTGTCAGGTGCTGTAACAGTGACATTTCTGTTTCTAGATAATTTCCCAAGGTGCTTTTACATAGTTCCATGTTACATTGGCTTTGTCTCTTGTCCTTATTGTAGCAGTAATTATTCCCTGTACAATGTCTTTGTCTTTATTTTGGGGTTCTTAACTATAGGATCAATTTTCTATCTTTTTCTAATGCCAGTGATAAATTTCAGTCCCAAGCCAAGATTTCTGCTTTTGTTAGTATCAATATCACAAAGTTTTATGGCCAACCCAAAGATGCCCATGAAATAGAATATATACTATTATACATCATCACATCATTACAAATACTGTCTTAACAAACCTAGTGTTGAGGAAGTGAAGAATAATATAGCATCATCTGGCATGGAAGTTTTACTTTTGAAAATTGCATGCTCTCTCAATTAATTTAAAATCAAGTTTCTCAATTTTAGAAAAGATGTCTAGAATCAGAAGCACATTCCCAAAATTTGGGGCATATAGCATATTAATCCAATATAGCAACAAAAAGCTAGTCCTCAAAACCCTCACACACACAGAGGTATCTCAATTGGATCCATTATGGTAAAAATATTAATTAACATTGTACTAACTAGGCTCTCATCATTCTATAAAAAGTAACTCCTCACAACCCGATTTCATTTTTGCTCTGGCAAGAGTTGTAATTACTGTGTATATATTATCAAACAATTCCAGGAAATAATTGAATACCTATCCAGTAGAAAATTGTAAATTTCTTATGTTGATCTCAGGGCAGTATATTACCATATCAATACAAACTTCTTTTTCTCATCAATTAGAAACTGTCTTCCATGCACAAACTCAACTCAGTGTCAAGATCTGATTGAAGAAGTATATTAGTCCCCTAAGTTGTAAATGCCTTGCAAAAACCTTAATACTGAAACATCAAACCTCATCAGGAGTAAAGAAATACAATCCCCAGTCTATTTAATCTTTTTCTAGAGTATGTCCTGTGCATATACGAGCACAGATGTGGAGAGATGGGCATGAATCATTTAAACATTCCATACCACATCTGAAACAAATCTACTAATAGAAAATAGCATTCCTGCTTTGCTTTAAAGGTCAATGCACTGGATGACACAGGGATTCAAAGTAGGGGTAAAAATGATCTTGAACAAAAAAAAATCAATATTCCCTTCCCAGTATTCCAAAAAATAGGACTCAAGATAAACCTTTCCAAAATAGAAACAATGATCTGGAATTGGAATGAAAACAGTGATCACACATATTCTGAATCTGTCAAAAAATTCAGAATGTGGAATTAGT
Organism: Acanthosepion lycidas; assembly: GCA_963932145.1. Classification (NCBI taxonomy): domain Eukaryota; kingdom Metazoa; phylum Mollusca; class Cephalopoda; order Sepiida; family Sepiidae; genus Acanthosepion; species Acanthosepion lycidas. Next base: position 101,010,006 of record OZ010576.1, on the reverse strand, counting down.
AAATACAAAACACTTCAAATACATTGGCATATAGATCAGTTATAAAAATGGTAAGAAGTGTAAAATGCTCTAAAACCGAGACATGTTCTTAAATAGATTCATCGGACTGAGACTTATACATGGATGTTATTCATTGTATCCGATCTGTTAAGAAATGTCTTAACTTTATGCAATCATTTTCTAAGATCAGTGTTTAAAAATAGTTTTGAGTAAATTAAGCCTGTAAGTTCTAATGAGGACAATTCTTCTTTGAAATTTGTGAACTGGCACAACAGAACTACAAAGAACTGTGCTGAATAAGAGAAACTACATCACTTGAGAACATTCATCAATTGCAACATCTAAAATAGACACCACATGTAATGCAAAGAGAAAATAATGATATTATGAAGATGTTGACATTCCACACTACTTCAAACAAAAGGTTAGGAAGGAAGCTGCTGTCAATACAGGAAAAAAGCAATAACAGTGATCTTGAAAAATCTATTTACTTGAAAAACTTTTTTAAGAAAAATATTAAATTTTAAAGTAAAGTAGTACTGGCTGCTCTGACAATGAATACAGAATATTTCCTTATAAGGAATTGTCTGATATTACCATCACCAAGACACACAAATCAAGCACCCGTATGCATGCACAATATTGCAGGCTTGACAATGTGCGCCACAAATTAGCAAAAATCAAATCTCTCCCTTTGGAGCAATCAGCTCAGCACACATTAGAAATTATGGTGATCTCATGAAGATTAAAATCCTTAGATATGACAAATAAAAATATGGTCAGCTTAGATAAAAAAAAAACCTGTCTGTAAATGTCTAAAACTTTTCCAAAAAACATATAAAAAAATAAACAGCCTCACACTACAAATAGATAAAATTATAAAAATGTGCCATTTTGTTGCAAACTAATGTTATTTTGCTTTCAACAGTAAGTTTTAAAGACAGAAATTTGGCCTACTAATAGTTTTACCATTCAGCAGAGTACTAGCATTCCTCTTCTTAGAATTTTTAGTATCCAGCCCCTATCATTGTATTCTAGCCCAATATGTAATATATTTCTAATACATTGATAATGCCTTATTAATTTTCCCAGGTAATGCATCAGTATAAGGAATTATCAAAAGATTTAGCAGGATAGAAAAAAAAACAATTCATTTCCTTTACAAAAGAGAATCAAACCAGATGTTAATATACACCTATAATAAAGGTCTAATGAACATCTACAAACAAAAATGAACTTATAAACTTCTTGTCTCATCAAAACAATAATAGTTACAATAATTTCTTAAAATCTGTAACCTCAAATTCCTACCCGAAAAATTAATACATTGAAAATACTTTCAAACTACTCCAATACCTGAATTATTTTCTGTATAATAAACACAAAATCTACAAAATCAACAGATTAAAAATAGTTAAGTCCCTGACAAAATTAGGCACATAATTTGACCAACTGCATAACAGCTACCATCGAAAACAACTTAGTTAAACATGATCCAAAATTTATCAAAACAGCCTCTAAAACAATCAAAATGGAACAGCAACAACAATTAAAACAGAGGCAGAAATATACAAAATAAATTGCACAAAATGATCTACATCTATTAAACATCCAGAAATGTCAAAAAAAGACGATATGAACATCGTAGGGATCTATTACATAAAAAACACTTTAAATGCACTTGTAGTTCACCCTAGTACATCTGGCTACAATTTCGACTTAATAAATACCAGTCTAATTAGAAGAGAGAAAGAATTCACCAGGAAGGACCCTACAGTTCTTTAGAGACACCCTCAGATTGGCCTCATATACAATATCACCGTTCTTCTCAAAAGTAATAGTAGCACAATGTAGTATAAGTACTAATAGAAAGAAACAGAAATTTAAGTGGGCTAATTGCAATTCTAGCAGATGTTAATAGCTTCAATGAAGAAAGAAGAAGAAAAAACTTTCTGGTTGAAGTATCGGATAAAGATATATATTATCTCTTCCTTCAAAAGACGAATGCTTACACACGGGATTTATCTCATTGTTCTTCACATATCTCTTCTTTATTATCTGCAATATACCATGACTTCTTGGAAAATAGAGAAGAATAGGTTCCTATAGCCTTCTCCACAATTTTGTATTCAAAGTTGGCCTTCTGTCAGTTTCGTGTCTGATGTAAATTATCAAATTATTCTGTTTATAATGTTTACACAGTGCATTCCAAGATTTTATGCAAATAAGGAAAATACAATAATTATAAAACTCACGGTTGGAGAAATAGGGAAATTTATCTAGATATAGGCTCTTGCATGTGTCTGATATCTTATTTCACAACATTAAATGGTAACAGTAATATTAGCCGTTTCCTTATAAGGAAATATTTGACATTCATTGACACGAAGCTTGTACTATTGTCAGTTGAAATTCATTAACTCCTCTTCAAACAATTTTTCAGGAAATGGTTATCTCAAGTCTAGTAGCTGTTAAAGCTCTTTCCACAATTGATGGAATTTCCTTTTTAACCTTTTATTTGAAGTTCATGTGAAATTTCAACATTTTGTTTATGTAATGATTTTTTCTTTGAATTACATATGGTAACTCTTTTAGTTGTTGCTGCTGTTGTTGTTAGTCCTCAAGGGAAGTAGACTCTGTGATTTGGTAGAATTCTTTGTGATTCTGTAGTGCCAGTCCACAATGTTTGTAAAAGAATGGTCTTTGACAAGATCCATGGGGCTTCTTCATTCACTCAAAGCCATTTTAACCATTGAACAGAGAAAGCAGTTGTATAAAGCAGATAATTTAAATATTTCTGAATGATTAACTGGAACTGTGTTCATGCTTAAATATATAAATTACAGGCGCTTGTATATGACAGTGAATGCTGGAAACATACTTTACAAATGAAGAAAAACTTAAATAAAAAACTTTGTTTGTTTCATCGCATATCATCTCCTTATGGGTCATTTAATGCCAAAATTTAATTTTCTTGGGGGCATTAATAATTTAATTGGCAAAAATGTATTGCTGGTAATTCATTTTTTCCTAAAAATGTATTGCTGATATATAAAATTGTATTTTTGTACTTTTATCATATTTTGACTCCAGTTTGGGTGTTAACTATTACGTTGGTGCAAAAATAATGTCGTAATAATGTCATTTTTTGACGTTAAAAAATACGTCAAAAAATGACATTATTACGTCATTATTTTTGCACCAACATAATATTTGCCCATAGCTGGGACCCTAAAAAGTGTCACCAACATGGGTCAGAATGAACCTGGGAACAACAGCAATTAAGATGTGATTCCTCATTAATCAAAACCTCCTGATCAGAGGCCTTACTGTCGGATGTATTTTATTGTCATACCCAGGATGGTTAAATAAAACAGAAAATTTAAACAAACTTTCTTAATAACCTGAAAAATACAACTAATATTTTTTTTATTCTTTATAAGGAAAGGGTTATTGAGAATATAAAGCATATAAAATACATTTAAGAGCTAGAGAAACAGAGCAGAGTAGCAAACCACTTGAGTAACTGAATAGTGTTAGAAAGTACAATAATTGAAAGGAAGAGTCATGAGGGAACAAATATTGCAGATAGACAAGAAGCTGTGAAGAGACATTATCGACAATGTCTTCAAGAAAGGCCGCAAAATGAAAGAGATGTAGAAAGTGAGTAATAGAGGAGAACAAACTACTGAAGGTGATGCGCAATTACGAAATTAGTGAACACACACCCACAAACACACACACACATATATATATATATATATATATATATATATATATATATATATATATATATATTACAGTGCAACCCGGATATAAGAGAGTTGTCAGGACCGGAGAATAAGTCTCTTATATCCGGATTTGGTCTATGTTGTTTAGGTAAGTATGGCTCTAATTTGGGACCAGAGAAAATCTCTCTTATATCTGGGTTTCTCTTATATCCGCGTTACACTATATATATGTATATACCGCATGTAACAGCAAAATTGTCCAATTGTTAGATTAAGCTTTGAGCCATTGTATCTTAGGAATGATTAAAGATATCTTACTTAAATTCTCCAAGGTTTTTATAAAACTATTGGACTCCATTTTGTACAATAACAATATATTTAGCTCTAAGTTAAAATGATGATCTCTCTTCCTGGTGTGACCTCCTGATCCAGTTTTGCTCTCTGCTGTTCTCTCTTTTTGAAACTTATTCAACATTCAATTAATGGTTCTTGAATGACGTTTGAAGCCAATGTGTAAATGTTGGTACTATTATTGAAGGCCTGAATGATCTTTTTTCTCTTACCATTGCTCAGTTGGGAAGACGGTGGGGCTGACACAAAACTATTTTAACCTGTTCTCTTTCTAGCTGAATAACTGAAAAGGTTTTTCAGTGATTCTTACAACAAATGGTGTCAAGATGCCTAAACATGCCTAAACATCTTATCTGAAAACTGGGAAAATATTAACTCAATTAGTTTAGTGTTTTTTTTAGATATTAAACATTGTGTGGGATGAATAATTATCCCATGCTGTATTACAATTTGGACAATTTTGTTGTTACACCTGCTATATACATGCACACCTATATAGACACTCAAGTCATTGGAAATAACACCATTGTCAGTGCATAAAATGGCTTGTGAATCATTCAAAGGCTCCAAAGGTTTTCACAGGACTTTGATTATTTGTAGTGTGTTCGTGTTATTTTAACAAATAACCCTTCCCATGCTCATGAAAGCTGTAAGAACTCCTTTGCTTTGCTCCTTCTTGGTACAACTTGTAGGCAGAAGATATTCCAGCATGGCTAGCTTCATTGTTTCCTTGTCTGCTATTTGTGATTGGCAGCAAAAAGACATGCATTTGCTATCCAGGTTTTCTTAAGGCATCAAATACACTTTTTGATTATTTGCATTTCGTTCAGAGACGTGTGTTTGCTGTTCAGGTTTTCTGAAGATAGTCGAGCCCCACATTTCACCACAGGGATGGAAATTAGCATGTTCTTGAATTTTGAAAGGAAAGTTGAACTTTAATGTGATATGGTAGGTGTGTAATGGTTGGCCTGTTTTATAATAACTTGAGTGGGTTCATCATGGCTTTAATAATAAAGACACTGACAATGACACATGTAGCTAGTTTAAATTATTTTGTTGTCTCTGCAACAAAAATAACAACAAAACAAGTGGTACAACCCAATGCCCTTATAAAATGCATCTCCTTTTCTGAGGTTATTTTTCTTTGGCATTTTTTTTTACCCATTTCCTTAATTTTCCATACGCAGGCCATTTTCAGAATATCTTCATTGACGCTTTCTTTTTTTGAATGGTAATTCAGAGTCTTTTTTAAGATAAGACTATATTAAATCCATTGCTAGGTCTGCTGATATTCTTGATAAAATCCAATGACGAATCAGCAATATTATTGGTCCTGATCTGGCATCTCAACTTCAGTCCTTTTACCACCACCATAAACTTGCCATCCTTTGCCTTTTCTATAAATATTTTCATGGTATTTGTTCAGATGACTTCTTCGCCATGATACCTAGACTTTATGAATATAAGCACAGTACTAGATTGGCAATGAGGTCTCATCAATATATAGCAGAGTTGGTTAGATTGTTCTAGTTCCACGTGCCATGCCTTCCATGGTAATTGTTCAGATGACTTCTTCGCCATAATACCTAGACTTTATGAATATAAGCGCATTACTAGACTGGCAATGAGGTCTCATCAATATATAGCAGAGTTGGTTAGATGCAACTGTAAATTCTATGCTAACAGTTTCTTTTTTCGTACTTCTAGCTTGTAGAACTTTCATCCTGCTTCTTACATTGCAGTCAACTTTGATTTTCAAAAATGAAAATGCCGTATCTGTCTATATTTCTGAGATGAGATATTATATGTTACTTATATTATTCAGACACATGGCCCAGTGGATAACGATGTTGTCTAGATCCAGTGACTAGAGTTCAATACCAAGGCACAGCAGTGGCGAACCAAACTTGGACATCTGAGTTAAAGGAAAATAACTGAGACATCCGAAAGAGGCATGGCACGTGGAACTAGAACAATCTATCGAGGTGGACGAAATAAAGTGTTTGATTCATAATTCCAATCACCTGAAGAAGGTCAAAGCGTACAACGGCTGAAACGTTGTGAATATGACAATGAAGATGAGGATAACAGTCCAAATAATGTATGTAAATGCAGTGTCAATCGTTAACTAATGTCTTCCTGATTAGTCTTATATTGTTCTCCCTTCTCAATAATGAGTCTGTTTTCTAATTATTACACCCAGTAATGCCTTGTGTCTTAATAGCTTTACTGCCTTGCTTGATGTAAATCCAATTAACAAAAACTTAAATAAACTAAAATGTACTTCTTACCTGACTATTCATATTTTTTTTACTTTTCTCTCTTATTTTCTTTCATGTTGCTTAACTTAATTTCGGTTTTAGGTTTCTTAACTATATGCCCATTCCTGAAAAAGAGTAATTACTTTGCATATCTTTTTGCTTTAGAGTCTAGACGTTCTTAGATGTTACAAATTTGGCCATTTTGCCTTTAATCGGCAGTACAATCTTTATTTTTCTACCAATCAGCACTACAAGACATATTTTTAGTAGCTGATATCGGCGTACTGTGGCATAGCATTAATGCTAGGAAAATGTCTAGTTCCTGTAACAGTTTCTTTGCGATTTCACCCTCCCCCCACTCACACACATTCACACTACCACCACCATTTCACTGCTCCGTTCATTTGTGGAAAGTATATATTTCTGTTTTACGATGTAAACTCACCAAAACCTGTGCTTGTGAACTGACTTCCATTGTCACTGGCTACCACTTCTGGAATCCCCCATCTGGCAAAGATATTTTTCATTTTGCCGATTACACTGCCATGAGAAGCAATCAATCGCTACTAGGCAGTAATGTCCGTTTAATGTGAAGATATCATTTCCTATCTTTTGGTAACAGAGTTGGTTATAAAGTTTCGTGTGGGTTTGATGGACGGTGCTAATTGCAGAAGGTACATCGTTTGATAATCATCAATTATTCTGGATATCCTTGGCTGCTACACCACTCATTCTCTACATTTCATTAGACACATGTGGCCACTATGGATTGCGTTTATTCATAGTCTCTACTTAAGAATGAATTAGTGATCATTATTTGTTTTTGATAAAATAGCAGATGTACTGATATTTGAATTTGTTACATAAAATATGGCTCAGTTCTTTCTTTCATCTTCAGTACATCCATTTAATATCAGATGAGAGATTTTGTTTTGTTTTTTGCAATACTCTTTCTATACTGGAAGTTTTCTGTCTGAGATTGGTCTAGTTTTAACTAGACTGCTTATATATAGTTTTACATCTTTGACTGTGCTGCTGTCCTTTTCACTGAGGCGGCCACAGTGTATCTGGTGCTATGAGAAACATTTCAGGGACGTGTTCTGCAATTGCATTCTATCTCCTGAGTCTTGTTAATAACATCTGACATCTGAAAGGAGTATTGTTAAGATCATTCATGCTCGTCAGGGGTACCAAGGGCTTCTGACCGTTAAGCGATCGAAATTTGTCAAGTCCTGTAACGTACTGACCAAATTTTTCGCAGGCCCCCAAAGCAGCGAAACATTCCTTTGCTATTTGTGCATATTCTTTTCTGTAGGCACAGGTGTACGTTAGGTGAATGCTATAGTCTTCCTTTTCCCATCTACCTTTTGATACATGTCACTTCGAGCCCAAAGCTGCTAGCGTTAGCTCCCACTACAGTTGGTTTAGATGGGTCATAAAACTTTAGTAACTAAACCCTATTTCACAAACTATTACAAACCCACATACATACCATATTCAAATATGCCCAAACTTGATATTCTACCAAATAACAATCATTATTTACAAACATGTGAAAAAGATTCCACAATACAACACACACAGTTTGAATCAAAGTGTCTATTGGTTAGAAATTAACATCACCATGTAAAATATTTGACCAGAGAAAACCGGAACCTCTTCATTTTTTTTTTTTTCGGAGTCTACTTCCAGGAAATTTCTTACAAAAATTCACAGATTTTGACTTTCAGCAACAGAGATAGAACTGTGTCTAAGCCGTTCATATACAAGTGAAGACGTGACTGTATAGCTTCCTCCTACCACCACAAGCGGGGGCTGAAAGAAACATATGCCGGCGACTTCAAACGAATCATCTACACCAAAAGTTCGGGCCATCAGGGAATCGTTACTGACGATCAAAGTGTTTTCTAAACCGCTGCTTTTTTTTCTGTGAACCAACTACCCCAAAACTTTAACCCAACTAATGACTATTTTTACTTCTTTTTGACTCTTTTGAATTCATGTACGTATGTTTGTAAATAGAAATGATTTATTTAACAGGCATAACCATGTTATTGTAATTTTATTGTTGTTTGGAATTCAGACGTTTTTTTTTTATATTAAAAAACATGAACGACATAATTTCCTACAAAACTATAGACCTGAAGACTTATTTAATAGCAGTTTAATCTTTGCGATTACTTTTTTATGGGGTTCGTCCCATATCCAGGCTAGTAGTTCTGACATTAATTGTAGGATATCTGCTATGTTGGTCAGGAATCGCCCAAAATACTGAACTATTCCAATGACGCGTCTAAGTTCAGATACGCAGGTAGTATTTGCTAATTCAAGAATCGCCTGTACTCATTATTTGCTAGATTGTACTTCGTCCTTCGTTAATGTCTGTCTGAAGTATTCAATGTTGTGCATGCTGAATTTACATTCTTCCTTGTTAAATTTTAATCATGTCTGCTTTATTCGCCCGAAGATTTTCTCAGCCGTTCATCATGATCCGATTTTGTTGTTCCATAAATTAAAATTTTGCTGCCTCGTCAGTCATGTATCGAAAGATACATGATCGCCTAAGCGTGTATCACGCATGGCACATAACTGACTGACTATAATAGTTTCCACTACCAACTCTTACTGTTGAAATATTTCCAGTATCGATAGTATTCCAAACAATAGTCGTTTGAAAGAATATCACCCAAAGATTGTAATAAACATTGTTAGTAGATAGCTTTCTTTCTCCATCAGAATCTGGTGAAAACTACATGTAGCCTCTAGCTTGGAAAAGACAGTCGCTCCGCTCTGTTTTAGTGATATATAATCGAGTTGGGTAGCATACAGTGTTCTCATTTAATAGCAACGATTCAAGTCTGTACATAAACGCACGTGGCCATTTTTCTTGGAAAAATAGGCGTACACCAGTCTTTAGGCTGGGTGGCTTTTTCTATACTGCCATTGCTTTCTAAACGTTAGAGTTCAGCTTTTACTTTTGGTAAAATTCGAAACAGTATCCGTCTTGCTGTTAGAACACTTGGCATTGTCTCTCTCTTCACTGGACTTCCACTTCTTGCAGCCTCCTTGATCAAACATCTTTCAGGCTTTGTCGACCATTTCCATCGAAATCACTACGTCTCTCAACAGTAAATATTTCAGATCTTGACCATTTGTCACATACAAGGCCGGTGCAAGGGTCTCGTACCCCCACCATGAATCTGTGATACGCACCCCCGACAGAGCCGGCGCATCTTACCCGCGATCCCGTTGTGGTATCTCTCATTTTTTTTTCAGCACTGTTTTATAGACATCTGCCATTTTAAAAAAATATTTTTAAACCGACGTTACATTGTCAGTCATTAATTAATAATATACATCGAGTATCTGCACGGCTAGTGCGGTGATTACTACGCAGGAGCCCCAGGTGAGGATGGAACCCCAGATGAGGTTGGGGCCCCAGGTATGGGGGACCTCAGGTGAGGTTGGAGCCTCAAAAGGCCTAGTTTCAGCATCGTTTTATGCTTTTTGTACATATTTTTTTCTACCTAAGTTATATTATCAAACATCAACTATAATAATTGACTGGGCTGGTGCTTACTAACCTGTGGGTCACCATGCCTAATGAAGACGGGGGCAGAAACGGTGGATAGTAACTCGGATTGAGGAATCGAAGAGCCGAGTTCAAATTCCAGTCGCATCCATTACATTCACTTACGTGCTAATAATACCCTTGAGAAAGGCATGAATCCTCTTCTTCTCTCTCCAGCTACGGGTAAAAAGCAGGATATGCCGGGTTCTATAGCCTTGGATGGCAACTGGTCTACCGCAAATAGAAATGACAACCTACTGCGGGAAAAAATCTGCCTCGTCAGTCATGTATCGAAAGATACATGATCGCCTACGCGCGTATCATGCATGGCACATAACTGACTGAATTTTCTTTCTGAACAGTTCTTTTAAATCAATTAAGAGGGTAACATATCTCGGTAAAATCATTTTTTATTCCGAGATCAACCACTGAGGAGGATCTTTGATTTTTTTTTTTTGATTTTTTACTAATAGTAATACTAACTATAAGTCCACGTCTAAGTAATTAAAATAAAATTTATAGTTCCTATTTTTTACATTTCCAGAAAGCGATCATTATGTAAGCGATCATTTTCTCGGTTTTATAACCGAGAAAATGATCGCTTACAAAATAAAAAAGTTTAAAGATTTCAACACATGAAAAATTCTCCTGAAAACTGAAATACTGTTTTGAAAACAAATTTTTAAGACAATCCTGTTTGTGTTGTGTTGGAATATTAGTAAAACATTTTTTTTCAGTGGAGATGTGTCGGCGATTAATTATAATGGAAATGCAAAAATTTTCAACTTAAACAATTTTCGAGTAAAATTTAGTCATGAAAATATTGGTAGTGATTACAAAAAGATCAACATTAACTCAAATTTTTTAAAATAAAAAACATATTCATTATAAAAGTAAATAACTAATGAATATGCACTGAAATTTTCAGTTAAATTGGACAATTCGCTGATTTTGGGTAATTTAAAAAAGCGCTGCCCTTCCCCACCAGTTTTATTTCTAGGTTTTGTGGCCTCCAAGATAGGAAACTTTGAAATCGACATGTAATAGAGAGGATGGACTCGTATCAAAGATTCGCGTTTGAGAGGCTCTAGTGCCAGCCCTGCACCCGCAACATACACTATTACATAGCAGTTTTCATAAGGTAATATTAATATAAAATACACATTTTATTGTAACCTAATTATATACAATAATGGATCATATGCAATATAGGTGAACAATTCAACTAGAAAAATTGAAAATGAATACACTGATTATTTATTACAATATAATTACAATTTTGGCACAAGTCCAAAGGAGAAGTCGGGGTGGGGCTGGTCAACACTGAATATCCAAAATCGAGCTAATCTGATTTGTGATTCATTCATTCATTACAATTTACTCTACACCACAAGAACTCATGCATCACCATTCGATCCAACATATACCACAATACCACAAATTCACTGACACGTCATAATAGATCATTTCAGCTTAAATAAATCAACATATATTTTACAGCAATTTTTAACATCAATCTCTGATTTTCCTTGTTAAAATGTTGAATAATTTTATGGATAAAAGTGAATTTTATACAGTCTTCTTTCGAGACAAATCATGAGGAAATTCACGGATTTAGACGAAAAAAAGTTCCCAAAATGACGTGAAACTCTGTGAAAGATTTCCATCCTTTAATAGTCAGTTGTGCTTAGTTTAATTTGTAATGTATGTAAATGTAGGTAGGTAAAAAGCAAATTTTGCTTACATAGCGAGGGTCACAAAGCATTGGCCGAGACCCCAAATCAATCTTTCACCCTCTGTCGGGATGTTCGCGGGGGGGTATGCACATATATCACAAATTAATAATATTTCCTTCTGTATGTTGTGGAAATCTAGAATTTTTCTTTACATGTTAGTATATCTCCTGAGCTACTAAAAAATCCAGTTTACTAAATACAGGAATCGCTCAATTAGTGCGGCTAATGTGTACATTAAAAGATATGGATTAATCGAATATAAGCAAAAGTGACAAACAAAATAGTTACCTATTTTCTATTTTTAAATTAATTTTATTTTTACACGAGGGTAGCGCAAATTTGTAGTTTAGCAAACTATGGGTCGAGTATTTTATTTTTCCAGAGGTTGATCATGGGAAATATATCTCTCCGTGTTATCGCGTGTTATTTCTCGGACATTGTTTAATTAAGTTCTACAACGTGACGTGAAGTAATTTTGAAGGTTACATTTTCTACAGATTTTCTCTTTCAACAGACAGTAGCCCCATTCATGTTGTTTCTTACATCTACCACACTTTTTCTGGGTGTGTTTTCCGTTTGATTGAGTTTTCGTGTCTTCATCTGCTTCGTTTAGATTTTTAGCCAATATTTTTTGCCTGTCATTTCTCCTTTTCTGCTCTGACCTGTTCGCAAACCCAGTTCATTTTTAAATCTTTATCGAGTTTCAGGCCTGGTGTGAGCTTTAAAAGCTCCATTAAACCCTTGTCTTACTTAAACCTATCCTTGATTTCTTCATTTGTATTTGCGAAGTTGAACTTTTCAGTTCATTTAATACTCTCGCAAATGCTGTTACTGATTCTCTGTTGTGTTTTGCGCTCAAATGGAATTAGGCTTTCCGTAGGTAAAGTATTTTAAGTAATGATATGGGGTTTCTAACTTTGATAGTACCATATAGAAATCATTGTCACCTTCACTCTTTGAAAATGTAATTATTTTATATACATTTTCTGCTTATCCACTCATAGAGTAAACTGCTAATTTAAACTAGTATAGTCTTCTCATATGACTAACCAATCTGATTCATGGTCTATTCTTTCATTTCAATTTATTCTATCACCACATGCTCGTCGAAATTTTTCAAATCTTCGACGCCATGCTGACCATTCCAATGAATTAAAAAAGGAAACAGACAGAAAACAATTCACGAGCCTATGTGAAATTTACTTTGAACAAATGAAAACGTTAGTTTCACGGAAATTGACCGGCGAGCTGAAAAGGTGGCGGAAATAAGTTCGTGAACCGTTGTGAAGTTGTTTTTGGCCAATGAAAACCTTGCCTTCACAAATCAGTTGTCGGGCCAAGAAGAAGAAAAGAAAGAATGTAGCGAGCCTATGCGAAATTCATTTTGATATGAAATGAAGAGAAAAAGTAAATTAATAAGAGAAAAGTGTCAGAAGTCATGTGAAAGTTTTCATTTCTGCTCATCGCGTCCATATTATCGGCCTTTAACCAAGCACGCAACAATACAAGGAATTTTCGCTCAACGCTCCAAGAAAGCTAAGTATTTCAAACTATCTCTCTTCATCTACTTTTGAAAGTATGCAACCATATATCCCTTCGGTGAGCAACGAACTCCTTTACCTTTGTTTTAAACATTTTTTAATATTATTTCATGTCAGATCATTTAATCTGTTGTATGAACATTCTTCTTCATAACACTTTGTTAAAACTACGGATTTTAAACATTTCTTATTTATTTTCCTGAAACGAGCTACTGACATGCTTGTAAATAAATTCCTTATATTATTTTGTTAAAATTACACGTGTGTTTCTTCGTTATTACCATCTTCCATTAATCTTCTTGGGGCAGGTAAATCAACTGTTAATTTCAAAACCCCTAAGCTCCACTCCACTATAGGTGGCTGTAGTTCGAACATTTTATTTCCTTTCGAGTCTGACTTGACAGTTGTAGAATTAGATTTCTACATTCTCTGTTTTAAACCTGTTAAAACAGGATCACAGCTAAATATTCTCAGTTTGTGATGAACCCATTAAAATCGGCTACAGATTTCAGTACGAAACAATGCTTTCTGATTGGTCCATAAATAATAATGTCATGTTTCTGCCTACGTCTGCACGGTTGACCTCGATTTGACCTGTTCAGAGTTCAACGCGCCCAAAATTGGCAAACATTCTTTCGAGCCTCCCACGTGAACAAGAAAATTTATAAATATGCAACTTCGACATGACTTAGTCAGTGAGTCCTTAAAATAATCAACTCGTCACACGAATCTATGAAACCCAACTTTCCCGCTAAAAGTTAATTTTTATTAACATCAACTCGGCTTGTGGAATTCAATTTCTTTTCCAACATCAACTCATCTAGTGACCAATTTAACCTAGACGAGATTCAGAAATCAACTCACTCAATATCTTAACAACATAAAGGAAATCCTAACTATATCAGTCGAAGCGAGACAACTCTACAGTAAGTCAAGCAATCTATTGCATTTAATTTCACCATCAACATAAACTGCTTGATTTCTTAGCAGATGTATAGCATAACACCTTTTATATTACCCTTGATCACACAATCAAGAACTTTAAAATATTTTAAACAACTTTATTATATCGTGTGTACTTGTGATATAAAAATACTATTTGTTAAAACAAATATCCGCCTGTTCGACTATTTCTCTTGTTGTTGTTGTCTTTGTTTCATTTGATTTAGTAAAAATAGTAGAGGGTCAGTTTAATTTGCATTTGTCACTGATACAGATTGGCTAACCCACTACACAGTGAAAGCTTTTTTTCTCAGAAGCTCAGACACTTCTGACACCATGTTTTATAATAAATCGGATGGGTCTAGAACGGCTACAGTGTTGACAACACCTGAGACTCGTTTAAATTATTTTATAATCTTAGCACTCTAAAAAAGGAAACAACATTAACAACAATATAAGGGACACAACTCAATTATATAACGCAGTCTATGGTAGCCAATCAACATCTCTCTTTCATGTCGATCTTGGATTATGTTAAGTGTATAGGCATCTATGTGACACTTAGTGTGTTTGTTTTTTGGTGGTGTTAGCCCTCTTCAAACAAAATATATATTTTTAAATACTTAATTTCTCAAATAAGCACACACCCAAGGGGGACACTGGTGTGTTGCTTGATGATTATTTTTTTTTGTTAACGGCTAAAAAGTGAAGACATTCAAATTTTCTTGTACCGTTAAATATATTTCACAAACCTGAGGCCAAGTAAAAAGAAATATAAAACTATCATCTATATTATTTAGCTTAGTTTGACATAGGATCACAAAATGGAGCTAATGAAGTTGAACTCACTACACGGTCGCAATGATCTATGAATTGCACTTTAACTTTAGTTTTGAGACTGTTCACCTAAAATAGTCCCTATTGAATGCGGATGAAAACAAGTGAATAGAAATAAAATGAAAAGAAGATAAAATTAAAAAAAGAGATGAATGGAAAGTCTCTTTATAATTTACACACAAATAAAAAAACAATTTTCTTTGAATAAACAGAACCAATATCAAGATAATGATATTACAATAAATTACTCCAAATTATAGAGTATTTTAACTGTTTTCCCCTGAACATTGAAGAATATTAGAGAAACACAATTTTCTACTTTACCAGAGTAGTAGGGGGGAACACACTTTTCCTTATCCTGCTTTGAATAATAAAATCAAGAGTAATTTTTTTTTCATTTTTCGAGCTAAAGAAAATCAATATTCAAAAAAATAAAATTAATTTTAAAATCTCAATAAAATCTTGACTTATTCTATTTCTGTATGTTTGGTACGAACAACAGTGGAAGTACATGTCGGACTAGAACATTGTTTGAAGAAACATAACAAATAAATATGAGTGGATATATCAGAGTAGCTCAACAGGCAAAGATGTGTGATCCATTGTTGTGTCTGTACAGTCTTATCTTCCGGCGCTGAACAGTTCGCCCAGCTGATTTCCAGGTCGTTTCCGGTTGGCAGTCATGTGGTCTGGCTGCTTAAGTTTCCGGCAACTGACCACAGACTTTACACCGTTATAGAAAGCATCTCTTAAAATAAGCCTCAATAAAAATGAGAATGAAAGTGTGAATCGATAGGAGAAGCAGAAATAAAAGAAAACTACAAGAAGATAAAACTGAATTAGACAGTCAAAACAAAACAGAAAGAAAGAAAGAAGAAAAGTGCAAAGATCCTGTGCTTTTTTTATTTTAAAATTTGCATGGTTCACTTTATTCATATTGGGCAAAAGTAATATTTAAATGCGGCTTAATTTTTGTTCACAGTTTTTTCTCTTCCTTTTTAAGTTAAGAACAACCTTTCTATATGAGCCACTGAAACAGACTTTTCAGTGTCTGATCTGCAATTATGTTTGATAATCGGATATTGTTCAAGAGAAGACACATGCTTGAAAACCTTATGTCGCAGATAATTTTAAAGTAGAACGGATTGTGATAAGTCACCACGATTAAATCTCCATCGGAAGTTTTCACTCCGGCGTCTGAAAATACTAAAAATAAATAATAAGCAACTAGGGAAACACGACTTTTTCAGTAAAAAGAATTTATTAATACACGGGAAAGACAAACAAGAGTTTGTACAATGCAAACCGCTTCGTATTTATAGAAATACAAAAATAAATAGTATTGGAATTTAGAATAATCAAAAGAAAAAAAAGATTAATCAAGTATAGAATATGAGCAATGCAAGGCTAAAGAAAGATAGCGGGTCACGTGTTTGTATGCGTTGTGAGATGAACACGTGTATCTTTTCAAATAAGGCCCACAACAAATATGGCAGACTTGGAATGAGTCTGTAGATGACCGTGTGTGTTTGCGTGTTGTTGTATTAGAAAAACGTGTGTAACTCCTGGAAGAATATTAAAAGGCCCACCTACAAGAAAATTGCCGGATTCGAATTAAGTTCAACTAAAAATAAAGATGACAAGCAAAACCGATATATAAACAAATATATGTATTAAAAAAACAATTTTACAATGGACATATTATATTTGTGTGTGTGTGTGTGTGTGTGAACATTTGTGTCTGTTCTTTGGTGAATGTTCGTACGTACGTGTATGTGTGTATAATGTTCATGGCGTCTCCCACAAATGGGAAGAGGCGGATCTTCTAAGAGAGCTTACATTGTAGTCGCTGAAATGAAGAAATGAAAAAGGGAACGAGGTGAGAAGTCTCCCAGTATTTATACTATAGCGAGAGTGACCCCTACTGACAATTTGGGAATTAAAGAGGACCTAACTCCGACAAGTCGACCCCAAAAATGTAAAAGAAAACAATAAGAACCGATTTAGGTACCTTCAAAAATTCGTATACCATATGTATTTTTCATAAAAGAAAAATCCTTTTCGAAGCTTTCCTTCAGCTTCAATTGAAAGCTAATGGATTACATTTTCTAACTCCAGAAAAAAATACTCTGGAGAATTTCAAATAGAAATTTGAATGATTTATAGTCGATTCTTCCGAAAAACCAATCGAAACGGTCATTTTTAACTTTTTAGAGAAATTTAGACAAAACTTATTTTTACCTTTTTGAAAATCTCGCTAAAATAAGGTATACATTTCTGAAACGTTAATTTCGTAAAATTAGCAAATTCAAAGTTAGATTAATCTGTTCTGAAACAAATATCACTTACTTACAGCTTACAATTTTCTAGACAAACATTTCTTGACCTCGATGTATTGTTATTTTTACGTCTCCCATCGATAATTCGATGAATGTGTTGAGAGGTTTAGTAGGGTGTACTAAAATTGACATAACTGTGTTTTTACTTTTTTGTTTCTCATAATAATTTAAAATACTATAAAAATCTGTTACATTATTGAGGTACCTCTATAATGGTATTTCTTTATTTAATAGCTAAGATAATGATAAATAATTTTATTAATTTTAATATTACATGAAGTTATTACATATTTAATTTAATAACTGAGATAATAATTAATAAAATTATCATTATATTAATAATTAAAATATCTCGCTCAGTTATTAATTGTTTAAATTAATAAATGAGATAATTTTATTATCTCAATTTAATTTTTAATATAATAATACCTGAGAGTGAGATAAGCCGAAGCCATTTATATGTCAAGAGGCTTTCCCTAAGGAGGTGAGAAGCCTAGAAACACGTGACCTTTTAACTATAATGTCACTTATTTAAAAAATTATAACATTTTGACGCACAAAAAAATATCTTCAATTATGGTAAAATGTTTTGGTAGCATGATTTGAATTAAGCTTTTAATTTTCGCGTAGTAAACTTAATGACTTACCGCGTTCTTTGTTTGGAAGAATTTAAGAACATTTTTTTAAATGAAAGAAATATGTAAAACCTAAAAGAAAAATAAATGCAAACAATTCTTGTAAACATTCTTTATTCGTCGATTTTTTTTTCTTCAGATAATAATGTCCTTAATGTATATTATTTATAAAAACAAATAAAAGTCTATCTAAATCGATAATTAGATAGTTTTATTGCAGTTTTTATTTTACGATTTGGAGCAAATTTTTTAAAAAGTTGGCAGTAGTTGTGAAAAAAAATTGATGATTTATCTCCAAGGAGTCCTGCTTAAAAGTAATATAAAACACTTTGCGAACTGTTAATTAATTGGGGGGGGGTTAACAGATGTAAAAACATATTTTTACCAAGATTTTCTCAAAATAAAAATTTCAAAAGTAAATTTATTCATTTTTTAATAAGACCTGAAAGTTTCATTAAAATCAGACAATTATTTGATTTTTGCAACAATTTTCAAATTAATGGGTTTCCCCACCGGATACTGCTACACTAGAATGGCCATTATCACAAGTAGTACAAACTTTACAAAAAACAAAAAAAAAAACAAAAACAAAAAAAAAAAAAAACAAAAACAAAAAAAAACACGAGATTTTTCACCCAGATTTAAAATGTGTTACGAAGAAGGAAAAAAATAAAAAAAAATACTTTGTTCTTTTCTGTTAATATTAACATAAACATTTTGACGATAAAACTTTGTTTTTATTAAGTTTGGGGTCTTTTATCATTATGCTATACGGATTTTAAGCTAATTATTGGAGGTACCTATATATATATATATGTATGTATGTATGTATGTATGTATGTGTACAAACAAATATATGTGTATTAACAAAGAAACAGTAACAAATTACAAAAACAATAATGTGTATGTGTAACAAATAAATGTGTAAAGTTTGTGTTTATAAATGCATGAGTGAATGTGCGTGTGTTCATGGCGTCACCCCAAAGGGAAAGATGCAAATCTCCACGAGAGATTACATTTTTGAAGTGTCCGCTGAAAAACGTGATTTGGAAGAGGACGAGGCAGGGTTTCGTCAAGTATATATAGTGTTGGGAGAGCGTCACCTAAGAACAATTTCAAAATTTAGGAGGAGATAACTCCAACAAAAGGATCAGTAACTACTCTAAGGGCCACACGAAAGTGCCTATATAGGCGCAAATTGAAAGACCCACCCTCTTTGTTTGTTTCACCACGTTTTGTCAGCCAGCACAAAGCAAACGGCATATTTGACTACAAGCCAGTCAGAGACATCACGTTACAAAAGAACGGAACCGACAACTTTAAGAGAAATTACTATTACTTAAAGAAGCTAGCTGCCGTCTGAAAGGGAACTCTTCTTCAACAAGAACTGTTGACAAGATAATAGGACATCGTTCCTCCTAAGCTAAGTCCGCAGATGCATATTTTCTGCAAACACTTTTTTCTTTATTTCTCTTTTTCTATTTGGATATTAAATATATTTCAATAGTAAAAGTTGTGTTTCTTTCTCTTTCAAAGCTGTCGCCCTGTTCGTTTGAGCACACGTAGCATAGTACTAACTTTTCATAAACTTGGATTTGCATTCAGGTGTACTATCGTGAATAAAATTACCACAACGAAACCATCATATTTACGAAAAGCGACAAAAAGGAAGATAAACAAGCTCACTGTAATCTACTTTGTAGATAAAATAAACCTATTTATTTCACAAAATTATTAGTGGGCGAATTTCTTTCGATTAGTAAAAAATACATTACAAATGTCAGGAAATACGGAAGCTTACATATACACTCAGATTGACACAGTACAGTCCGTTAGTTATTCAACACACATCCCCAACACAAAACTGACCAATGTCAGGAGACATCATAAAAATTAGCAATAAACCAGAAAGCTCTAAAAGAAATGAACATAACACCCATGGCTGTTTCTTGAAGAAAAAAAAGAAAATTAGTTTCAATTGAACAAGTTAGATTTTGGTGGACACAGAAGAGAACACTTCACGTGTCCGTTCAGTTAGAATAAACTTACGGTCATACAACACTTGTTTCCTTACGATCACCGAAGTTAAGCAATGTCAAGCCTGGGTAGTACCTAAATGGCTGGCTTCTTGGGAATACCAAGATGCTGTACACTTGTTTGTGCGAGTGGTGTAATGGATAACGGCCTGGAGTTGAAAATCGGAGAGCCGAGTTCCAGTTGGCTTCGTTAGATTCACTTCTGTACAAATACGCTTCGGAAAGTTATGAATCCGCATCTTCTCCCCAGCTATGGATTAATTAGTAAGATTTGTATCACTAAATATCCTAAAGAAAATGCTTACAATCTAAAAGTATTTTCTCGCTTTAAATAACCTGAAAAGTGTTGATAAGCCATAAAAAATGAATGAATCATTCAGGTAGAATAAGTAAACAATATAATGCGTTTATTTAATATTCAAAACCCGTAAATCTAGAAGCCAGTAGCTAACCTGAAAACAAATAATAAGCTAATTAATGACCCAAAAAGTTAGTAGTAGAAAATTCAAGTGACCTCAAGAGAAAATATTTGTATAGTGATGACTTAAAATGAACTCAGTTGATTGCTGCTCGTGTAGCATCAGCTAGAGACTACTTTCCATCCTTCTGAACGTAAGTAAATTAACAAACCCATTCTTTCTAATCAACATATAATCGCGCTTTCATGCGTATACATATATGCAAAACCCTTTTAACGTCTTCCCAGCCAATTATGTTGGGAAAAAAGTTTCATTTTCAGAAGATTTTTTAAAAATTTATTTTTAATATAGTAACTAAGAGACTGAGATGTAGCGGACCCCTGGAAAGCGGGGTGGCGATATGAAAAGTGCGGCCCGAGCGCCTCCGTATCGCAAAGGTGATGAGGTCACAAGAGGCCTGCTAACATTTTTCGTATCGAAAACGTTAAATCTGACAAGGTGAAACAACACAGACGACAGAACGAGGATATATATAGGATATATACTAATTTATTATAGAAAGAAATAAAGGTGGTTGGAAAGGTAGATATGCAGACGTTCCGGTCCTGTCGACGGTTGGACGTTCCAAGTGCAGGGATTTGATGGTCGAGGTCGGTGTCGAAAACCTCCCGTAGTTATTACAACAGATAGTATACGGGGAAGGTTGGTTGGTCGTCGTAGTTGAGGTTGATGTTGGTCGTAGCAGATGATCGCTGCTAGTCGTTGCAGGTAGTCACTGCTGGTCGTTGTAGATGTGGTCGCTGCTGGTCGGGATGCCAACTTGACGTGTCGGGAAGGAAAGAGGAGCTGGCGTTGAGATGTTGTTTGGGCATATCGAAAATCCAGTGTTGGCGTTGCGTGTCTGCTGGTCGAGTCCGATGTCGAAACTTCTCGTAATAATTACAAACGTAGTGTACGGGAAAGGTTATGGACGACGTGCGGGCAGCTAGTAGGGACGGAATGCCGAGAGTTGAACATGGGCAAGGAGCCAGAAGTGAGAGGCGAAGTAAAGAGAGAAGGAAAAGTCTCCAACAATCGTCAAGTTGGCAGACAAAAAAAAAATTGGTAGCGTAACTTAATACGCAGCCCGGTGGTCGATGTTCCTGGCCGAAATTCGGCGAGAAGTCACTGCATTATGGTAAGGGAGACTAGCAACAGAATTGGTATAGCTAATATTGTAAAATCTATCTAAAAAAGGAGTCGAGATTTGCTATACGAAAACCAAGGCCTAAAAATGCTTAGAAGTATATTACGACTAGTTTCGTATTACAACTGAACTAAAAAGGTAATTAGCTAGTCTCTACCACGTAATTAGCAGAGTGTAAAGAACATGATTGAAGGGTTAATGTCGAAATGACCTGTTCTCTTCCGGTTTAGGGAGTGGCCAAAGGCGGCCGCGATAGAGATATCTTGAAGTGCAGTGGTTAATACCTCTCCCGTACGTATGAGTTGGCAAGTGGACTTGTTTCAAACTCAGAAGGGTATAAAATGAATCAAGATCGATTCATAAACACATCTATAGATGATTTTCGAACATTATGTTTTTGGACGTGTTTATTCGTTCACGTCTGAAAAAAACATATATACACATCTACGCCAGGGAAGGGACTAACTGACATAAAACCAAACTTAAAACTATTTCTAAAGAACTATTTTTTAGATGTAAATATCTGCCGGAGCCTATCGGAACTTCTACTCTTTAATGAAAACCAACGGCACCTCGACAGCCACGGCTTAAATGACATAAATTAGATTAAATTTCAGTTGGCTCCATGCATTCACTGGCAAGACAGAAAAAGAAAAAGGGAAGAAGAGCCACACAGATTCAATCAAAAGTTCGTTTACGAGCCACATCAATATTATTTAAACCTCCACCAATGCGACCCCATGAATTACCGCAGTCATTTTGCCTGTACCTTACCCATTCTAGCTGAGCACTCGACGAAGACGCCTGCTCAAGGAATTCTGGTGTCGACAAACGGAGAAAGCCAATGAGACATACGGAACATCTCGAGGCCTTCCTGTCCCAGTTCGGTGAAATACTGGCCGCATCTTGCGATACACTGAGCGGGGGTGGAGTTTCGATATTCGTTTAGATCAAAAAGCCTTCCTCTCCATCCCCAACTGTCTGGTAGTAGGGAAATTGAAATTGCCGGTCATTGTGACCGGCTGTAAACCGGTATGCTGGAAGTGTGGAAATACTGGTAACCTTTCCTCTTCCTGCCCAGAGAAGAAGGCCTCTGGAATTCAATTTCCCGTTGACCAGAATCCCCCTCTGACCGAGTCTTTACTTACCGCCTCGCCTGTAATGGGCATGCCAGCTTCTGGGACCGGTAGGGAAAATCCTCCGGTTGGTCAAAAGACCACATTCTCCAAAGAGCCTTTGCCCACTGCTAGTGCAGTTGCGGAGAAGGGGGAGGAGGAATGGCTAGTTGCTGGTAAGGCCAGAGGGAAGCGCCAGAAAGCCGCAAGGACGAAAGGCACTAACAGCCCCACTCCCTCTGGCAACATTAAGGGCGATGCCCCGGCCTCTAAACTATCTTTCAAAGACAAACAAATGAAATACGATACCGGGTTCGAAAAAACCGAAAAAATTAAGGAGCTTAAAAAAAATTAGATTCTCAATCCCAAAATCCAACTCCTTCCACGTCCTCTACCCGGTCCATCCCCTCTCCTAAGAAACGACCTTCGCTCCAGATAACTCCTTCCAAATCGCTTCCCCTCAGTAGAGATCCCAGCCCTTACATGCATAGATCATTTTACACACCTCTCAACACACCCTCTCCTTCCCCTGTTAAACATAAACCCTCCGGCACACTCTGCATACTCCCAGTCATTCCCCTGTTAAAAAAGTGGATATGCTACCTCCCGCTTCCAAACGACAGAGAATCTCCTCACAAGAGGTAAAAGAAAAAAAAAGAAGGCACAGAAGCCTATTTACAACATGGGAGAAGATGTTTGCCGTATTTCCCCTGCCCAGGCCGAGAGAGCCAGGGAATATGGAAACCGCATTAAGGACCTTAAATATTTGCTATCAATAAGGCAGTTTGCGAATCAAGACATTGAGGTGCCTCAAAATTTCTCTCTGGCCCAAAGGGTTCTGACAGTGATCCGAACTGGAACCGGAGCAAAACAGATTTGTGCAATGCTTGAGGAGGCCATCAGTTCATATAAAATGACTTTACCAATCGAGTTCACCCCTCCCTATATAGAGCACTTAAATTGACCTTCCACTGGGATATCGGCGGGATCTCCCAAGACGGTACCATCAAGACTGAGATAGGCCATGGGTCTATGGGAGAGGCGGTCGTTATCCGTGCCCCGTCCATGTTCAAACCAGTACTTCAACCCTAACCAGTCTTCACTATGGCTCTCTGGTTAGCTAGTCTAAATGTCCGGGGCCTGAGTTCCGAGTCTCGCTCGTGGCCTTCAGCGCCTCGGGGTGAATGTATGTTGTGTGCAAGAGACCCGGTTTTCTTCTCATAGCCGTGAGGATATACTAAGGGGTTCGCCCTTTATTCAGCATGTTCGAGGGGTGTCTCTTAGCTAGTGAGCAAGTCTTTGAAGGCTCCATGTTCCCTTGACTTCGCGGAACCGGCAGGCAGACTTTGCGTGCTGGAAGTTACCATAAAGGATAAGGTTCTACGTCACATTGGGGTTTATGCGCCCAATAACCATGCTGAGCGGCTTGCTTTGTTTCGGCAGATCGCGCCGTACTTGACGACATCTCGTCGGGTAGTTTTAGCGGGGGATTGGAATGCCGTCCTTGACCCCGATATAGATCGTATAGGGCAAAAACAGGGTACTAACAACCCGGACGTGAAACCATTTCGGGACTTTATCGATAAGTTTGATCTTGTCGATAATTACCAGAATGAACAGCCTCGGGAGGTAGCATGGACTTGGACAAATAGTGGCAACTCGGCTCCTGGGACGCTTGCGAGCTACCTCGACCGAGTCCTAGTTGGGAGAGTTGATGTAGGGCTCTTAGGGTGTCCAAGTTTCCATTACATAGTTTATACGATTCATAGGCTTGTCCGGGTCCGTGTAAACTTAGATAAGTCTAAGGTTAGATTGGCTGGCTACTGGAAATTTAACTGCTCATTATTTGGTGAGCAGGATTTCCGGGACCAGCTGCTACTAACGATTCAGAGGGAATTTACGGGGGCGGTTGTGGGAAACGCCTGGTAGGATAAATTAAAATAAAAAAATTAGAACGATTTTAGTCGTCGACTCAATCTAGATAGATTAGCAGCGCAAACGGCGTTAGAAGAAAAAGTTGATCGGGCCGTAAAATCCCGTGTTAGTGGGGAAATAGCCTTAGCTAAGGCAGAGTTGTCCTCCTCGCTTATCAAGAAGGATCAAGCTCTGGTAGTTAGGGCGAGGTTAAAAAGAATGTCTTCTGAGATCGCCTAAACTGCGTGCAGAGGACAATCGGAACGCGTCTAGGCGACATATAGCGTGCGTCACATTGGCGGATAAGCGGACCGTGACTACAAACGCGGGCATATGCGAGGCCTTTCAAGATTACTTTCAGGATCTTTTCACCAGGGAGCCCGGTCTGAGATCTGCTCAGTTCGATGCCTATTTAGCCGACTTTCCCTTCCTCAGGGCAGCTGAAGCGGCTAGGTGCGAGGGTCCCATAACAGAGTCGGAAATCTGGGAATCGCTGAAGCAGGTTGACCTGGATAAATCTGCGGGACTAGATGGTCTTCCCTACGAAGTTTACTTGAGGCAGTCTCCCGTTTTTGTTCCTTTGCTGGAACTAATTTTCAACCACTGGATGAAGCAGGGGTCTATACCTCAACGCTTCACCAGGGGTGTGATCATGTTGCTGCGTAAGGACAAGAACGGTGGGGATGGGTTAGGGAATTTTCGCCCTTTAACCATGTTAAACACTGAGTTAAAGATTTTGGCGAAGATCTTAGCCAACCGTTTGCAGCTTGTCCTGTCTAGCCTGATTGGCCCTGAACAGACTTGTGCTGTGAAGGGCAGGGCTATTCAGGATAACCTTCATATGGTACGCTTGATCTTAGAACAAGTCGACAGTGAAGCCACGCTGATCAATTTAGATCAGTCCAAGGCCTTCGATAGGGTTGACCATCGTTTTCTGGAGGCTGTCCTTTCGGCGGCCGGTTTCGGAACCGACTTTTGCTCCTGGATCCGACTTCTGTATGCGACCCCCGGTGCGCTGGTAGAGGTGAATAGGGTAAGATCGAAGCCTTTCGTATTGTTTCGATCCATTCAAGGTTGTCCTCTCTCGCCTTTGCTTTACGTCCTTGCGTTGGAACCATTCCTTAGCAAATTAAAGGCAAATCCGGCCCTGCGCGGAATTTCCCTGTCTGGGGCTAGCACCTCAGCCAGGTATTCTGCCTATGCTGTCGACGTTTCGGTTCTTGTGTCGAGCAGAGTCTTTTCGGGACCTTGTCAAAAAAAACTCAAAATTCACGTGGAACCAGACCCTCAAGAAAGCATTTCAGGAATCAAAGCGGGTCATTGTTAAACTAGTAAAGCGGGACGTCTCAACATTTGACATCAACAGAGTTACCTGCTTAGCCCCTGACTGGAGTAAAGACGGCATGGGATTTTTACTTCTTCAGAAGCACTGCACATGCGCAATTGAACGAGCCCCAGTCTGTTGCCCTGAAGGCTGGCACCTTGTGTTTACTGGAAGCAGATTCTGTACTGATACTGAGCAATGATATGCACCCATAGAAGGCGAAGCAGTAGCTATCAGCTAGGCACTTGAAAAGTGCCGCATGTTCATACTAGGTTGCCCAAACGTTATAGTCGTGACCGACCATGAGCCACTCAAAGGACTTTTTGGTGATCGATATCTCAGCAAAATTCACAACACTCGCCTATTCCGACTCAAAGAAAAGAGCTTGAGATATCGTTTCACCATGCAAAACTGCCCTGGAAAATGGCACAGGGCCTCTGATGCTATTTCCCGCAATCCAGTCACTACAGTACAAAGCCTACTTGATACATTCTCCATAGAACCCTCCCCTATAGACATTGATGAATCAGATGAGACTTGTGCAACAATGAGATTGACAGCCCTCACAATAATATCTCAATTAGATGATAACCCTGCCATAACTTCCCCTGACTACATTTGTTTTGCAGGTCAAAAAGACACACAATATACCCTATTACGGAAAACCATAGACAATGGTTTTCCAAACAGTCGTCAAGCAATGCTGCCTACAATCCGGGAATACTGGGAAGTTCGTTACCGCCTCAGCAATGACAATGGCTTAATACTACTTGACAGGAGGGTAGTAATACCAACCTCCCAGCGCAAAAACATTAAAGTGCCTACATTCGGCTCATCAAGTAGTAGTTGGTATAAAAGCGCGTGAAAATGACTCTATTTACTGGCCTGGAATGAATGACTCAATTTGCAATTGCAGGTATAATTGCATTATATGTTCAAGGAATGCCCCAAGTCTACCACATGAACCAATCCAAATGACACCTACACCTGAATGGCCATTTCAACAGATTGTAATGGATTTGTTCTATGTTAAATCCTTCACATATCTTGCTTGTGCAGACAGGCTCACTGGATGGCTTATTCTGTACCGCATCAAGCCAGGGCAAGCAGTTGCTTCCAGGTTGATATCCATCTGCAGAGAAATATTCCAAACATATGGTGCACCTGAGGAACTTAGTACAGACGGTGGAATGCCATTCTCAGCTTATTCATTCCGACAATTCCTAAAAACCTGGGCTGTTAAAAAATGAATTTCATCAGTGGCCTATTCCCAGTCTAACGGACATGCAGAATTAGCAGTCACGACTGCAAAAAGACTCATAAAAAACTGCACAAGACACCATGGTTCCTTGGACATGGCAGCACAAGCAATCCTGCAATATAGAAACACCCCTATCCAAGGCTTATCACCAGCGCAACTCCTGCTTCATAAACGTCTTCGGGATTTTATCCCATCGCACCCACAGTTATATAAACCCCACCCTGAATGGATAGCCGCAGCGCAAAAACGTGAAAAGAAATTATCCAAACACAATGCAGACCTCACCGAGAGTTACAACCGTACTGCACATGCCCTATCCCCACTTTATAAGGGTGACACAGTCTCCATTAAAAACCCAAATAGCCGTCGATGGAACATAGCTAGGCGAATAGTAGAGACACTTCCCAACCGTCAATATAGAATTAAAGTTGCAGGATCAGACAGAATAACCCTGCGGAACCGTAGCACCCATAATCAAGACCCCCATACCAAGCGCCATGCCTGTGTCACCTGAGCTGACAATTACAGATATGTGTAGACCACATCAATCTGCCAAAGAATCGGGAAATGGTGACATTACATTGCAAAATGACCTAGCGTCTCAAGGCCCTACTCAATCACAGCCATCAAGAACCAGGATTCCCAGGACGCTATCCCGACTACTCCAGTACAATAAGCCAGGCAATAGGGAACTAATTCCTTCCCAACGGCCAATATGCTTCCGCAATGGGGAGAGGAGGGAGATGTAGAAGTCAAGTGACTTACCTGCCAACATGGCTGCCTTCTTTTGTTTCCTTGTAAAGCAAGCCAGCTAATTTTACCTCATTTTATAGGGGAGTGCCTAATACACTAGTTAGGTTGGTCCATTTTGCTAGAATGGACCTGCCCAATACATTTGCACGAGTCGTCTTTATTCACCCATATATTTCTCCATGAAATGAGTCAAGTCAGTTTTAGCTTTGGCTGCACTTGCCTACTTGTGTGTTAGACCACTGGCAAGCTAACCAATATTCTACAACTATCTTCTAAATTATTTAGCTTAGTAAAATTTACAACCAGTAAAATTTTTTCACAAAATATATTGCTGGTATTTTTACTATAAAAATCTATTTTTCTACTTTCATAGTGTTCTGGCCCCAGTTTTTTGCGGGGTTAGCTATTTTCCCATAGCTGGGCCAGAGTAGACCTGGGAACAACAGCAATTAAGAGGTGGTTCCACGCTCTTCAAAACCTCCCGATCAGAGTCCTTGTAGCTTGTTGTCATACCCAGGACGTTGAATTTCGGAAGAGCTTTTCAAAAAGTTTCAGTTGGAGCAAGATCTCGGAGAAACATCGCTGTCTCTTTGCCAATCTAAAGTCTAACATAAAAAGTATTAGTGTCAATGACGTCTGCTTTTCAAATATAGGGTTATATTGGATTACCTTTGACATAGTATCTTAGAACAAATCCACGCTTGGAAAACTGTCTTGGAACAAAGCACACACTCGTAGTTCGTTATGCTAAATTAAATGCAATAATTGGATCATTGAGAGTGCTATTAGTAGCAGTTGAAAGTAAGATGCGAAGAAGGTGTCAGGCATCCAGAAGATATGCACTTATTGAATTATAAACGAGCATTGTCTTTCAGCTCAACATATTATTCACACTTTATTATATCGTACATTCATATCTGTTAATACAGTTCGCACTTTTTATTGCCATAAGGGTTAATATGAGGTTGTCCGGCTAGTAGAAATTTCATGTGTGTGTGTGTTTACCTCTAATAATATGAACCTCGTTATTTTACCTGAACATAGTAGGGTGTTTGGGAAGTAATTACATTTTACCAGAAAGAATATACAAACAAATGTAAGTTATATTAATTTTTATCTTTATTTTGTTAATTAGATATCCTATTATAATTGTGCTTGTTCCCCACTTCGTTGGTTCGCACGCCATTACGCCCTGCCTCTTAAATAATGGACTATTCCACGTATTAATTGCGCGGAAATAGTGGAATAGGCATTATTTGATTTCATTGAAAAGATGAAATTAAAGAAGTGAAGATAGGAGTAGAGAGAGAGGGGGGAGAATAAAATTAAGCTGATGAGAACAGATACTACTCAGCTATGGCGACCATGATAAAAACAGCAATTTTCAGATGCACCGTACCAAACGACGGTAAGTCAATCGCCAAAAATACAGTTACCATATATAAATTAAAATTGTTTGCTAAATTATTTTAAAATTATTATTAAGAGAAATATTCGGAAGATGTGGATCTGGATGGAAAGGCGAAAAGATAGCCGCGTTAACATCTCCTGCCAATGACTCATAAATAATGAACTATTCCGTTTTTAATGCTTAGAAAAACAAGAAATTTGTATAAAAAGAAAGAAAGATAGAAGTGTTTAAAGTCTGTTTCTATGAAATGAAAAAGTCTCAAAACTTTTCAATTATACATACTTTTTAAAATAATGACTAGCATTTCTATTTATGGTTTTTAGTGTAATATTTTGTTAAAATCGTTATGCTCAAATATTTAACAATGCGATCCAAGAATTTGCCATGGGCATATTCAATCATTAACTGAAAAATTAAGATTCATCAGAAAATCCAAATAGTAAAACTGCAGCTCAACAGACAGAAAACTTTCGATTACACAGAAAAATAAATTTGATGTTTTTGTTGAGTGAAGACGGATATAAACACCAAGACAGTCAAAAATGGTTTCCGAGTGGGGGATTCGAGAATCCTTCTGATTAATAAATTAATCCCTTGAAAATAAATATTTAACATTTTTCTATCAGTAGGTCAATTTCACCCTAAGAATTAAAAAAATATGCTTGCTTAAACACTCTTCAAAAGAGTATTTAAGCAAAGCTCCAATTTCTGACCTTTCTTGACTGATGCCAGAACTCAACTCAACCTCACTAGTTGTCATGGATAACATGAGCCAATAAATAAAATGTCTGCGAAAAATTCTTGCCACCATAGTTACTGAGATTCACCCCAACCATTTCACAAAAGTTTAATTTGATTAAACGAAGATTCATCTATCATAAAAGTTCATGATGTGGAATTAGGAAATACTAAACACTCCAAATGCCTCAGTGTATGGATCAATTATAACAAATTTAGTATAGAAGATAAGGAAATTGAACATTTGGTAGGTTGTAGTAGGAGTAGTTTCACTCAGCACTATAAATTACTACAAAACAGTAACCTAAAAACTCTAGTTGTATTCTTAAATAGCTTCGTCGGATCGAGCCTTTCATATGGATGTCATGCATGACGCAAAACTCGCTCAGAAATATCTAAATTCTCAGCTATATACAACTGCGTTCTAATATCAATAGTCAAAAATGGCTTTGTGTGAGTGAAGCCTGTGTAAAAGATCAATTGTTCTTCGAACATTGTAGGCCTTATGTGGGTCATTTAATGCCGAAATTTAATTTGTAATTTCTTCAACAAAAAATTATTGCTGGTAATTTTCTTTTTACAAAAAATGTATTGGTGGTATATTTACTATAATATTTTTTATACTTTCATAGTATTTTGACCCTAACAGGTACTACTGTTAAATAATATTTAGTTTGGCTTGTTTTGTTTTGTTTAAACGGCATATCAACCACAATGGGTTATTTAATGCCTACAAAATATACTTTTTCTTTTTTTTTTTTTTTTTTCAAAAATGTATAGGTGGCAATTTTTTCAGAAATGTACAGCTGGTAATATTTTTTTCAAAAACGTATAGATTGGTTTGTTTTGTTTTGTGGCATATTAACCTCAATGGGTTATTTAATGCTGACAAGATTTTTTATTTCTCATAATATTTTCTTTTTTCAAATATTTATTGCTGATACTAATTTTTTTACAAAGTATTTTTGGTATTAAAATCTATTTTTACACTTTCATAGTGTTTTGAGTCAGGTTGTGGGGTCAACTATTTGCCTATAGTTGGGACCCTAACAGGAGCTATCACCCCGGGTCAGGGTGGAGCTGGGAACACCAGCAAATAAGAGGTGGTTTCTCCCTCCACAAAAACTCCTGATCAGAGGCCTTGCTGTTGAACGTAGTTTATCGTCTTATCCAGGACGCGGATGCAGTTTATCGTCATACCCAGGAATGGTTAAATAATAGTTTAACAGACTATTATTTTTAGAGGGAATGACATTTCTACGCGGACTTTCTTTAAGTGAAAGACAAAATAAGGAAGCTGATTTTGTTTGACTGAACGAGTGTGAGAACAATAGATAGAGAAAGGGTTTTCAGAGAGATATTTCTTAACTGTCGAACAATGTAGATATGTTTCTTTTAGTTTTAGATGCCCCACCCCACGCCCAGTGGAGTAAGAAATGATCTGACTGGATATTTAGAAATGTACACGTCGACATGGTCAATAAAACTAGATAAGCAAAATTATCTTTATCTCTGGACTCCAAAACGTTTCGCCACCAATCCGGGAGAAGACAAGGGAAATACAACACTACCACCCTGGGTCAGGGGGACCTGCGAACAACAATTAAGAGGTGGTTTCATGCTCTTCAAATTCTCTCAATCAGAGGTCTCACTGCTGGATGCAGTTGATCGTCATACCCAGGACGGTTGAAGAGAAAATAATGACATAATCAAGACGTTGACATTCTACATGACATCAAATAAATGGTTGTGTAATAATCAGTTGTGGTGAAAGGAAATATTTTTGACTTTGAGGCCAACAATAATATTTCTTCCGAGGTTAAATACTTAAAAAATGTAATAATGCATAAAAAATAAAACTGTATTTATGTCTCATTCAGGCCTCATTGCATCGATCATTTTAAAATATGTCCTTGAATTGATAGGAATCTTTTTTTTTTAGCAAATTTAACTCATGTGTTTCGTTACTTTCACATGCCGCAAAGGCGAGCAAGCTTGTCTTGCTAGGTCAATAACAACTGAGTAGTGAGTTCAATGCATACTGGGCTATCCTTAATTTCGGCCTTGTACCACATCTAAGCTACGCTTATTAAATCACTATACCTAAAGTATTTATCTATTAACATTCAGAAAACATCTCAGGGATAATCACAAAAAAGATCATTTGATATTAGTGAAATACACCGCAAAAAATATGAAAAGATTCACCAATATTTTGAAACCGTCCACCAATTCTCAGAGTACGGGTTTCATTGTGTGCGACGAAGTGACCGTTACTGAGCTGGCTTGTCAACTGACCTCATTATTAAACAAGTGATGATAAAATCCATAAAGGGCAGATGTGAGTTAACTAGGGTCGAGGGTTTACAGAATCAATGAGATTGATGTGGGTGCATATCATGCACACCCACACCTAAATGCATGATGCCATGACAACACAGAACGGTCTTGCCCATAGAACCAGCGAGCAGCACACACAGCTGACCAGCGCACGTCAGATGAGAGATTTTGTTGATATGACCAGTTTCTTCATTTAGATCTCTCGAAACAACCCCTTTGACCCAAACCAACCAGAACTCCAATCAGTATCATCTGTTTTGACAGCATCCGATGGTGCGGGAACCAATTGTGATATTGTTGAGGAGATTGGTCACTCTCTCCAGAAAAAAACTTGACAATGTGAACATTTTAGAGAGCTCACTGAAAAGAAGTTCTCAAGTGCATATGCTTGCTGAGGTGAAAAAATGTGTAATGATTGATGGTTAAAATGTTTATGTTCATCCTAATGCTCTGTTTGTAAGGCTGGATGTTCTGTTGGAACATCCAACTTCAATTTTCAAGAATTCCAAAATGAGAAAGACAAAGAAATCCGTGATGAAATATCATACAACCACTGACGTACCTAAATCTCAGCCAACAACAGACACAATGTTTGTTTTATATGAAGGTGCTCTCCTCCACCGAGTGAAGTGGTTGCCTAGGGTGACATACAGTGACGTGGTTGCACGGTACCTGAGCTATGTGAAGGCCAGGTATGGCACTTTAAGCATCATTTTTTATGATTATGCAGGCCTGTCCATAAAAGACCCTGAACATCAGCGAAAAGCAGCTCTGTCTTTTGCTAACCTACTAACTAAACATAGATTGCAAGTTGCTGTTCCTCAGCTCTTCCTCTCAAATGAGAAGAACAAAGATCAGTTTATCAAGATGTTATGTCGATACTCGGGAGAAGACGACCATCAGGTGTTCTAAAGAGAGGGAGACGCAAACACAGACGTTGTTTCTGAAATGTTCAGACTAGCTACTGAGGGAGATTTAGCGACTCTGATAGCTGATAACACAGACATCTTTGTTCTTTTACTTTTCCTCCGACATGGCTGATATCTATTAGGTTAGTGCAAAAATAATATCGTTTTTTGACGTATTTTTTAACGTCAAAAAACGATATTATTTTTGCACCAACCTAATATATGCATTCCAAGGGAAAGAAGTCTCAGGGAAAGATGAAGAACCTACTCAACATCAGTGAAATCACAGAGAAGAAAAACTCCTACATTCTGCAAAACTTGCCTGTCATCCACGCAGGGGTTGCATGTGACTCAGCGTTAGCTGTACTTGGGCGTGGGAAATGTGAGATAATCAGCCTTATTCATAAATGAAAGGAGAACTAGGCTTGATGTGCTACTTTAACTGATGCAACTGCCTCTCCTGTCCAAGTTGCATGGGTTTGGTCGCAGAATTTTGTCAAGGTGTATGGAGGAAAACTAGACGATACATTGGACTCCTCCAGGTACATCAAGTATATGGAGTATACCACAACATCAACTCAGAAGGTATAGACCGAAAGACTTCTTCCAACTAAACAGCATTGTTCCACAGTCTCCATGTCCAACTTCAAGATATGATCTGGAAGACTTTAGCTCATCGCCAACTTAATGCTGGCAGATGGGGGTAGGAAATGAGAAATGGTACTTTAGTCCCAGTTCTTACCGATCTAGATCCTGCACCTGAGGAACTACTACAGTTCGTGCATTATATATTTTTTGTCCAAAAGTCATTGCAGCACAAACATCTGCTCTTGCCGGAAACATGGTCTCACATGCATTACAACAAACAGTGATTATAGGGGCCCCGATTGCAACAACGTTAGTCTACTCCACAAGAAGAGGACGAATGGAAAGATGATGCTAATTTATGATTAATGTTTATTTCAGACCGTTTACATTGTCTGATTTGCTATTTTTGTTGGTGGAGTTGGGAACATTTCAATACTCGTTTGTGGTATCTTATAACCTTTTTTGATAAAGTGCTATTTCCTGGGCCTAGTATTTTGCGATCGTGTTTGAATTAAAGATTTCAAATTCTATAATTTTCTCTTTTTTATACCAAGGATCACATTTTTGGTAGACATCAAAAAGATGTAAAAAGGTATACACACTTTTTAAATAAGCACCTCCATTGTTGGGCTGAACTATCAGATTGCTTAGCAAAACAAGATTTTCAGGCCTCAATGTCATGAGTTATTTCTATGTATTAGTTTTCCTCATTCTCTAATCATACCTTGCTTGCAGCATACAAGACTGTCAACTCTTCTTTGAATAGGTCCTATATTTTACTAACCAAACTGCCAAAAAGGAAAAGATCAAATTAAGATAAAATTATGCTGCCAATTTCTCTCTGTTTAGTCAGTTACATGCCATGCGAGATACACGCTTAGGCGATCATGTATCTTTCGACACATGACTGACGAGGCAGATTTTTTACCACAGTATGTTACCATTTCTTTCTGCGGTACACCAGTTGCCATCAAAGGCTATAGAACCCAGTCTGTCCAGATATTTACCCATAGCTGGGGGGAGACAAAGAAGAGGATTCATACTTTTCCCATGAGTTGTAGTACGTAAGTGAATGTAATGGATTTCAAGGGAATTCAAAATTGGCTCACCGGTTCCTCAATCCAAGCCACTATCCATTACTCCATGCCTCCTTTCTCTATTAGCAACCCCTATAACCAGTTAAAATTCCATTTCTCAGCATTAGTGATCCTGAGATATAAAATTTCTTTACTGCAAAATATACAGATAACATGTGACCATCTTGAAAGCTCCACACAGCGAGTGCAATGTTTGAGAGCAAACATATGGATTGATCAGAAGTCCTCTAAAATAGATGTCTTTCAATCACCTCTCTTTTTCTATCTCTCCCTGTAGACTGTTGTATTTGTCAAATTCAATTTGGCAGACCATTTATTGGTCTGTAAATTGTGGGTGGCTGGTCAGTATTTCTTTCACTAAGAAGAGCCATAGAGAGCTTGTTGTTCTTTGCTTTGTGTTATTTTGTTAAGCTATCTACTATTTCATTGCAATATGCATGACTACTGATATATGGCAGCTGATAATGGTGAAATACGTCTATGTTTTACTTCAAGTTCATTATTTCTGATCTGATTTGCAAATTATTCCCCATAACTAAATTTCCCATGGGCACTTTGACGTTGCATAATGGTTAGCAAGCTTGTCTCTCTAGGTTAATTACAACTGAATAGAAAGTTCGATCATCACTGGGTGTCCCATAATTTCGGCACTTAGAAAAGCAGCATAAATAAATTTCCCCAGATGATCCAAAATGAGGACTTTTCAATTTTTAAACAAGGAGACCATAATCTTTCTGAAAATACCATATTTAGCTTGGTATCATTTTTTTCCCTGGTGAACATTGATATCGACCAGACTAATATCATTACAGACTATTACAAAGAAAAAAATGCTGTACTATTTGGTCCTCCTATAAGTTAGTAAAAACTGGACAATCTCCTCCCAGATGAAGAGGACTGAGTGACTGATTTGTTTTTTAAAGGTTAACCCTTTTACAGTTTATTTAAAACCCGAAAATACTTTTAGATTTTTAGATATTTTTTAGGATATGATAATGATTTTACTGATACAAGTTCTACTAATTAACCCATAGCAGGGTGGAGAAGAGGTGGATACATACCTTTCCCAAGGATATTCGTGCACAAATGAATATAAAAAACCCAAATGGAATTGGAACTCATCTGTCCAATTAAAAATTCTGAGCTATTATCCATTACAGCCCCTGGACAGTCAACCTTACAGCATCTGGTATTCCCAAATGATCACTCACTAGGTACTGACCAGGTCTAACATTACTTAACTTTGGTGACTGTATAAGAACTAATTTTTTAATGAGACATGGCCATAAACACTGATGAAAAAGAGAGTTGAGGCAACAGAAACATGGTTCTGCAGAAGGCTATTTAGAATATCATGGACTGAACTTTTGATTAATGAGGAAGTTTTAAAGAAAATGAAAACAAAAGGAGAAAGAGAATTAGGATTAGAAAGAGAGAGAGAGATGTGAAATTTCTAGGACACATAGTGAGGAAAGAAGGTTTGGTGAATTTGATACTCACAGGAGGTATTGAAAGGTAGGGGACAGAAGAAAGCAGTGAGTGGCCTTTCTAACAAGCTTGTGTGAATCAATGGCAGAACAAGTATTGGGAGGGATTGTGAAAAGAAAATCTTACTAAGAGGTATAATGGATAGTTGTAGAGAGCCAAGATCCCTCACGTCCTGAAGGAACATGGTGCAGAAAAGAAGAAAACTGAACTGCAAATGGTAGATCAAAAATGGTAGATGAATTGATCAAGCCATGAAGCACAAACAACTAGGCAAACCACAATGGACAAATACATTAAATTTTGATCAACAACAGTGGCATGTTCCCTGAGATTGCACTTTATTTTTGAAGAATTCTCATCATTATTTACACAAAGAACAAACTCACCTAACTATTATCAGGCAAAGGTCAGGTATGTCATTGATGCAGCAGAAAATGCACACATATTTACTAAAGTTATAAAGTGTCTAATAATAAATTCAAAGCAATGAAAGAAGAAATTGTGGCACTACTTCAAGCAGGCATCAATATTGTATGTTACCTTCATCATAACCTTTTTATATTGTATCCCAATTTGTATCTAGAAAATGGCAACAGGTTGCATCTAGAAACTTAAACAGAATTACCAAAACAAACAGATAGCCAGTACCAAATTTTAATAGACTCGCCTCAAAATTAGCAAAACCTATTTTTTATAACTAAATTATTGCCAGTTTCTCAAAAAAAAAAAGGGCGGAGGGATATAGAAAAGGCATCTAGAATAACATCTTATGATTTATTTGAATATGACTTTTGGTCTGCTTAATAAAGGTACAATATTTTGAAGATTTTTGTCCAAGATATGTATTCGTATTCGTGGATGATGTCTTGGTGTTCTCAGAAACAGAATAAAAAAGTTAGATGAGTACCAGAAATACTGCAAGGAAATAACATTAAAATTTCCCTTGATAGGTGTATGTTCTTAAAAAAACAATTTCAGTTTCTGAGATACAATGTTATTCCACAAGTCTTGCATCAGAAAATAAACACACACTATCACAGTGATTTAATCAATGCTAATTCCACTACTTCCGGATATTCTTTTCCTATACACTAAAATATAAAGAGTACTTAATTATATATATATATATATATATATATATATATATGCAAAGATGTACCTCTATAAAACTCTGTCTGCAAAGTACTTGTGGAAAATACAATCATAACAGACATATCCACATGTTAAAAACGGTTAAAAAATAATGAAAGTATCAATAATGAAAAAGCCATCACTCAATAATATCAACTATGAACAGGACTAGATGCTAATCATGTTTGAAAAGAAAAGGAAACAAAACACATTCCATGACTAGAGATACATATATATAACAATCTACATATTCAGTTATGAATAAATAAAAAAACACAACCTTGATAATGCGAATAGGATGTCAAAAAGTGCTTGGTTATACTGAAAATTTTGGCAATTTTTATACACATTATATCCAGAAAACAAAATACTTAAACGAATGCAAGTGAAATTGAATAAAAATCTTCAGTCAGTTATGTGCCATACATAATACATGCTTAGACAATCATGAATCTTTTGATACATGATTAATGAGGCAGATTTTTTACCCACAGTAGGTTGCCCTTTCTTTCTACAGTGTACCAGTTGTCTATAGAACCCAGTCTGTTCTACTGTTTACCCATAGCTGGGAGGAGAAGAGGATTCATACCTTTCTGAAGGGTATTAGCATGTAAGCGAATGTAATGGATTCAAGTGAAATTTGAATTTGACTCTCTGATTCCTCAATCTGAACCATGATCCATTAATACACTATGCCTCTCATACCTTATTAGTTGTTTTTAATAAAACTTTTATAAAACAGGAATTTTTTTTTAAGCGTTTCACCCCAAGCAAGGCGGGAAGCCACTAGGATGCAAGGGTTACAGAAGATTGGGAGCAAGATCAGATAGTAGTAATAGAGGAAAGGATGAAGAGAAGGATAGTGGATAGATCAAGGCAACTGAAGATGTCAATTGACATTACATTTGAATAGTTGGAGATTATAGCTCTCAGGGAAACTGGAATAGGAAAGGGAGTTTCACAGGCGAGAGGTGCGAGATATGAAGCTATTGGAGTAGAAGAGACAGCTACATTTAATAGTTTCAACAGTGAAAGGGTGAGAGCCTGATGCCAGCCTTGTAGGGTGCTTGAATTCATGAAGTCTGGGAACCAGCAAATGCAGCTCCTTGCTGACCAAACACACACACACACACACATATATATATATATATATATATATATATATATATATATATATATATATATATACACATACATGAAGAGAGAGTGAGGGATAGATATAAAGAATAATAATGCAAAGTTATTGCTGTTCATTTCTGCTGAGAAAAGGAATTTCCAATTATGAAAAAGATCTTTCTCAAACTGGCTGTACTTCTTTATCCTGCAACAAATTCTATTCACTGCAGACTAATATCAAGCAGCACTTGTTATGCCATCAGGTTAGAAATGAATCAGATTTAGGATTATAAACTAGTCCATATTGGCTATTTGACCATGAAATATCAGACATATATTTAAGAACATTTCATTTAAACCTCATATTGAAGGTATCCACATATTTATTGAACACAAACCACTCTCATTAGCTTTTATTAAGACAACCCAATGAAATCTTGACAAGCAGCAAAGAATAAATTACTAAGATTCTTTTCAGCCATGTAGAGGACAATCTTGTTATTTTTCAAGGCCAACCCATGGTAGAGCTCTGTGATCTAATCATTACTGATGTACAAGACACTGTTAAAAAGAAAAAAGAAACTTACATGGACAAACTAAAGGTATGTATTATTGATAATAGCATAAAGCAATATATTACAAAAGCTTCTTAATAGCATTCATTCTGCAGAAGGCTATTTTTAAAATCTATGTCACACTGAAGATCAAATGCTGCAAAACAAATCCAGCATCTTCTGATTGTACACAGATAAAGAAATCCATTAAAGAGTTATTCACTTATCAGCATAGCAAGATCAAGTTCATTCTGTTATAAACAGCAAATGAACAAACAAGGATTAAAATTTCAACAGCATGTATTGATCAATTGTTAGGATTTTTATGCATAATGCTCAATGCCAGCATAAGAAATTGTGTGAAAAGGTTACAAAATTGTTGATATGTAGTTCTTTAGTTTCTGTTGATAAAGGAAGTAATTAGGTGTTATTGGGCGGCCAGGAGATTATGGATTTGGTGGGTAAGTAGACCAAGGTCACTCTCGTGACAACTAGAGAAACCTGAAGTGTATTTGTTGATTTCAATCTTTTAGGAAATTATGGCAAAACACTTGCTTCTCCTCATTTTATAGAGATAAGTACACAAATGCATGCTGGGATTTTTTCCGAGTCAATAAAATAGGCCAGTTCTCAGTTTCATCTGACTCAGTCTTGGTACATCTTTATATTATTTTTTACCCAGCTGTTTTCATTGTTATTGCTTATTGTAAACTTTGTCACTTTTGCTTTTTTGGACAGTTCTATCCCTTATTTTGCCTTTCATTTTTTAACGATTAGTCACTCCACACGATTAGTGAAAACCACATTGGTGTCATTGGTTCAGAGTTGAAATCAAATCCGGTGAGGTATGGATGGGTCAGTGGTCTTTTTATATCTGTGGTGTAACAGGTGCTGGCTCCCAGGCTCATTCTTTTGTTTATTTTAGCAGCAATATTTGTGACTGGCTATGCTATTTTAGATTTTTGCAGGAATTTGTTTTGTGGACTGGATGTGATACTCCGAGACCCAATGCAGAAGATGATTTTTTTTTTATTTTGCATTTTACTTTCTTAGCACTCACATCTGGCTGATATGTCTAGTGAAATGTATTTGTGAATCAGAAAGAGATCTTGATAAAAAAAAGTAGCTTAACAATTATCTACGCTATTTGAAAGTATTTATATAGCCACTCTAATTTCATTACCACCAACCAATTATCTGCAAAATATATACAATGACAGAGCCATCTGATGAAATGAAGCAACACCAATGCAAGACACTTGAGCACTAACAGTGGCTATGTCTTTTCTCAATGCATGAATCCCCCTTCTTATAGTTTGCCTTTATGCTCTCAAAGTCAAAGGGGCTCATTTTAAGCTGACAGCACCTAGTATTTGCAAGAGTCCACCCATCTTGACACTGACCAGGCTCAACATTGCTTAACTTCTGTGATTGTATGGAAACAAGTGCATCAACTTCATGCAACCCTAAGCCCCAACAGAATATGTCTTTGACCATACTGAAACTTATAACATTTTCAAGATGTCACCAAGATAATGCTGAGCGAGAGAAGACAAATTATTGAAAGTGGCATTGTCCTGGAGGATGTATCTGTTGAAAAAGAAATTTCTGATGAGGAGACATCTGGTCTTCACAATTCAAAGATACAGTTTCTTCCCAAAACACCAACATAAAAAAAACAGGTGATGTTTTCTGAAAGAATGATTACTACTGTTAATACAATGCATAATTAAAACATCATATAAAGCCACAATTCTGAGCAGGAATATATTAGGTACCAGCTGAAATCAAGTAGACCTTCAACATACAAAAAAAAACAAAAAAAAAACCCTGCTACCTTCTGCTTTTAAAAATTTGCAAAAACAATTAGGAAATTATTCAATTTCATTGAAACTTACAGATTTTTTTTGGGGGGGGAGAAACTTTATATTGAAACTTTTTTAACTTTTGCAAAAAAATTTTCTCGATTAGTTTTTTGCTCCCCAACTTTAATTAAATCACAGCTAATCATTATTAGTCAATTTTGAACTTTTCAAATTTTCACATTTTTATAAAGATAAATCTCTGAAAATGGTATATCATTGAATATAAATATTTCATATCAATGAGGAACACCTTGCAAATATGGTCTGAAATCTTATGAAAAGAATTCTTTAAAACTCAAAAATTATTTTTTGTCTAGAGTTGCTGACACACAATTTTAATAAAATATACTGTATATTTTTTGTTTAAATAGGAATAAAATCAGACGTATATCTTTTGTATTTATACAGAATGATTTTAAAATTCTTACAGATTATGGATGTTCTTGAAGAATCTAAAAATGAAAAATTTAATGCCATTTTCACACGTGATCATGTTTTTAAAAGAATCTTATATTTAAACTTTGATTTTTTTATGCATAAAACTAAAAATGGATATTAAAAATAAAATTCTAAATTGTGTCCCAATGCATTATGCTTAATTTGCTTATCTGCATTTTCAGAATTTCCTCTTCTTATTTAAACAATTTTTGGTCATAGTTTAATTTTTTTCAAATACTTTAGTTACAAAGTCATAATTTGAAGAAAATTTTGAAATGTACTAGATAGAAAAAAAATAAAAACACTGGTTTCATTAGAATGAAAAACTAAGATATACTTGTAAGCATTTGTAAAATTTATGCATAATGCAATAAATGTTTTATTTTATATTTTTGATCATTCATATTAAATGTGATTTATAGAGTAATTTTTTTAAAGTAGGGGTAGGGTCATAAGAGAACCACTGTTTGCCTTTTGAACACATTGATAAGTGAGGTCATACTCTGCTGGGGAAAAAGGATTTTAAATTATATTTTGATTGAAATGGAAGTAACATTTTTACTGATCTAGTAAGGAATCATTAAATTTGACATTTTTCTTGGAAACAAATTAATGGATTTTGGATTATTAAGAAAATTTTAAAGGTTTTTAATTTTGTTGTTGTTGCCATTGATCAAATTAGCTAACTGAACCCAAGAGAAATGTTTATGGTTTTACTTTGTTGTTTTAAAAATGTATAAAATTCTTAATATGTAAAATTATATTAGGTTGGTGCAAAAATAATGACGTAACAATGTTGTTTTTTGATGTTAAAAATACATCAAAAAACGACATTATTACGTCATTATTTTTGCACCAACCTAATATTTCTTTTTTACAGAATAATTTATTTCAAATAAAACCAAAATTTAATTTAAAGGAAAACATGTAGAAATTAAATGCTATATATATATATATTTTTTCAACCAATAAAATCCCATTAGAAGGTTTGTTTGATAAAAAATCATTACAAAGGCAAATAATTGCAAACATAGTTGTAGACTTACCACTTGTTATTTTTGGACCATTTAGAAAATAATAATAATAACTTCCATTACCACTTTCGCAAATTCATGAAAAAGATTTCTTTGAGTCAGTGTAAAATTATTTTCTAACTAATGAAAACCTTGTATTCAAAAAGTTCACGCCTTTATATGAAATTAGATTTTGTATCCCCTTACAGATATAAAAAATAGAAGCCTATGGCTTATTGGGGCTCAAAACATTTTCAGAGGTCGGTTTGATCTACACATGTGTACATGTCGACAAAAAACACACAATGAAAAGGACTGATAGTCAGCAGCCACTGACTAAGGCCTTTCCACACACACAATAGATGTAATTAATCAGCAACCGACTACTTAGCCTTTGTCTACGAACACATTAATCTGTCATAAAGTAAGCCTGTCCACAAATTTTGTACAGCATTAGGAATAATTAATTACTTCATAAAACAAAATTTACTACAAGAAAAATTAAACATTTTATTGTCATTGTATACACCTGAAATGAATATATAAATGTCATTTCAACTGACATTCTGTTTCTAATTTTCCTCCAGAAGATAACACTTTATGTGTTACCTTTAAAAGATGTGTTGTTGTCATTAAATATTTGTAATCCCAACATTCAGATAGCAAATTTAACTCCCTGGCACACAGATATGTATACATGTTTGTGCTGGGGCATCTGTGGGCTGCAGCTCGACTCTCCAAATAAGTTATCTGAAAGCTTATTCTTCAAAATAATTTACCTGGAAGTCAAAGCCAGGATTGTTTTTGTTGTTTTTTTTTAAGTAGTAGATAGACACTTCTAGAGACACTTCTAAGTAGTACTAATTTTAAAGTAGTACTACTAAGTAGTACTATTTTTAAGTAGTAGACAGACACTTGTTTCCTGCTTAGGAAGGAATTCCCATTTCTTTTCCTTTTCTCAGGCCTTAATAGTGGTGTTGTTATGAATTTTTTTCTGACATACATGGATGGTGCAACATCTCTTCATACTGTGGGTATTGGGTTGGCAGTTTTCTGGCTGCTCTTACCAGCTTGGAGTTGCGGA
Organism: Acanthosepion lycidas; assembly: GCA_963932145.1. Lineage (NCBI taxonomy): Eukaryota > Metazoa > Mollusca > Cephalopoda > Sepiida > Sepiidae > Acanthosepion > Acanthosepion lycidas. The sequence goes on along the minus strand of OZ010576.1, from coordinate 100,966,283 downwards.
CTCAAACTCTTGTGCAGTGACTTGAGAGGCTGCTCTGATGAACAGCTGTATAATATTTGGGTTCTTGCAGTGCCATGTTCTTGGGTGTTCTAGTAAGCACTTCTGGTGGGCAACCCCAAGGCCACACTATGTTGCAGTCTGTGCCAATTCCCTTACTACACATATTACATGAGATGATCAACTGCTACTACTACCCTAGGCCTTTCTTTACCAAAATAACACATCATGATGATGAACACCCAAAGATATATCAGCTCAACAAAAAAAATTTAAATTGCTTAACCTCTCAACATTTGTGGATTTCATATCAATTTCTTCAGTATGGAATCATTCCTCTTCAAAAGGTCTCCAGACATCAAAGATCTCTGTGAAACTAATCTTAACTCATCAATCCCCTCCTCTGATTTTTTGATTCCTGGTTTACCTTCCTCTTCTTAGAAAGGACTCTAATGTCTACAAGCATGTCCTGGGAGATTATATCCATGAACATCTCTTGCTGGTAGGGAACTCTCTCTTGAATCTCCAGATTATTCTTACATGTTTCTCCATCTGTCTCTATGTCAGCTATCTCTTCTTTCTCTACCATTCTCCTTCCTCTCAAGACTGTTGCAAGCTAGATATAGACAAGGCCATCTCCCTACACCCATTTGCAAATGTATTTGTGTTCGGTGACTTTAATGCCCAACATACCAGGTGGCTGAAACACTCTATCGCTGACCATGCCGACATCTAAACCTTTAACTTCTCAATCACTCAATTTCTCACACAAGTGGCTAACCTCTCCATACATTCCCCCATGCTTCTATTCTTGATCTCTTTTTTAACCTCTATCCCTTGGCAACTCTGATCATGTCGTAGTGTCTGTAAACATCTCCTTCTGCTTCCCCCAGCCAAGAACCTCTTACTAACAGAAAATCTTTCTGTTATCAAAAGGCAGATTGGGACTCATTCCATGATTTTCTTTGTGACATCCCCTGAATTAAAGTTTTGAATCATCCTGTTCAAAAATGTGCATTTGAGGTCTGCTCCTGGGTGAAAGCCAGCATCAATGCTTTCATTCCTGCATGGAATTACCAAGTTAAACTGCATTCATCTCTTGGTTCTCACCTGCATTCTCAGCTGCGATAACCTACAGGAATCACTTCTTCCAGCTGCAGCAGATGTTTGTTTGTTTCTGCTCATAATGAATGCAAATATGATCTCAGTGAAGCAAAGTTACTGTTTCCTGATAGAATGAATAATATACAGCATCTCACAAGTTTGGTTCTAGAGATTATTTTTGGCTCTCTAAGAGTTTGCTGAACAACAGCAAATCCTCAATCCATCCTCTATTCAATCAGTTTGAAGTCCTGACATCTACAGCAGATAAAGTTGAATGCTTTGCTTAGAAATTTTCTTTGAACTCAACATTTCCCTCCTAGAACTGAGGCTCTATTGAGTGATATCCACATAACTCCATCACTGGTATCAGATATAATTTCTAAATTAGACTCCCATAAGGCAAATGGCGGTGATTATATCCCAGCCATTGTCCTAAAGAAATGTGCTTCCAAGCTGGCTCCATTTCTCTCAAAATTTTATAAATATTGCCTTGCTGCTTCCTGTTTTTCAGCTTGCTGGAAGTCCTTTTTTTAAGAACTCTGGAAAACCTTCTTTCCCTATTAGTCTCTTAACACTTTTTGGCAAGATATTTGAGGCTTTAATAAAATGCTGAAGTGGTTAATGATCTTACCTCTCACAACCTACTCACTGACAAACAATATCAATTCCATTTTGCCCAGTTTACAACTGGCGTGCTTTTGGCCATCACAAAATATGTTTATCAAGCCCTTGATAATTATGGCGTAGCTTGAGCTGAAGCTCTTGATATCTTTTGACAGGTTTTGATTTGCTGGTCTTCTGCATAAGCTTCAAGGCTATGGTATTACTAGATGTTTGTTTGATTTAATCAAATCATTCCTTTTAAATCCTGAAATGAAGGTCATTCTGAATAGGCTCCCTTCCAGATCCTTTCACATGAATGCGGGTGTCCCCCAAGTCTCTATCCTGGGTCCCCTACTGTTTCTGATCTTAATCAATCTCTTTCCTGATGTCATCAGTTACCAAGTAGGCATTTATGCAAATGACACTACCATTTACTCCTGTCTCAATAGCAAATCCGTCAGACCTGACAAAGTTAACTTGGCTGCTGCTCTTGAAAAGGACCTTCAATCAGTGGTTTACTTGGGCAGGAAAAAGCTTGTAAATTTTAATGCCTCCAAAACTAAATTGGTCCCATTTAACCACCATGGAGAAACTTTCATACCCACCATCAGCATGGTTGATGCTCGACTACTGGAGAGCAACACCCTGTGCCTTCTTGGCCTCATGTTTTCAACTGACTTGAAGTAGAACAATTACATTGAATGAATAGCTGCATCTATTTCAAGGAAAATTGGTTCATGGTGAGAGACCATCATGCACATTTACAAATTTACCATTTGGCTGTGCATTGAATACAGTTGCAATATCTGGTCTGGTGCAACAGTTATTCATTTCTGTCTTTTCTACAAATATTTTTATAGTAACTGCTCTGATGAGCTTTTTTCCCCTGATGTATTGACTACATGAATTTAAGAATGCTACTAGATTGGCATCTAGGTCCCACCCTTTTACTGTTGAAATAGATGTGACTGCCACTTCTACTTCAACAGTTTCTTCTTTTGCATTTCCCAACAATGGAACTCTTTTTTGTTTACTTGGTTCCCTAAAAACTACAATCTTTCAAAACTTTAAATACAATATGAATCACCATCTTTTGTTGTCTTGAACCCCGTTCATCTTTTGTCTTTTCCTCAGTCCCCCATGTACGCAGTCTTTTCTCTCGTTGGATAAACAAGTAAAATCTAGATGATTCATAATCAAGAGTGCTAACAATTAGAAAAGGTGCAAGGGTGTCACTCTGAAGGACCCCTGCTTTGATGTTGATTGTTTATGCAACCTTGTGGGTGATGCATTATTTTTAAATCTACAACCCCTTTTCCACATTTGAAATGTCACAAAACTCTTGCCGATCTATGGCTATTTCCATGCTATGTTTCTGACAAGCTACATTCCTTAATCCAATCGTCCTTGACCACTACAACTGGGACCCACCATGTTAAATACACAAGGATGAATCATCCTCATTCCCTTTGTATTCTATTAGTAAGAAGTAAGTTCCATTCAAACATCTTCTTTTCATGTACTTCTGCTTTGTGGAATGGATTTGTTAGAATGTTATTTCAATCACTACAATCTTGACCTCTTCAAGTCTAGGGTTAATCGTTATATTTCCTGTATAAGCCTATGAACTTCATTTCTTGCCTTTTTTTATACTCATGCAACACTACACAGTAACCCTCTATCTTGAGTGGCTCTTGGGCCTTATATTAAGTAAATATTAGTATAAAAAACAAAAGTCCAAATAATTTCAAAAGCAAATCAAATGACATTACTGAAAGAACATAAATACTTTTATTTTAGAGTAATACAAGTTTTATAATCCTCAAAAGAAACATTCATGGAAATAATATTTCAATCCATATTTGTATCTTCTTTATGTTTGTAGTTGTAATACCCTAAAGTCTAATAAAAAGCCAACTTATAATGCAAAAAAACCAAAACACGCTTGTAATGAACAAATATTTAATATAAAAATCAATAAATACATTTCGATGTTATTTATATCCTCTTCAAAATATTAAAATTGATTACAGTTTCTGTATATTCAATAAATATAAGTTATACCCAAGAGTAAAACGACAAATTCAAACATAATCTATAAGAATTTTTCACATTACTTGTTTCTTTATATATACATAACATTATAATAGTATTTGTTGTGTGTAAAAGAATTAAACCTTTAGTTGTTTTTTTTTTCAATTAAACAATTGTCTTTCTACAGTCTATTCAGTTTCTGCTTTCCAAATAGGAAGCTGAAGTGAACTTTTGAAATACATTTTGTGGGGGATTACCCCTATCTGGGCTGTCAAAAGGATCATTATGGGATACTGACCAGGACTATAAAAGGAACAATCTTTTATTGTTCCAGAATCTGGTAGATGGAAGACTTGTTCAGCCTCTCCTTCAATGGGGTTTAGTCACCTGGACACCTGGTGTCTCTCCTCCACATATAAACACATTACTGCTATAAATGTTTTTTTTTCTAATTCTATTCATTTGCATATATATGCATTAGAACCTTTTCTCTCTTTTGTGATTCATGTTATTCCTTATATAAAAATATCTCAATACATTGACATTTATTCTGAAAATATTGAATTAATTTTCTCTGATGACTCTCATCTACAACCTCATTCCATCTCAAACCTGTAGACCTGCATAAAAGGTTATGAGTTCAAAACAAGAAGTGAATTTTTCAATTTTAAACACTGATATCCAATAAAAATAACATTTGAAGATATATATATATATATATATATATATATATATATATATATATATATATATATATATATTTAAATTGTGTGCATTTAGGCACCATTTTTTCATTAATGCATGTTTCATTAAATAACATAGACAAGTTTTGGCTATTTATTTTAAGTAAATTCCTTTCATATTGTTGAATAAGCTTTTTTGCATATCACTGAAACACGAAAGAAATTTATTTAATTTATTGTAATGTACTTGTAATCTCTGATGATGGCTTATGTAAGCTGAAAGCTTAGACAGGATTAACAATAAAAACATGTATCGAGTGATTTTCTTTCGTGTTTCAGTGATAATGCTAAAAAGCTTATTTGACAATATGAAAGGAATTTACTTAAAATAAATAGACAAAACCTGTCTATATTATTTAAAGAAACATGCATTAATATATATATATATATATATATATATATATGATGAAACTTCAAACTGTGAATCAATTTTATACAAACTTATGGCAAACTATATGGTCGAAGGAATGTTTATGTTGTTAATTATTGCACTTGGCACACATCATCACTTGGTGACCAACTTCTGGATTTACACCTCTTTTAATCCAATACCTATTGCCTCTGTTAGAATAGGCAATATGTAGTTGGGACTGAAGTTAGAACCAAATTGGTACCATTTATTATAACTGTATGTGTTGGTTTTATCAGTATATTAAAATACTGTATTACCTTTGGTTGCATAATGAAGAAACCGGTACAGTGAATTGCCACACATCTACAACAATATTCCTAAATATGTGTTAATGTTATAAAAAGTATTTATTTTATATATCTATTATTCACATTTGGTACATAGTTGCATCTGGAGTTAGGCTTCTTTTTATCATATATCCATTGCTCTTGTTGGAGAATGTATTATGTTGTTGGGGCTGCAATTAGTAACAAATTGGTATTGCTTGTTGAAACTATGTGTAGGTATTGGTTATATTAGTATACCAACCAAAATGGAATGTTCTTGCAAGATTGCAAACAGGTTGTAATTTTGATGGTGTGACATTACTGTAATGTTGGAATTAACAATTTCCCTGGCCCTAAACTGATTGCTCATCTCAAAAGTTGTAAAGTACTATTGTGAAAAGTTTCAAGCTGGACATTTATAATATGAAATCTTTTTTCATAGTTTGTTTTTTTTAATTAAGAATCACTAACACTAGATGAGAAATGTAGGTTCTCATATCTTCTTGTTAATTCAATGTGACAAGGTGACTTTACGAGCACATTATGGGGGAGTTAAAAAACATCTTTCCAAATTCGGTGTAATGTTTTAGAAATTTTATTTTGTTAGCTGGATGTTTCATTCAGTCAGTTGTGTAACATGTGTAATACAGGTGTAGGCAATCATGTATCTTTTGATACATAACGGACGAGGCAGATTTTTTCCCACAGTAGATTGCCATTTCTTTCTGTTGTAGACCAGTCGCCATCCAAGGCTATAGAACCTGATCTGTCCTGCTATTTACCAATAGCTGGGGGGAGAAGAAGAAGATTCATACCTTTTCCAAGAGTATTATCATGTAAGTGAAAGTAATGGATTTGACTGGAATTTGAACATGGCTCTCCAGATTCCTCAGTTTGACCTGCAACATCAGCAGCAGGTGTTGGTGGCAGATCAGGAGTGTTTGAATCTTTACAGCAATAAGAGACAATTTTTGCCTTTTTATAAATAGTCATCTGGCAAAATTGCATATGACAAAGTATGTATGAAGTAATGTTTTATTAATGAATTGCTCCATGTGGAAAAATTGTACTCATCAACATTCATCAATGCTTGGTGAATGATTAAGTTAATCAAACAGTTGATGTGATCAGATTTAGATGAGGATCAATGCATTTCAGCACTGACAACAGTCATGGATGTGACAATCTATGTTCTGGGTAGACCTGCACAGACTCTCAGCCCTTGGAATAATGAGTACCTTGAAAATGCATGGCTAATGGCTGTAAGTATGCAAAAAAAGCTGTTTTGTAGCTGAAAACTTGCTCTCTTCAAAATCTTTATTGTGTTCCCTGTATTTTTAAAAGTTTCAGTGGAAATCTATAGGATGCATCATTTTGTAGTCTCTCTCTCTCTCTCTTGCTATATATATATATATATATATATATATATATATATATATATATATGTAATTTTTTTAGTTTTCCTCTTGTTTTTAAGTCATTTTGTTCCTTTACATACACTCTATCTGAAAATAATTTATATATATATATATATATATATATATATATATTTCTTATTACTATAAACTTTATGGGTACACATATTCGAGTTCCCATCCCTACTTTTTTATTTTCTTAATTTACCAGCCTAGATTGAGAAGTCCTACAAGGGGGTGCTGAAAAGATACCATCCGGTTAGGCCTAGAACTTTTAAACAGATGCATGTGTCTATATGAACTACATTACTCTTTTTGTCAATAATAAGCTCATTAATTTCTGTCCACTGACAATCTCTTTATTCAAAATTTTCCTTCTACACCTTACTGAGTGAAAATTGAATTTATAGAATTCTTTGATAGGATAAAGTATAAGTATATGACAGTATAATTAATCTAATCATACACTTATAAAAACTTTCATTAGCCAAATTCTACTATTTTTACCCAATAGGTATGTCTGGGAAGTTAACATTTTTCCTAAAGTAGAAGGTAGATAAATATAAATTGATCATGCTTTGGAATTTGTAACATATTAGAAATATTTGTAGTATAGTAAATTTGACTTCTGTATTGGCTCCTGTAGCCATAATTTTATTTTTCTGACTTAAAATGATTCTTGTATTATGTCCACTGCATTCAAAGCAATAAAACATATGCAGATTGTAAACTGACATCTTTTCAACAATATGTATTGAAATCAGTGTGCGTTATTTGATACTGAAATATTTTGAACACAATTACATGCCTTCAACTACAGATAAAATGTATTGTTGGTCATTCTTTACAAAATGTATTGCTGGTCATTTTACTATAAATAGGTACTGTTAGAAGTTACATAAACATGTATTGCTGGTATTTTTACTATAAAAATCTATTATTATACTTTCATGGTGTTTTTGTTTTTTTTGGTGAGGAGCTATTTTCCCATAGCTGGTAGCAAGCAGGTGCTACTACTCAATATGTATTGAGATAGAGAGACCATTTCTTGACAATATATATTAACAGGGAAGGATATCTTTTCAACTAAATTTATTGAAATAGATGAATGTTTCTTGACGGAGTTAGATATTGTCTCAGTAATATGCATTGAGATAGAGACATCAGGACGATATGCATTGAGATACAGACATCAGGAAGATATGCATTGAGATACAGACATCAGGAAGATATGCATTGAGATACAGACATCAGGACAATATGCATTGATATAAATTCTACAATAAGCTAATTAGTGCTATTTTAAAATTTTGAAAAAAATATAAAATTTCAGAAGCCTTTGGAAAAATCTATTGAACAGGAATTGTCTATTTTTATGTTCTCTATAAAAAGCAAAGTGTAGTCCACTGTATATAAAGAGTTTGGCATGAAATGATTAATAAAAAGAAAAAGGGATCTCTCATCCACCAAAAAAGTGAATTGAATTGCATTTGTTGCTTCTAGCCGCACACTAGTAAAAACATAACAATGTTACTGAATTTATGTGTGTTAATTAATGGTGTTTTCACAAAGGCATGTTGTAACCAACTAATAGTTGTATAAGTATGAATAGATAGAACTCTGTACATCAGGAAACGATTTGTTTTGTTAGAATAAAAAATCAGCCAAATGATATGCATTTTATTTAAATTATTTTTCTATTTTGGCTTTTAAAGTTAATAAGAAACAATCCTGAAGATAATTTGACAAAGAGAAACAGCTGTCCAGATAATGTGTTTTGTCTCGTCTTCAGGTGAAGATCAAAGACAATCCCATGAATAAGGTAAGTGAACTGGAGTTTTGAGGAAGAGGTAAAAAATATCTTTTATCAAATGCTATGGCGAGAAAGGTGTTTTTTTTTTATTTGTTTTGTTCCATAACCAAGCCATTAACATCTCCTGGATTTGAAATTACCCCAATCTGAATATATCTGTTTTAGTTTGTATATAAACGAGAACAAAAAAAAAAAATAGAGATCTACTCAAGGTGCTGCAATTTAAAATTCCGCAAATATTAATCTCTTCAATATATGGCAGCAAGGGGAATATCTGGTCATCACATTTGATAAAGATATTTATTACTACTATCAAAAAATTGTAATGCAATTACCCTGTGTACCTGTTTGTCTCTCATTTCAATCTCAAGAGGCAAAACTTTGAACAGCTTTTCCATTTTGTCATGTTAACTCCACTTTTATTTAGGTACTATTCAACATCATTATATATGCAAGAAACAATCTTATATGAAATAAAAATTAATCACAAAAGACAGAAAATTTTTATGTCATTTGCAGGGGGTATCTAAAATTTATTCTCTATTTTCTGAATGATTTATGCTTGTTTTAACTTGATAAAAAGTTAAAAAGGTCACAGTTTATAATGATTTCCGGTCTGTAAATGTGATCACAGCTGCATAATATTTGAATCCACTATATGTCCCAGGCTGGAAATTGAAAATTCACTTTCAAAATGACAATGACAAATAAAATTACTTTATGGGTTTCTATGAGAACTTTTTTCAATTCCCCTAATCTGAAACATTTCCAGGAACAGGTAATCTCTATCTCGTAAATGATAAGGCTTCTTAAATTCTTCCCCATCAAATCATCAGTGTGGCTTCAACAAAAGGTATTAGATTGATACCTTCCATGTACCAGGATGTTAAAATTGATTATCTGTGATTGGCCAATTTTTGTAAGATTGAAAAATGCTGATTCTGTGATAACTACCAATCAGGATTTCCTCATGCTGACAGCCAACTACCTATTTCCAAGAAAGGCATGTTACTACATTTTTTAACAATCGAGAAAACATGAATTTCATTGATTATTATATAATAATCAATAATAATCTTAGTCATGTTTATCATATACATGTATGTATATATACAGGATGCGATGGATAAATTGTCATCTAAGTTATGCAAAAAATTAAAATAAAACTGACATTTCATGTTAACAGATTAATCCAAATTATACTAAAATATCTTAAAATACTAAAGAGTAAATTTATTCAATAAAATCGCCATTGGATTGAACCACAGCCTCCAGATGACATCAAAATCTTTTGTAAATCTTCTGGACAGTCTCGTTATTTAAGTTAGTGAATGCTGCTATAATTGTCTTCAGTTTATTTTTGTTGTTGAGTTTTGTTGATTGCTCACTCAACTGAGCATAATAATCAAGGGGGTTGCAAACTGGGCAGTCAGATGGCCAGATTTAAGGGATAATGTAGTTGTATAAATTGTTGTGACAGCCATGACTAAGTTCAGAGTCTTGTTGCCAGACATAGGCTCTTTCAGCAGCCACCCTCTTCACACAGGGCAGCATATCTCCTCAAGACACTTGTTGTAGGCTTACATTTTGCATCTGAGGCCCTGTCGAAAGATGCATGGAGGCATAACGTTGCCATCATTAGTGATCACACCAAACACCTTTGTAATCATCATTAGACTCATCCAACTCTTTGTAAATCCTCTGCATTGTCTTCAGATTGACACACTCTGAAATGTTCTTATTAGAGCTTCCAGTGTGAACACCAAGCAATACAGCATTCCATTTCCAAATTTCTGGCAAACTGAATAGTATCATGTTGTTCTTTTTCTCACAGAGGATGCCCAGATGACCCTACTACACTCTGAAATCAAAAAAATCGAAAACAAACAACATGCATGTGAGAAATTAAAAATATGACAAGGTGACAATTTACCCACCGTAATGTGTATACACACACACTTTTATATATATATATAGAAAGCCATATGTATACATGTGTGCGTGCATGTGGTTTGAATTTCAGATGTAACAAAAATATATATTTGTAAAAGGACAATATGAAAAAAGACAAAAAGAAATTTTTCTTAGTTGACGTCTTTCATCCTCTAATGGACTTTATCAAGTCTAATGTAAGGATTTTACTTTGCAAAAATTATATATAAACAAAAGTAAACATTTTGCTAGTTTGTCAAAATTTTTAAATTAAAGAGATGCTCATAGATATTCATCAAGTAAATTGCAAAGTCTAGATAAGTTATGGTGGACAGTAAGTGGAACAGACTCCCAAAGAGTTGTTTCCCCGATCACTACAATCTTATCCAGTTCAAGTCTGGAATTAACTATTATCTACTCTCCTGTTTGTATCAACTACCTTTTAACATAAACTTTTAGCTCAAATGGCTCCCATGACTTTTACAGGGTGAACATTACTATATAAAAAGAAATTCAGGACAATTTCCTTGCAGATGAAGATGAAACTCAGTGACAGTCATATGGCTCTCAAATGAATGCTAAGAATACCACGTGATGCTGAACACATAAGAAACAAGTGAGTTCTAAAGAAAGTGGCAACTAGAAAGACACACATACTTAATATTAGAAAGAGGGAAAATTTTTTAGAAACTCTGAGAAAAGAGGGCTTGGAGAATTTAACACTCACAGGATGTATTGAGTGACAAATTGGATGGAGAGAAAAGTGTGTAACTTAGCTAATGTGAATTTGTGAATTAATGTGTAGCAGGGCAGGGACAAGGAGTTAATTGTTACTTACAGCTTCAAAGTACAGGAAGTTGTGGAGTACCATGATCGCCAACATCTTGAAGTGTCATGGCATATAAATTATGATAATCCTGGGAATCAGCCTTTGATAATGAATATAACCAACTTAATTTTATAAATTACACCTCTATTTTTAGACTTATTTCAGTAAATCCACACACGGGTGACAAACTATTGTCATTTCCTTTGTATTCCATTAGTCATGATTGACACTTTTGTTGAACAAACTCTTATCCACTATAATCTTAGCCACTTCAAGCTCAGCATCAATTGTTATCTATCCTACATATTCTCATAAACTATAATTTGTTGGTCCATAAAACAACCCCATTTAGTAACTTTCTATCTTGAGTGGCTCCTGGGCCTTGTATTGGGCAAACAATAGCATAAAACCTATAACATGAATTCATCTTTATAGTTGTATATTTTTGGAAACGGTCATCCATTTAAGTATTGCTTAACTTCATTTTCTGCAATGTAAGAGAGAGAAGCAAATGACAACTTCATCTTGTCAAAAAGATTTACATACAACAACAACAACCTTGTAGAAAGAAACAAGTAAAGATCTTTTATTTATTGTGTGATGTAATCAGATGGACAGATCAAGTGTTTTCTTTGAGTAGAGCAAGTATTTTTCAAAGTAATATTGTCAAAGAAAATTAATCTCAAAAGTATATTTCTTGCTCTAAAGATATTTTCAGAAAATGTTTCCCGAAGGACATTTATTATTTGACAGTAAGTTTTAAAAGTTTTAAATAGTTTTACCTGAAATAAAATGTCTTAGATTTGAGACCAAAGATTCTTTGATATCAAAAGCAGTCAACCCTTTTCTTTATGAAGCAGAATCGGTTTAGGTGTCTTATACTTTAAACTTGCAGCCAAAACTGCCAAATTTTACGTTTTCAGAGTAACTCAAATATGACCTTTTTAGATTAGGTTTGTTTATCAAAACCTTGAAAATTACAAAATAGTTTCATTGATGTCAACTGCCTAATTTTCCAAGTGCCTATTATAAGAGAAACTATTTCCAACTTTTGTAATACGATTAAACTTCTTTATGTCTTACTTTTATACCAAGAGTATCCAAAAGCTAAATAACTGGGATGCACACATCTTGTAGTGTTTATCAATGCAGAAAATGGCACTGACATGTCAAGTTCAAATTTCAGCCAAGCTGTTGTGTTCACTTTCACACACATTGAGAAAAGATGACAGGAATCTATCTCTTCTTCTTCCAGCTATAAGTTAATCGTATAGCAGACTATCTTTGGATGGTAACCAGTTTAGAAGAACATCAACTCTGGATTCAAAACCATTTGAGCATAGGACAATTAAATCCATCCAACTAAAACCTATTTTCTATGGAAACTGCAGCAGTAACAACTCACATGTTTAACTGTGGCCCTATACTTTTGAGTGTAGTCTACAGGGCGAACAGCAACAATTCACCTAAAAATTAATATTTATGAAAAGAAGAGAAATGGTACTCAGCTTTGTGCTGACAAAGTTCTTTTCCTTTTGTTATTCAGTCAGTTCTTTGTTTCAGAGATTTTCATAAATGAAATTAGGAAAATGTTTCTAACTGAGAGTAGTTTAAAAGATTAAGAAAAATGAGTCATTTATTTCATATATGGCATATTTATTAGGTTGGTGCAAAAATAATGTCGATTTTTGACGTTAAAAAATACGTCAAAAACCGACATTATTATTGCACCAACCTAATATATATATTTTAGATTTCAAGATACACTATTAAAATAGATATCAACATTGTTGACTTTCCTGTACTCCAAAGCAATCATCTAAGACATAAAGTCGTTACCACTTTCAGAAGAAAAAGTGATTCTATTTGAAGAACTAATTTATAAAAGCTATCAATAAAAGATCACTTATTTATAAAGCTAACAAAAGATCAGAGTGGAAATAAATAAAAATCATCTTTAAAAAATGATTTATAAAACTGAAAATACAAATTAGTTATCACTATAATGCAATAATTACTAAACTGAGCAAAGATATGATACAGTTGAGACCATTAAACCTAAGACCCATCATGTCATGTACACAGGGGTGAACCATTCTCATTCCCTTCATATTCCATTGGTAGGAAGTATGTTCCATTTGGATAGCTTCTTCGGAAGAGCTACTACTTTATAGAATATGCTCACAAGAGGATGTTTCTCTGAGAATTACAGACTTAACCTCTTCAAGTCTTAGGTCAATGATTACATATTCTACATATCATCATAATCTGCACTTATTTTATCCTCTTATTCATCCTCATTTATTAGTCCTCTACCTTGTGTGGCTCCTTAGCCTTATTTTGAATGAACAAAGATACACATAAATCGTAAAACTACATTCACTATGTCACAATTTTGGATAATAGTTGCACAAATACAAACAAACATGGAGGGCAACCAACTTTATATATATTCAATTCATTTTCAAGGTTATGAATAGACAGACACATCTACAAAAGAGCTACAATTTTTATGTATTAGATTACATTAAACTGAGGTGCTCAAATGAACAAAAATCTGGATCATAATCATCAGACATTGTCTGCACTGGACGGGGCGAGGGAGGCTGCAACACTGTATTTTGTATGGCCAAGTTTGCTGGGCTAGACCACCAAACCTGGGCAGCAGAAGCCATGAACTGCAAGCCACAATCGGATTTGAAATGAAGACAAAAAACTATGTTTAAGAAGAGATGCAAGAACAACAAACATTCAAGAAGAAATATAAAAACAAAGACAATGAACGAATATGCCCCATCTCTAAGGAAAAATTACCTGTCCTCATTGTTCCTACTAATTTCTTGCACGAAGCAAAGTTACAAGTTATCTTTATTTTATTCAACCTTAACAACTGTTAAGAGAGGTGACCTGCCTTATACTCTTATGAGATTGGCAGTTGACAACAAAGATAATTGTCAGAAAACAATTAAATCAGTAGTCACAATCATAAAAATATTTAGGCTGACTGGACACTATAATAATATTTCAAATTATTACTCTTTATTTTTTTTTTTAAATTATCACATTGATTAAAGCTAATAATTTTATATTCTAGAGGTAGGTATCATTATATTTTTGACCGGTTGTTTCATTTTTAGATTATGATCAAAACCTCAATATCACATCCATAACATTGAGCAGTTATTACATATACAAGGACTATAGCAGATAATTTGTTGATACACTTGAGCATTTATCATTTACCATGTAAGCAGTGGAAATATCTAAATACTTTCCTTTGGAATATTACAGAAGACAAATGCTCAATTTATGCTTCTATTGATTTAGTAGTCCTCAGTATGATGATAAACTATATTTGGCAGAAGGGCTTCCGATTGGGAGACAGGAGGTTTTGAGGTGTGCAGAACCACCACTTAACTGCTGTTGTTCCCAGGTCCACCCTGACCTGGAGTGGAAGCACGAGTTTGATTTCCAGCTATGTGAAAATAGTGAATCCCAGAAAACTATGAAAGTATAAAAATACATTTTTATAGTAGAAATTCTAGCAATACATTATTATATATTACCAACATTACATATTTATAGTGTAATTACCAACAATACATTTTTAAAGCAGAATTAACAAAAATAAATTTTTTAGCCAAATGACCAACAATACATTTAATCTGTACTTGAAGCCATAAATCTATGTTTAAAATATTTAGATTCCAGCATTACAAGAGATAACAAAAATTCTCTAGAGGTGTTGATATGATACTAAACAAAATCAGATCTATTGATTTAGATATTTCTTCTGTCAAATATGAATTGTATTCTTTAATATCTCTAAACATTGCATTTCTTGAAAAATATAGTAGAATAGTATCCTGTTGACTTTTCCTATGCCCACTGCCTACCAAGGCTAGATAGTCATCTACCCTGCTATTTAAACCATAGCTTAGAAGAGAATAGATTTGTGACTATGAGAGCATCAGAGTAAAGTGAATACAGATTGTCACTTTTCATACTATTAAATCGGAGTCCACTACACCCCACTTTGACTCACCTTCTTGCAAAAAAAAAAAAAAAATTAAAAATCTATCTTCTATGTGCCTTCAGGATGTTGGCAATCATGGCTCTCCACAATTTCCTGTTCCTTGTAGCTCTTAATAAATTTTGTATAATTATTGTAAATTTTTATTATCTCTTCTAAACTCTACTGTACAATTCATTTGCTCAAACTCACTAGGTCAGTTATACACTGTTTTCTGCTATATTTGGGGGTTATAGGGTGTCAGGGAGAGTTAGTACCTTTAGCAAGGGGTTTGCCGTGTACTTTTCAGGGGAGCTTGTCTGTCACTGGTCCTCACCTGTCATCCAGCTCTCACCTGTGTCTCCTAGAAGCTGTCACATGCAACAGCAGCAACCCCCGGGTAAGAGCTTTGGTAAGCCAGCCAAACTAGGTGAGGGTAGCTGACAGGTCTGCAACTCCCACTGAGTTATGCTTGAGCCATATCAGCCCTACTGCATGCAAAGACTGACTCCTGGCAGAACAAGTGAAAGAGATCACCTGCAATCCAATGTTTGTGAAAGTGGTAGCAGCAAGTGTTGTGAAGCACCCTAGCGCATAGATGTGACACTTAAAGAAGTCCTGGTCATCCACTTCAGCCTGGCAGTCTCCTATCATAACAGTTCCCCATGCCACTGGATCAAGACTTCCCAGGCTGAGGGAGTGGGATTGTCCCTGTGCAACAATCTTCTCACTATAAAATCCTTATGCACAGGTCCATTATGCAACTCATTATTCCTCTATATTTCAATATGCCCTGTGAGTATCAGATTTTTGAATCCATCTTTCCTCATTTCTTTCTGATGTTAAGTATAAGTGTCCTTATTGTTTCCATATTTGGTCCATGGTATTCTCAGCATCCTTCTGTAGAACATTATTTCTATTACTTCATCTGTGAGGAAATTGTCAAGTATTCACTGTCATAGAGGAGGACTGATATTATGTATCAGTTTACTGATTTTTTTTGTTGTTTCTAATGAAATTTTCCTGTTTCTTAATACTTTGCTTCACTTTTGTAAAGTATCATTCGCTATCCTAATTGACCCATTAAGAAACTGAATTCAGTATCAATATGGCTGAGGCTAAACTTCAGGAGAACAACACACAATTCTTTTCTTGGGCTCACATTTTCCACTGACATGAAGTGGAGCAACTCTTAGGTTGGTGCAAAAATAATGACGTAATAATGTCGTTTTTTGACGTATTTTTTAACATCAAAAAACGAAATTATTACGTCATTATTTTTGCACCAACCTAATATATCGAATCACCTGCTATATCTTACTGCTAGAAAAGTTGGTTCACTGCATCATACTGGGAAAACTTTTTTTGTCAGAATCCACTTTACACATTTATAAATCTAGCATTGATCTGTGCAGTAAATACTACTGCCATATCTGGTCTGGTGCTCCTAAAATATGTTTTCAGATTCTTGATAAAATTCTAAAAAAAAATGGGGTCTGTAATGCAATCCATCATGACTAGACATCTTGACTTCAGTCACATTTTTTCCTGATGCGATGTGCATTTCTTCCGTCTTTTCTACAAATATTTTCATTGTAACTGTTCTGATGGGTTTTTTTCACACTACTGCCTTGACTACATGTATTTAAGCATGCTACATCTAGGCCACACTATTTCATTGTTGAACTTGCCAGATGAAACTGCCATTTATATTCTAACAGTTACTTTTCTCAAACTTCTTACCTATGGAGATAACTGTATTTATTGCAATGTTGTTTGTTTCCTTACTTTTTAAGGTGACTTAGTTTCACCAAGGAAAATCTTTGCAATCATTGTTTTTATATTTTTCTTTATATCAATCCTTTAGTCATTCTTCAAAATAATATTTTGAAAGTTACAACAACTGATTCCTTGACCAATGATCTATGGTCTGGTTTTCTATTCATAAATTATAATAGTTTATGAAAAAAACTCTAAGAGTCAATATGTCAAGTCAGGCTTAGGCCTGCAAACTGATAACATGTAATATAGTACAATTTAACACATGGACTGGTGGTTGGCTTCTTATTCAGACATTAATACAGAGATTCAGACATCACAAGATTAACACAAGTCACCTTTGGACTCTACAATCCCGAGATGCTCAAAATGGTGGCTTTTAGCTTCCAGACATTTATTAATATGGCAAACTGCTGCTTGGGCAGCATTTCCAGTGTGATTTCTGAATATGCATCTTGAATTTCTTGTTTAAGCGCCACCAATGTAATGCCATCTGTTGAGAAAATACTGTACCATAGTAATGTATTATTGCAATTTGATAAAGCTCCAAAGGACATGTTTTTATTTTTCTGAAGTGTGTATACATTTTTTGCCTCTCTCTCTCTCTCTATATATATATATATATATATATATATATATATAAGGCTAACAAGGAGTCTCAAGCCTTGAATGGCAACCTTCCTAGAGATGGCATCTCCATAAAAACACTGTATACTTGAACTACCATGACCATATGAGTTGGATATCAGGAAGATCATCTGATTTTGTAAACCCTTGTCTCAAATCATCATGTCAAATCATTTGTCAAACAGGACCCACTTTTCTTTGTGCAAGATTAATCCACATCCTGCCTGGAACAAAAAATCATGTACAGCAACGCATGCATTTAAAGCTAAACGGGTGCAGCAAAGCACAAACAGAGGAATATTACTGTAAACTGTAACAATTAAATGATAGGAGTGTTAGACAAAAACAAGGACATTTCGCTGACCAGCAATTGATTGACACAATTGACTATATAAATTTACTTATCACAAAAAGCTTCAGAAGCTAGAACAAATATCACTTCAAATCTGGTTTCTCAAATTACATGCCATTCTACCAATCAAGTGAACATTTTTCTCCAAAGAACACTGAAATGTAATTAAAAAATATTAAGTTTAATTTACATTTCTTTTTTGACACTTTATGCTTACTTACTTACTTATGTAGATGTCTACATTCATCGACAGGCATTTATCAGATTATGCAAAATATGCTCTCTGCTGTTTACAACTAAACTCTAATGAGAAGAGAATGCAATTAACAATTCTATTAGGACATCACTACAAACTTTTATTCAACTTGCATTACTTTATTAGTTGTGAATATTGTGCTAAAACTTGTTATCGTTATTTCAACTAATGGCTTGTCCATCATTTTTACATTTACTTTAGTTTATACTGGTTGGAGTCTTTTAAAGTCTTTGCTTTATAATACACAACAAACAAAACTGTTACAAGCTTTAACATGCTGATTTATTGAGTTGTTTTTTTTACAGTTTATCAACCCTTTGTTGATATATTTTTGGATTGTAAGTAATCTTTTTTGGGAGTGAATATTGCATTAACATTTGTATTTTAGAATAACAATGATTTTTTCCAGATACACGTCTTACTACTTAATCCATAGCTGGTGGAGGTGGATGGATTCATACCATTCCCAAGGGTCAGTCAGTTATGTGCCATGTATGATACATGCTTAGGTGATCATGAATCTTTCGATACATGACTGACAAGGCAGATTTTTTCCTGCAGTAGGCTGCCATTTCTTTCTTCGTTAGACCAGTTGCCATCCAAGGCTATAGAATCCGGTATTTCCTGTGATTGACCCATAGCTGGAGGGACAAGAAGTGGATTCATACCTTTACCAAACGTATTAGCATGTAAGTGAATGTAATGTTTTTGACGAAAATTCAAATTCAGCTCTCCGATTCCTCAATCCGAGCTGCTATCCACCATCCCCAAGGGTACTTGCATATAAGTGAATGTAATGAAACTAATTGAAATTCGAACTTGGCTCTTAGATTTCTCATTCCAAGCCATTATCCATCACACCATCTGTGCATCACACATGTTTAATCACATGACACTGTCATATAAATATTTTTTTGTGGACACCAATTAATTAGATTTGAAGATTATGATTCTAATATCTGTCTTCCTTTTAAATGACTAATTAAATAATCATTTTAGTGTTATATATTATTAAGTATAATTTTACAAACTTAAATTTTTTGAATAGGAATATATTGTGCAGTGGTTATCCGCATGGAAAGTGAAAACAGCATGCCATGTTCAAGTTCTCTCTTACACTGTAACATTCACTTGTATATAAATGTCCACTGAGAAAGGCATACATCCATCTCTTCTCCACCCCAGTTAAAAAATAACAGAATAGGTTGGCTTCTATAGTGGCTGCCAATCTGAAAGAACAACCCTGAAATCAAAACTATGAATAAGGCAATGAGTAACAAGTCCATAATCTTTCTTTGGGAAAGATTTTAAAGAAAATGAAAATATTGAGAGTTATAATCATAAAATTTGAAAAAATATATCCTTCTTGTATTTTAATGCCATCATATTTAAGACATGTCCTAAGTGGTTTAAGGCTAATCTCCTGTTATGGTGACCTGTTTACATTAGAATGAACTCTTCCTCCTTCATAAATACTCACCTGCAAGACTTCCTAAGTGGGCAGTCAGGACACAGTTTAACCTGACACTTTGGACAGACACTTATATCTGATGACTAATAACACTTATTTTGTTTGTTTTTTATTTCAATAGACTTGTTCAACATACCTTCTTCTTTCCATGTCTTTCTTTCTGAGCCCCTAACAGGCCACAACATTTGCCTAAATTACTTCTTGTGTTCGTAATTATACCTGACTTCCATACAATGATTCTAAATATTTTGTGCATGGAAGACAAAGGGTTTGTTTTTTGAACCAGTCATTAATATACTTCAAAACTTTCTTCAAAATGAGAATCTAAGGAGGCATTAAAATAAGCCATCGTTGTAACATCAGGGTACTTCACTGATTTGATTGATTTCATCAGTTGAAAAAATTATAGAATAAATTATTTAATAACAGTTTATAAATTGAACCAGGGGAAATTCCATGAAGGTTGATAAATAAAATTATCCTTTATCGCAAACCTCTACTTTTCTCTCATGTTATGAATGTATCTTCTTATTCTTCTTAACTTTTCTCATTTTCACTGCCCATTTCTTTCATATATGAAAAGGAATAAGGAATTCAATAATACTTTATGTTGTGGTAGGATCCACCTAATTTGCATAGTTGAGTACCGACCATATAAATATGGTTGGTACCGGGAAGAGAGGGTAGGAATCAACAGATTCAACCAGAGACTCTGCCCGACTGCGACTCAGTCAACACATTCTCCAGGAACAGTCTTCCCAGGAATATACAAAAGACTATATGTAAATATTGTGTACACTTTCTTGTTTCAATACATTTTGTTCTAAGTACATTTTGTGTTGCATTATTATTCCATGCATTAGTCAAGTTTCAACACTTTATAAATTTGTATAAATTCCATGGATGCTGATAAATAAATTATTTTTTTATTATATAACTGTTTTATTTTTCTCATGTTTTACCTCATGCTTATTTTTTCATGTTTGCAATCCATGTTTTTATTTAAATGTCATAAAAACATCAATTAGTTTTTAATGCAAAAAAGGCATAAGGAATAAGTAAATATTTTTGGTTACATTCTTTCCTCTGTTTTTCTTTTGCTTTATCTTATCAAAAAAGATTTGTAACATTTTGCAGTTTTTACACCAATCCATTTCAAACTTTAGCTATTCGATATGACATTCTATGGTATTCTCAGAATCTTTCTGTAGAGTCATACCTCCATTTCCTCATGTCTTCTCTTCATCTGTGAGTGTCATATTCTCTCAGTACTTGCATAATTTCAAAAAACAACTGGAAGAAGAAGCTTCATCTTCCAGGACCAGTGATTGTTGTAAAACTGATTCAGGATATAAAAAGGCCTCACAAATTGACAAGGAAGACCAGCCACTGACGGAGACCGAGAGACAGACTCTCAACGACTGTCGAAC
The DNA here is from genome assembly GCA_963932145.1 of Acanthosepion lycidas. Lineage (NCBI taxonomy): Eukaryota > Metazoa > Mollusca > Cephalopoda > Sepiida > Sepiidae > Acanthosepion > Acanthosepion lycidas. The sequence goes on along the minus strand of OZ010576.1, from coordinate 100,945,208 downwards.
TCTCTGCATTAGCAGAGGGGAACCCGGACGAAGCTTTGCCGAAGGGCAGGGTTTCGTCCGGGGAGGTTGACAGGGCCTGAACCCGTCTAGGCGGGTTCAGAAAGGCCATATTTTTGGCCGAGCCTACGGGCTCGGAGATACCCACATGAAACCGGCCTTGGGCCACATTCGCTCCTCATGGGTGGATTGATAAATACCAGACCAGCCACTGACTTGATGCTGAGAATTAAAGTATAGTATCTGTTCCAACAGGCCCACAACACCAGACATCAGCTGCAGTAGTAGCAGCAGTTCCAGCAAGACAGATATTATCATTATAATCATAAACTGCAGCTCTAACTTTAGATTGGCCACCACACCAGCTAGCCAGCCATTCTCCATCAAACCTTAGGCTCCAGCCAGCCATCTTCTTCAGCAGACTTCAGCCATCTTTTCCAGTATTAGTTATATGCAATAAAATGTTCTTTTCAGGACAACAGTTTTTACCTACAACTCTGTCCTTTTTAGGACAACAATTCTCAATGGCTACAAAGAACAACATCTTTCAAAAACTACCAAAACTATCCTTCTCAGGACAATGCTCTTTTCACTATCTACATGTCTATGCAGAGATATTTTTTGTCTAGTGCAGTATAACTTTATTTTTGTCAATGTATTCTGTTTAAAAAAAAATAAACTTGGCAATATATATTTTTTTTTACTCAAGTCTTCATTTTGTTTTTTTGTTGTCTTCCCTCATTCAAAATACCACTTGCAACATGTGGAAGTTGTTCAGCATTTGTGATTATGTAGGAGGATTAATATTACATAAGAGTTGAACACTCTTTACTTTGTTTCTTAATACTTTAATTTACGAATACTTTCAGTAATTTATATTGAAACCAAAATAAAATCACTGTAAATTACTATCTGGTTCCACTATGCTAGCACCTAAACAGTTGGAAAACTTGTGTAAACCAAGCAGAATTATTAAGTCCATTTTTATCTTCATACCAAGAAAATCTGAGCCTCTCAACATAATACAATTTTGTTGGATGCTTTGTAATTCATACAAGCAATAATAATCATTTTCTTTTCTTTCTCTTATTTGTCTAAACAATTGTGCTAATCTGCAATCAACAGAAGGAAAAAAGAGAGAGAGAAATTGAGAACTGGCAAATTACTAAACAAATATGCTTATCGTGAATATATTAATAGTGTAAGTCAAGTGATACTCATTAGGTTTACGGTGCATTGATGCTTATGTCAAGTACTCTCCTAAAGCAGTATCATTGGTTGTAATTGACAGTTAGTCAATAATCACTGTATCATCATCACTTGAGTTGCTGAGCTGAGCATCAAGCTTTATCACTGCAATTAGTTTCATCTGATCATTTGCCAAGCAAAGAGAAATCCAGTATGATGCTATCTTGCTTTTGCCATGTTTTTCTGAACAGCAAGGATGCCAGCTTATTGGTGAGTTACTGACAGACCTACTAAGATCTATTTATCAAATATTTATTGACCATGGATCATCTATCATGAAAATACTTTGTCAAGAAAAATGCTATGGAGTCTAAAATAGAATTCAGTGTGTGTATAAATGACACAAATTTCAGGAATAGATTTTTTCTGTTTATTGACACAGCAACAATCATTTCTAAAATTAGTTTCTTGCTTGAAAGACAAATTACTTTTGTGTTGAAACTATTGGCATTTGGTACACTGAAGTTAGTGGAAGTTTTGTTGTATAAAACAACTGCAATATCTATGATTACAAGTGAAGACCAATGTCTGCTATTTTTTAGAACAAATATCCTAATATCTAACATATTTGAATAACTAAGTTTATCGTTGTGCGAGCTGGAGAGGTAGACAGAAACTTTGCAAATAGTACAATTGTCTAATTGTAAGAAATTACGAAGACAGAGAAGAAAATCGAAAACTTCCAGACATTTGGCATTATACCACCTGTTTCTGGTATAAATTATTGGTTATCTGTCCTCTCACTTGATACTCTGAAATATTTCAGTTGCAATTTTATGGTGTTAGGTGTGTTGCAGGAATTGCAAATTTTCTGAACTTAAATTTCTAAATAAACGTGAAGGTTTAGTTCTGGAACTGTGAATTTAAAATCTTTCTCTCAGATCAATTAATATAAATGTTTAAATATGATCTTAAAAAAATGCATTTGCTTGTAAATAATATTCTATATCATGTTTCAGAAAGACGGATGTGAAAATAGAGAATCTACAGTTCCAATAACACCGAATGCCACATATGTGTATTCTCAGGCGATATTCTTCTGTTTTTATGTGCCATTTTTTTTTAATTATCTATAAATTTCTTTATAAATAATTACTAACTTCTGAAACAAACCCCCAATTTTTTGAAAATATTAATGATCTATAATCTTCATCATCAAACAATTTGTCCATAGCATGTCTTTTTCTTTATCTTTTATGTGTCATTTCTGTAACTAGCCATCGATCTCAATGAAAAAGTTCCATGCTTTTGACTTTTATTCAAGATAAACACTGTGAAAACTAGAAACAAATATAACAAATACAATTAAAAATGTATATAATACAAGAACACTTGTCAAAGAGAAACAACAACTTCAAACAAACTCAAAAAATGATAAAAGGACACATTGCATTTTTGTGAAGAATTTCAGTTGATATGGAGCAGATATTCATGATGTATTACCTCAGGGACCAGCACTTAGATTACTCACTATTTCTCTATACCCTCCCTTGTCTTCAGTTTGTCCTGTGAGTAACTTTGTAACTTAATGCGTCCTAGAAATTTCAACTTTCTAATACTAAATATAAGTACCCTTTCTGTTTCCATTTTCCTTAAAACTTCCTTACTACTCACATGCTCTGTCCATGGTATTCATCCTCATCATCCTTCTGTTGCCTCAAGTCTCCTCTTCATCTGTGAGGAAATTATCCATTGCACTACCTGCACATGCACTAACAAAAGTTTCTTTTTGTGAGGAATTTGCATATTAAGTATTGTTGCTCTGACTTACATTACAGTGATTGATAATGACCATTCAGCTCGAATGGTTAATTTAGCATGGTATGCTTTTATTTAGTTATGCAATTATTTGAGATTTGGTGTTTATAACATAACTCTTGTGATTGCCTGCTTAGGAGCTGATTCCATTGCTTCACATTTTTGTATCCTACAGAAGCATTTGTGTTTTCATTTGATAAAAGTTATTCACTACTGGGTCAAGTTTAACAGTTACTGTAAAATTTTTGAAGATGTCCAAATGGAACTTCTTTCTTACAAATGGACTATATAGAGAATGGAGATGAATCATCCAAATTACCTTTCATCCATATTCTGCCCTTTTCAATTAGTATATAAATATAAAATAATGTTCATTTGTAAAGTTTCTCCAAAAGATCATTAGAATAAAGTATGAAGGACAGTGAAACCATTATACACTAATACACACATATACTTGTGAAATATTTGTACAGCATAAAACTTTTTTATTATCTTCATAATATTTATTCATCTTATTGACTTATCCGCATAATCTGCCCAACTTACCTCCTCTACTTACATTCATACATAAACCACATTTAGAAACCATCAACCATGAGTGGATGTTGGGCCTTGGATTAGATGAACAATGGTAATGGTAATATTAGCTGTCTCCTTACAAGGAAACATCTGGCATTCATTGACCGAGCAGCCATTACTACTTCTTAAGATTTGTCCATATTTCTGAGATGAGGTATTAAGTACACTATTTACATTATTCAGACTATTGTCCTCATTTTTGCCGCCATATTTATCACAACGTTTCAGCCGTTGTACACTCTGACCTTCTTCAGGTGGTTGGAATATTGAACTGAACTCTTTATTTTGCTTACTGGGGTAGACTGTTCTAGTTCCACATGCCATGTTTAATGGATGTCAGTTATCAGGTATCTCCTGTTAATTCCCCTCTCCAAGTTCTTTACTGCCTCAAGGACACATGGCACAGTGGATAAAGGCATTAGTTAGATCCAGTGACAGGACTCAAAGAGTGTGAGTTCAATACCCGGTTAAGGCAGTGGATAGATATTTCTAACCAGGTTTGATGCAATGCATAACATCCATATGAAAGTCTCAATCTAACAAAGCTATTTCAAAAACACAAGTCTTCAGGCTGATGTTTTCATTTTGTTGCAAAGCCTATTCTATGTTCAATTTCTTTTCTTCCTCTATTTAAGTTGTTATAACTGATCCATACATCTGAATTGCACAGTATTTACTAATTCCCTGGACTGAATTTACATAATGGATTCAGTATCAGTGGCATCACTGCTTTCATTCTAATTTCAGATCATAGTTTCCATTTTGGAAAGGTTTGTCTGGAATACTATTTATTGGAACACTTGATAGATGATGCTGATTTTCTGTTCAAGATAATTCTTATCCCAACTATGAGTACCTATGCTATCAGCATAGCCCCTGCCTAATCATCAGTGCTTTGAAAGGGAAAGCAAGATAGTTGTTTCATATTGGTAGACTCATTTTGAATGTGATATGGTCTATTTCCATCTCATCACATCAGTGTTTGTACATGCCCAAGGTATAGTCTTGGAAGAGATTTTTCTAATTTAGCTCAGTTAACATTTTCAGTAATTCCTTTCAAGATTCTGACTTGAGTAAAACATAATCAGCAAATCACAGATTTTTAGGTTTTCTCTGTTTATATTTACTCTGATTCCTTTGCCATTCACATTCCAGAAGATCTTTGTTCAGGCTGTAACAATATAGGAAAAATGATCTCAATCTTTTGACAAAATTTAATTTATCTTTTTTAGTCAATATTTAGTCTTTTTAATTTTGTTATACTACTGTTAGATATGCAATCAATAAATTTAATTTAATGTTTATTAACACCCTGCTCTCATAGTGAGTTATAGACAGTTGACTGTTCTATAGTGTTTAATGCTTTTCATTTTGAAATAAAACACAGTGGTTTGTGATATTTTACTTTTTTTAATTCATTAATCTATTGTTGAGTAAGCACTACTAAACTTTCTACCTCTTAATGATGTTTGGTTTTTTAACATCACTCCCAGTCCTTGTTCTGTGCTCAGTTTCCTCTTCTATGTACCATGTCCCTTCAGGACGTTGGTCTATCATGGCTCTCCACAATTTCCTGTCCTTTGTAGATCTTAATAAATTGTGTCTTCTTGTTACTTCTCCTGAAACTTGTCCTGCCATCCATTCACTCAAGTTCATTGTTTCCTTACGTGCCTCTTGCCTTCACTCTGTTTTATGAGTATCAAAATTTCCAAGCCCTCCTTCCTCATCATATGCCATAGAAATTTCAACTATATCTTTCTGATGTTAATTATACCTTTTTTTTTATTTTCTCTAAAAATTTGTCATTGCTCACATGTTTGATCCAGAGTATCCTCATTATCATACACAGTAGAATTTACATTTCTGTTGCTTCGAGTCTCTTCATCCTCTGTGAGGAAATTGTCCAGCATTTATTTCCATATAGGGGCATTGATATTACATAACAGTTCAGTACTCTTTGTTTCTCAGGAAATTTTCCTGTTTTTTAATACATTGCTTAGCTTTTGGAAGGCACCTTTCACTGTTTTACTTGCTGTCTCCTCATGCATTTCCTTTTTTCACTCTGACTTGTGAGTGTAAAGAATTTTTTCTTCATTCTATGTACAAGAAATTTCAGTTGTCTTTGTCTAAGAAGGTAGGAATCATGAGAGATTTACAATAGCTTAAAGTTGTTAATTTTATACTGAAATTACTTAAAGCACTGTATGATTACTGTGAAAACATTGACTTGCATAATTAGATCTAAGCTAGTTTAGATACTGTTGTAACCTAGGGAAGGTTACTGAATAGAATAATTACATGAAGGTTTTTAATGAATGATAATAATTGGGACAAGAACAACACATATAAGATTCACCAGTGGTGTGTAAAAGAAATAGTCAACTGCTAGAAGTGAATTCCACAATGGATCTCCAACTGAAGATCAATATAGACTATTTACTACTGTAGTTATGTGAATGCGGACATATCCATTATCATCTTTAGGAATGCTGCAACAGATACAAAGATGGATGTATGCATTTGATAGCATCAAAACTATGTATTGTTATTTGTGAAATGGTCATTCTCATGTAGATTGAGAGACTGCAAAGCTTATATAATTATGAAAAATGTTATGTCGAAATTATGAAAAATATTTTAAACAAAGCAAAGAAACATTTGCATTCCTAAATTTCTGCAGATTAAATTGTGCATGACAATGCATATCTTTATAGGCATGTAAATATATGTACATTTCAAGGAGACATTATTGAAGATGATGAAAAAACAATCTTCAGGCATTTTTTAAAAGTTTAAGCTAATTTAAGGCAATAAGATTTCAAATATAGGCATAAAAATTGATGCCATTGTCCATTTGAAGGAATAACAAAAATAGATTGAACAGATAAATAAACAAACATGGATACTTTCTTTTCCATATCTAGATAATTTGCAACTGTGTAAAATGAATATTGATTTGTTTGGAAAAATATGGTTAAAATTTACAAAGTCAGTACATATAATTATACAGTTTTTTTTCTAAAACTAGAAAAAAATAACCGTATAAATTGTTTCCTTTACATAATTTTAGTTTCTTTCATTCTAAACTTTTGATATACACATTTGTCTACTTAGATTATGGTTTATGGCTGTATGAACAGAAATCTAAGGCACATATGAAGAGAACTATAAGGCATATGGGGCATATGAAGAGAACTATAAAACTTTAGAAATGTAAGGCTTATGGCTATATCACATTGAAACACCGATTCTTGTACAATCACTAAAGTTGAACAACATCAATCCTGATCAGAACCTAAATGGTTGACCAATTAAGAATATCAGATTTAGTAAGCTTGGATGTGCAGATGGTGTAGTGAATAATGGCTCTGAATTGGAAACCGGAGAGACCAAAGATCCAGTTCCACCGCGTTTTATTGACATATGCAAAAACCATTGGAAAAGGTAAGAATCAACCTTTTCTCCTCCCTGCAATGGTTTAATTGGTAGGACTTGTATCAATACATTCTTATCATTGCCCAAAAGTTCATAGAATTTTCAAAATATTTTCTGGCTTTAACTAACCTGCAAAAGGTTGATAAGCCATAAAAAAACAACTCACTCAATCAGCAGAAATATAAATTAAATTCATTTTCTTCTCAAAGAGATATAATTTCTATTTCTTATTTACTTTTAATAATAAAAGTTTCTTTCTGACATTCAAAACTATCATTCATTTGACTCATCCAATCATATCAATTTTGTTTTTGTGGCTTTTATTGTTATCATTTCCCAGTAAAAACAACCTGCTTCTTTTGACTCAGTAATTTCTCACTTAATTTTGAGCACTTAGTGTCAAGCAGTTGTGAACCAATTAGTCTTGCAACTCACTTTTTATGAATCAAATCCTGTCTGGATAAAGAGCAGCAATTGTTTTATGCTGAACTTGTCTTTGTGTAATAAATAGCTAATCTTGCTTTCTGGGAGAACTTACTTTCCATTTTAGACATAACAATTTACTTAAATAATTTTATACATCTATATATATTTCTTTTATTTCCTGTCTTTTCTGCAAATATCTTTATGGCAACTGTTCTGATGAGCTGTTTTCTCTTTAGGACTTTGACTGCAGAAATTTAAGTGTACTACTAAATTGGCACCTGGATCTCACCATTTTACTATTGAACTAACTAGAATCAGTTCTATTCTAATAATTTCTTTTCACACCTGTGGAACTCCCTTCCAATTTCTTGCATCTCTACCCTCCAATCAATCAAAAATTCAAATGCAACATCAACTGTCATCTGTCTTCCTGAAGTCTGTTCCTTTATTGTCTTTTTCTTCCCTAAAGTCTTCTGATTCTTCTTCACTCTTTGTAACCCCCTATGTCCTAGTGGTATTATCACTTTGCTTGAGGTAAAAGGATAAAAATAATACAAGTTCGTTCTAACTTAGTCATATTCTTTGGTTGAGTATATAAAAAAAATATTATTATCACAAGGACAAACTAACTAAAAACAGACAGTGACCAGTCTATTAATTGAATAATAGATTTGGATATTTTATCATTTCCCTGCCACAAGCATGGTGATGAAGCCACAAAAATGTAAGCAATTACTGAGGATGGTAGTCAGTAGAGAAAACCGAGTCACCTCGGAAAACATAAAAAGAGTAACAAAAAGAACATGGTTCACAGAGAGAGAAAATGATTAATATTGCATTTAAAGTCTTGTAAATTATAGTTAACAGATAAGCAAGAAGCCAGAAGCGACTTCCATAGGTGAGATATGTTAGAGAAGAAACTATCTGAACAGAAATTATGGTTGCATGTAATAATTTCAACAGTAAAATGATGGGCCCTAGCTGCTAATCTCTTAGTACACTTAAATTTATGTGGCCAAGGTACCAAAGAGGAAAGCTTATCAGAACAATTATCATAAACGTATTTATAAAAGGCACAGGGAAGATATATTATAGTGGTGGGAAAATGACTGAAGCTGAGATGCCACATCAGGATCAATATTATTGCAGGTTCTTTTTTGGATTTTGAAATTAATAAACGCTACTTCAAGTATATTAATAATCTTCCCCCTTTGCCTCCTCCAAATATCCTCAAATGAACATTAGATTCAGTAATTTATAGTGTTTTTCAGTTGCATTAAGTGACCTTGTGAAAATAGTGGTTACAACTCTTGCTAAAGGTTGTTGTGCTTTACTTTTTGAAATGGTATGTCATTGATGTTAATAGTGGCAATTCATTGGGCAGGTAGATATTAGAGATAATTAGAAACATCAGTTCTTCATTTTTTATCTCCTCCCTGCTTACCAAAAGTAGCAATTTTTTGTTAAGGTTTACTCCTATACTGCTTACAGTACATACTGTACACAAGTCATCCCCAGCAAACTTGGAACTACATGCTTTCATAAATAACCCCAAAATATCAGAGTGTCAAAAAGGAAAGTTTTTCCCAAGACACTGCTATTATTTTAAGTATATCTGCAATTTCTATTGTTTTAAAAGTGATGATGAGAACTTTAATAAAACCTAAACATATGATGAGAGTGAATTTATATATTTTTTGTTCTTGAGAATTGACAACAAAAATAATAAACACTATTTTTTACATTGTTTATTTCCACTATTTATTTCTCAGATTGTATATTGCAATGATTGGCAAAACATTGACTAATCGATTCAAACTTTATAAAATGATAAATAATAAGTATTTCCTTATAGTTGCGTCACATATTTTTATAGTTTAGTAAATGTTTATAAATTTATGAGTAAAAAAGTTTTTCATACTTATTTCTTGGTAAATTGATAAATGATAGATATTGCATTGCATTAGTTTTTACAAAGTTGCAAATATAAAATTATTCTTGCAAATAAACAATCTAATATATATATATATATAGTTCTTGTGACTTCTCAAGAACAAAAATCATATAAATTTACTTTCATCATAAGTTTGGGCTTTATTACAATTGCTTTCTAAAACAATAAATAATGTGAAGAGTGAAAATTGTTAAAATAATGGCATTGCCAAGGAAAGAAAAATCCTTTTGACACTTTGGTTTTTGCATGCATGAAGGCCAAAGTTTGCCTAGTCCTCCATCTATGTGATGAAAAGTCTTAGCACTTGTTAACATTGGGCATCAAACAAGAACCAGTGTTTCAGTCTGATTTAACTATAAACTAAATAATAATGATAATGGTAATTTTTCATCCAAGAAATCATGAGAGAAATTCTTTGTATTGCTTATATTGTAAAATTAAAAAGAAATAAAGTCATTCATTTTAACTACAGTGTAACCCGGATATAAGAGAGTTGTCAGGACTGGAGAATAAGTCTCTTATATCCGGGTTTGGTCTATTTTGTTTAGGTAAGTATGGCTCTAATTTGGGACCAGAGAAAATCTATCTTATATCCGGGTTACACTCTACTAATTACTCACCTCCTGAGGAGCAAACAGAAAAAATGTGTGCAGTTAAGAGACAATAGCTGTTGTTCTTGCAACATGCTGTTGGTCATAATGCTTTGATTTTTCTGTGCATAATGCCAAGCATCTTATCACAAGTTGTTCTCAGTATTATTTTGTAGAAGCATTCAGGTATTTCTGCAAGACAACATTTTCACTATTCTTCAATTTTATGACTTTGCTGTATTTTCATTCCTTTTAACTAATTCTAACTATAATTTAGACACTCAAGGGAATTCAGAAAGTCTTCACATGGCAAAGAGCCATACAAAATGAACAATCAAATCAATGTAATTTGATAAAGGGAGAATACAAAACGAATCTGGAAGTAGCCATGAAAATAACTCATGTCGAACAGAATAAAAACACCTGAAATTTCTGATACATTCAAACTGAGACAATGTTAGGATCAAATTTCAATAAAATTAAACACATGAGAATAACAATAATATGAAATACTGCAAGAAATGCTGGATGGTTGCCTGTACTGCACAAGTAAGTACCTGGCTCATCCTTCTGTTACAAAAATAAAATAAGACATATCTCGGCTGATTTACAGGTAAATAAACTAACATGCTTAAGATCGAGAGCCGAATGTGAACGGGACAAGGCCCCGTCACAAAATGACAATTATCTTCGTTTACGAATGTTCCCGACGCCCGAGTTCCGTCCGAAAAATAAAATATTTTAAAATGTTTCTATTTTTCGACCAATAAAATGCTTCCCTCCTAATTATAAAATGCTTCCCTCCTAATTATACTCATGTCATTTTTCGAGGCTGTTAAGCCATAAAAAACGCCATAAAAGGGGTCACAAGGAAGTACAACAGCAGTCAACAGGAGGCCACGGAAGAGACCTGTCACGGTCAGCCAGCAGCAGTCAACAAGAGGCCAGGGAAGAGCCCTGTCACGGTCAGACTGAGTGTTCAGCAGCAGCCAGCAGCAGTAGCGCCACGCCAACCAGTGAGAACTACTATGAGAGATCAACCCAGATCTTCAGCTGGCCTATGAACTATACCACAAGGTAGCTGTCCCAAAACCTCACGTTCCTATTGAAATAAATCACGTAAATCTATTTCTACTGTTGTCATATTTCTTTCTTGCAACCATACGCTTGTCTATAACACTTCTATCCATTACTTTTACAAGGGCTAGATCTGGTAGAAAATAAAGTACTGCTGCCATATATGGGCAAGAGCAGTCTTGTCTTCACTTTCCAGTTTCGACAGAGTTCAAAAGCATCTCTGCATCCTTATGTATGACAAATTATTTTCCACCCTACAACACCTTTCTCACAGATGAAACACTGCAAGCCTATGACTATTTCTATAGAAAATATTCAGAAGAACTACATTTCTTAGTTCCTGTTCTAACCCACCATGCCAAGCACATTGTAGCAAACCACTCTCAATTCCTTCATATTCCATTGGTGAGATATAAGTTCCACTTAAGTAGCTTTATTTCACAAACCACTGCTTTGTGGAACCAAATCCTGAGATGATGTTTCCCTGATCATTACAATCTTAAGCTGTTCTTAGGTCAACCATTATCTTTCCTATAAAATATGCCAGTTACTATGTGTAATGCTGTGCCTTGAGTAGTCCTTGGTTTTATGCAAGATGGACATCATTGGAAAAAAAAAGTAAAATAATGTAAGACAGAAATATATTGAATAGCAAACATATTTTGATATAACATGCAGAATACTGTAAAATAATGACGTTTTTTGACGTTAAAAAATACGTCAAAAAACGTCATTATTTTTGCACCAACCTAATATATATATATATATATATATATATAAAGTATTTCTTTATCTCATAATCTGCTTACAGGCTTAGAACTTTTATATTATGTCATTATGACCAGAGTACCTTATTTTATCAGCAGTCAGACAACTGACAAATTCAATGAAAAGTATTCTTTTATATGCTATGTCTCTTTAAGATGTAGCAAAATATGGCTCTCCACAACCTTTGTAACTCTAAGCATCATTTATCACTATACTATATCTCTGTTCTGCATCCATTTACATAAGCTTTTTAGGTAGTTTACTCACTACTTTCCTCTTGTTTTTGTTCTTGTATGTCATCAAGTTATATGATTATATCGTCAGTAGTGCA